>OZ026620.1:79306578-79445578 GCA_964020975.1 Hermodice carunculata | reverse complement strand
CAAGGCCCTCATTCTGATACGCTGGTAAAATTTTTATTGTAAACATCTCATTTCAGTAAAATAAAGTCGGGTGCTTCTCATCTAGCTACAATCAGGATTTGTAGACTCTGTAGTGCTTAAAAAGAGGCAAATCTATCATAAAAGATAGGCGAGGGCACAAACTCTCTATCCTGGTAGAAAGGGATTCTGGAACCCGGCCTATGTAACATCAGCCAAGGAGTTATCAGATATTTAATGGGGTTGGCATCCATTGATACACATACATGTTTGTCTTATATCCATAATTATGAACAAGGGCCTTATGTTGCCCCATGCCCACCTGGGGGGCGGGGGGAGGGAGTACTATTCGAGTAGGGACAAATACAAGCCACTTCGCACACTCAACGTCTAGAATTTGTGGTGGTGATTGTAATATATGTATTATAATGCACTAAGTATTGGTACAAACTGGTGTAATTTTATTTGGCGGAAAACCACGTTCTTCAATACTTCATTTGCCACTACACGGATTGAAGAATGTAGTGTCATTTGCAAAGGTGATTTCTCAAAGAGTAGAACTTCTGGTTCTTCGACCATTTGTCGTCACCATACCAATTTACCATCTTCTTTGCTGAGTCCGTTAATCTTACTGCAAGTCCAAACAGTTGTTTTCCCTCTCCTTCGATTCTTTGCAAGATTACAGTGTTACAAATAGGCCTACATCCAAACGGTAACAGCTTATAAATTCCCCACAAAAGAGGAAGGCGGTATTCAGAAACGGATAGGCATGCATTTCATAGGTGCACCAAACTATTATATTTATCATAAGCCTATGTGCAAAATCGGAAGAAAAGGGATGAAAATGCTGGATGTTGTATTAAGATTATATATATATATATATATATATATATATATATATATATATATATATATATATATATATATATATATATACATATATATGCTGACTTGTTTTCTGTTGGGTCAAACCCCCAGGGGCTACAGGTGGCAAGCAGCTACGGACAACAGGTACAAGCTTGCCTAATTGTATTTAAAATCCTGATTAGAAAAACTTTTTTTTGGCATAAATGCTAATGACTTTCATTCTTTTCTGACATGCCTAAATGCATATTTATCAATTAAAAAAATACTCAAAATTGACAGTATTTTCTCAAATGTCACAAACCTGACACATTACGTTGATTCATTGACTCAGGTTTGGTAGGGAAATGAGCTTAATTGTTTGAGGGGTAGGTGTAATCATAGAGTTTGTTTTACATTTCGGGTGCAAGATGTCCATTGTTGTAGTACTTGTAAGGATTTCCCTTGGTTTGTACAGGTGGTCTAGCTGCAAGTGTTTATTTTGCAATCACTGTGACTGAATATAATGCCCCAGCTTGTTTCCACTTCAGTTATACACTGGCGGGTGGGTTACCTATGATAAGCTTTCCAGCTAGAAAGGGTACATATTGGTTCAGAGGCAAGTCAAATTGTTCTTATCTGAACCTGTACTATACAAATTTAGTAATTATGGTTTGTTTGACAGGTATTCTCCTTTCATAACGAAGCTCTCATTTATAAGCAAAACTTCACATATTCAGCTAATTCATCATTTGCCACGTTCAATATTTATTCTTATTATGTGGGTTGTCTTCGCAGAATATTTAGCTTAGACAAGGAGCTGCTACTCAGAGAGACATGTACGGGTAAAAGGCTCCGAAACATGTTGAGTAGTTACCCGCTGAAGACCCTTAAATTTATTTGGGCAGTAATTCCATATGTATATAGGTTAGACCGGGACAGGTTAGTTTATGGAGAGTAAAGAGTTAGGACTGCGTAATAGGGGAATGACTAATAGGAAGTGGTTCTGGGCAAAAAGACACAAATACAATATATATATATATATATATATATATATATATATATATATATATATATATATATATATATATATATATATATATATATGTATATATATATATATAAATATATATATATATATATATATATATATATATATATATATATATATATATATATATATATATATATATTTATATATACACACACATTGGGGAGGCCAAGGGTCCTGCTATTCAGAATTGTTCTATATCCTGTTCATGTTACACAGGTGTTTTGTTTTTTTCTGGGCACGGGACAAATGAGTTTTTACCTTTATTTTTGCAAGGAACCTGCTAAGTTATTGTAATTACCTGTGTATATATAGTTGCGTAGCATAAGAGTACTTTTAGCTAGGTTAGAACCTGTTAGGAATTAGTTTTTGGGTTTGGAAGTAATCATCCAGTCTTTTGTCTGACCCCAAGGTCAATTTCCAGGTTTTTTACTACAAATCTGCCCATAGTAGTTGTATGCTTGTTACAATGTTTCAACTTTTTGCTTTAAAATATTCAAGCCAGGTGCTCTGCGCGTTAATACGATGAGGCCGTGCAATAGAATTCCATTATGTTAGCCAATTTGAGCGCAGGAAAACCTGTGGTTTTCGCTTCCACCCATGAAATTGTACTACCGGATTTGGAAAAGCAACTTTTATTGATCCTGAATTTTATATCGCAGGATGCTGAAGGACTGCTGCGTAAAAAAGGGAGAAACAAACACGCAAACAAACGCAGAATTTTTTTTTCAGAAAATTTGAAACTGTTAGGATTTAGGCCTACATCACGGTATGCTAGACCTACATTAAGAAAAGAAATTGACAGTCAAATAAACTCACGCTAACGAATATGCCATCGCCTGCTCCACAATGGTTGGCGGGCTGCGGTGGCTTGTGCAGTCACTGACCCCGAGCATTGTCTGGTACCCGTGGGACCGGTCACGTACCCGGTTCCAGTTTGCAATACCCCGGTACCCGGAAAAATTGCAGCTCAGCATGTATCGATATACATATATATATATATATATATATATATATATATATATATATATATATATATATATATATATATATATATATATATATATATATAATATATATATATATATATATATATATATATATATATATTAATGTAGGTTCTTGTTTAGGTCCTTTTTTTAATATATCATTGTGTATTTCCCTGTTACATTTGTTCCGTATAAGTGTATGTCATCAGAAAGCGGCAATATGTTTTAAGTAGATGCAGTGGAAAATGAAAGATTAACTTTGATTATTTAGCGAACTAAAGCTGGCATCCACCCTTTTTATGAGTACACTTTAAATATTAAAGGCGAGATTTTTTTAATCGAGAGACAGGTTGGCTTTCTCTGTGTTGAACAGAAAAGTTTTAATTATGGCACAGGCAAAGCAAGGAGCAATCTCTCCAAAGCCTGGCATTATTTTTCAAAAAGATGGGGATACAGTTACCTACAAAATGTGTTCCAAAATCCTGCAGTACACGGGGGGGGGGGGGGGCAGGGGTCAAGGAGCAATAGGCCTATGCTGAAACATATAGATGCCGTACACCGAACTGTACTAATAATGGGTCCTACTTCAAGTCAATGTAAACGGATTAGCAAAGCCTTTTTGAATTAACAATCGAAGATCCACGACCACTGGCAATAAATAGCCCAGGCAGTGCATTCCTGGATTATAGCTGGGCTATGAATCCAAGGTTGGTGTTACAAATTTAGCAAAATATAAACACGTACCTGTGCATGTCCATTCACACTGATAATCAAAGGGAACCATCATGTCGTAAAAGCTTTTGATGTAGGCCTATTAGTTGATTATAGCGGTAAAATAAATATACATTGGGAATATCTATAGACCCCTGTGTATATATTTCCGTACAGATGAACCAACGACCGTAGCGACGTGCAAGCAAACGACCATGTTTTCAAATTACAATTTATTTAAACACAGACAAGACAAGCAAACGACCATGTTTTCAAATTATAATTTATTTAAACACAGCACAGCAATTTTTATATTGGATGTTCAGCACGGGTCAGCCTTATTTTCTTTTAATTTTTGCATGAGCATATTTGCCTCAACAAAGAAATTACAGTTTTATTCAGGCATATTGTGCCAACTTTCCGAACGATTGTGGACACCTTCAAAACCATAATTTAACACGCTTCAGAGGTATGTTAAGTTAAGGCTGTGTTAGCCAATATGCAACATGCATCCCTGATAATTGAAAGGTGGACGTCTGTCGCAAGCACAGTTACATCCGTGTAGCCCTATATGGTTAAAACGGCCAGTTTCGTTGTTTGGATATTACTCGCATGACGAAGAGGCAAACTTGTGGTCATCTGGCTGATACAATGACCGGTATTCAGCAGAAGGTGGGCCTTCATGGATAGAAGAATCTTGTAATAGGAGACATTCATATTTAACTGCGATCCTGCTCACTTCCTGTGTTGCCGGGGCAACAGACTGATGCTTCCATCATGATCAGGGCAGATTTGTATTATATACCACATAAACGTCCATAAATAACACCTTTTCATCCAAAAAGAGAGCATCCGAAAGAGACCCCATTTCTAACTATTTTAGGCATCCTTCATGTTTCAAATATATGTTAATACATTTTCTTAAGATTATTGTGTGTTTGTGTTGTTTATTTTGTTGAGAAAGTACTTTTGACCATGCTTAATACATGGATCTGCCCTGATGCAGGTGGCTCCCTCTTTTGCTCAATAGGTGTTGGAGTAGGATCGCATTTAGATATGATATGTCACAGACAACGCAGCAAACACGAAGAAGGCAGTACGCATTATGAATACCCCCCCCCCCCCAAAAAAAAACTTTCCTTGTTTCACTCACAGCTTGCAACTGAGCGATAAAGTCAGCACTTTACAGTTTGCCAGCGGTGTTCGGGGTTCTGGAAAGCGGCAAAAGAATTGTTTGTCATTTCTAACATAGTTCTGCTGTGTTTGTTCAAGTGAAACAAATGTCAGAGAAAAGGGTCTAAAATACAAAAGTCTGGGACAGTCGTGTGAAACCAGGTGGAATAGCCTATATCAAATACTAGGTTGTCTTGCTGAGATTATGAACTATCATTGCTTGATAAGCGCCAACAGTGAGGATCGGAAAATGATTCCATCAGCTGACATGTGGTCAGACATTCATAGCCTATATATATGTATATATATATATATATATATATATATATATATATATATATATATATATATATATATATATATATATATATATATATATATATATATATATATATATGTGTGTGTGTGTGTGTGTGTGTGTGTGTGTACAACTTGAACTGATGCAGCTGGCCACCGTGTTAGACGCACGGTTCAAAAAGTTACTTTTCTTGAATGCTAAGTCACGTCAAAGTGGGTAATACCAACGGGTCTGGGTGACCATCATTTAACATTGTGTACTAGAAAAGTATATAAACACAAATTTACTCAGCAAGAACCTGTAAAAATACGCAGTGTAAAAACCTTCACACCAGAAGATCTAAATAGTAAACTGGAAGCAGTTGACTGGAGCGAAGTTACAAAATGCTCTGAGGTAAATATGGCATGGTGTACTTTTAAGAAATTATTTACAAGAGTTTTGGATTTTGTGACACCAGAAAAGCAGGTCAGGATTAAAAGCAGAACAGAACCATGAATCACAGACGATATATTAAATAACATAAAAATAAGATACAGAACATTGTATAAGTTCAGAAAATAAGGTGATCTAGAAGAGAAAAAAACAATACAATGAATTGAGAAATCAAGTACAGACGTTAGTGAAAAAAGGAAAATCTGCAGCCGAGTATTTTGTAGACCAAATGCATGAAAATAGAAATAACAGCAAAGGTATATGGCGTGCTTTAAAATCTATGGGATCCCGACAGAAAACGGTGAAACAAAGTAAATACAGCCTAAGGTCAGACAATGGTGAGATATATCATAATGATAAACTTTCACTATGCTTGAAATAATAAGTTATTATAATAGTAAGGTTCTAATGCTTTTGCATTACTTCTCGACGCTACAAAAGCTTTTGATCGAGTTCATTGCTGTAAACTTTTACGGGAACTTATTAATGGCCATATGTCTCCATTGATACTTAGACTTCTGATTAATTTGTATACAAATCAAACTTTACCGGTGAAATGGGGTACTGCTGTATCTGATAAATTCTGTGTAAGTAATGGTGTTAAACAGGGTGGTGTTCTATCCCCTGTCCTGTTCGCTGTATATATGGATGCATTGCTTCTGAGACTGGAGGAGAGTGGCCTTGGGTGTCATATAGGCAATTCGTATGCAGGGGCTATATCCTATGCAGATGACCTTACACTACTGGTCCCCCTCTGTACATGCTTAAAGAAAGATGGTTCAAATATGTGATGATTTTGCTCGTGAGTTTAATGTAAAGTTTAATAGTTCAAAAAGTAAGCTGCTTTTTTCAAAAGCCCTACTTCACATGAGTTTAACTTTACTGTATTTGTGAATGGTGATTCTGTAAACCCTGTGGAGTAGCAGGTCATTTAGGTCATATTATTTCCACTTCTGACAAAAATAGCATTATGAGTTCAGCTCTGAGGGCCTTTTGGTCTCAATTTAATATCTTTATATCAGACTTTGGCCATATTTCGTCATTCCTGAAATGTAAACTTTTTAAGCAATACTGTACAAGTTATTATGGTTCTCCTTTGTGATCTCTAGATAGTAAGAAACTAATGGACATAGGTGTGGCTTGGAGAAAAACGTTAAAGGTAATATGGCGACTGCCTAACATGACACATAGAAACATTTTAGCTTGTGTATCAGACAGTTTGCCACTTAAGTTACAGATTGAAAAAAGAGTCATTAACTTTTTTTTTTTACAAATGTAGTTAATCATGATACAGACAATGTGAAAACTGCTGCCCGATTGTCTATGCATAATCCCTGGTCAGTTTGTGGCAGGAATGTTAGGTTTCTGCAATCAAGATACAGTATGTTTACAACGTTAAATGTTCATAAGGTTAAAAGTGAATGGTTTCGATCACTTGACCAAATCACCAAGACCCATGCAAATATTGTAAAAGAACTTGTAGGCATTTGTGATGGTTTTGGTGAGTGTGTTTTGTCAGAAGAGATTGTTGCTATGATCAATGACACCTGTACGAGCTAGGGTATCGACTCATTATGCTTTTCTTTTCTTCTTCTATTCAAATAGACTGAGATATTTCATTTTGGTTCATGTGTACATATTCCGTTGACATATCTTGTGTATTATTGTGTCTTTTAGTAGACCAATTAGGATTATAATATAAACAAGTAGCTGGAATGTTTAACACATTCTTTACATCAATAGCTGAAATGTTGGTAAAGACTATCCCCCAAGCAAAGGGAAAGTTTGGTATAGAAGAGGTTAAGAGTTTCTATGAAAGCAAAGGTGCAGTAGAAAATGGTTTTTGTCTACGTGAGGTGACTGAAGATAATGTACAAGGGCTAATGAAGAACTTAGAAAGTGGAAAAAGCACTGGATTGGATAACATACCAGCTAGGTTTGTCAAGGACGGTGCAGAGAATCTAAAAAGACCCTTTACACACATTAGTAACTTCTCTATAAGGACAGCACAAGTTCCAAGTGAACTTAATCAGCTCGAGTTGTACCCTTTTATAAAAACAGGACAGATTTGAAGCTAGCAACTATCGGCCAGCATCTATTTTGTGTGTTTTTTTCAAAAGTCATTGAAAGGTCGATACATGATCAACTCATGCATTACCACAAAGAGAAAGGTTTGTTATACAAGTTCCAGTCAGGTTTCCGTCCCCAGTATTCGACAGACACTTGCCTATTACACCTTACAAATTTTCTTAATGGAGAAGACAGACATAGGAGTTATGACTGGTATGGGGGTCCATCGTAGGACACCTATCATTTCAAATCTATGTAAATGAGATGGAGATGGTCGTCAACTGTGGTCTCATGCTCTATGCAGATGATTCAGCCCTTTTAGTCAGTGGCAAAGATGTAAAACAAATAGAGAAGAGATTAAGTGACAGCATAGAATCCACAAGTGAATGGCTAATTGACAACAAATTAGCGATACATTTTGGAAAAGCGGAATCCATATTGTTCGGACCTAGAAACCGGACACAAAAAAACACTTAAGTTATCAGTGTCATGTACAGGCAAAACGATTGAGCAGAAACAAATTATAAAAATATTTAGGTCTTGCCATTGGCAGTTCATTATCTGGAGACGTTACAGCAAAGTTTTTCTCTGAAAATGCAACAGCAGACTCAAATTTTTGTACAGATATGCTGATTTCCTAGACATGCACATCAAAAAGTTATTATATCTCTCGTTGATCCAGTGTCACTACAATTATGCATGTTCCAGCTGGTACTCATTGGTCTCAGCTGCTCTGAAATATAAATTACAAACCAATCAAAATAAAATGGTCAGATTAGTGCTCGGTAAAGGACCTATAGCACATGCGGTAACGAACTACAGAAGATAAGTTAGTTGGATGTAGAGAGTAGAGTACATGTATATCAGATAAAGTTGAATAGCATGCATAAAATAGCACACTTGAGGTCTCCGCAATATCTGATAGAGAAGTTTGAAAATTATGCAAACAAAAGTAGATACTGCACTTGAAATTCAGATATGACGTTTAAATTACCAAAATACCAAATAGACACGGGACAAAAATAAAGCAGTGGAATGACTTGCCTACTCATATTCGGGAAAATAGAAGATCATAGTAAATTCAAAAGCACAGTAAAGCAATACCAAATAAAGAAAATGTCCCTGGAAAGAAAAAAACTATACCTCTTTTACTGAATCACCCCCTGTTCTTTATGGATAATATGTCATGAAGGATAATAGAGACTTCTTACACAACCATGCTGTGTTGTAGGGTAACGTGACACAGGTATAATATCTGGCATGTTTTAAATATATATATATATATATATATATATATATATATATATATATGTATGTACATATATATATAGATGGGCGAATGTTTTATACCTTTACTTAACCTGATACTGTTGCATGTTTCTTTTTATATGTATATATATATATATATATAGAGAGAGAGAGAGAGAGAGAGAGAGAGACAGAGAGAGAGAGAGAGAGAGAGAGAGAGAGAGAGAGAGAGAGAGAGAGAGAGAGAGAGAGAGAGAGAGAGAGAGAGAGAGAGAGAGAGAGAGAGATTTATTTTAATTTTTATTTTTGTGTATGTGTTATCCAGACATGACGTGTAGGACCACAACGGAGATAAGTTGCTAAAACTTTCTGGTGCCATGCTAGGTTCTTTTTAACACTAATTGTATGTACTACAGTCCAATGTAACTATACGAACCTGAAAAAAATCAATCAATCAATCAATCAATCAATCAATCAATCAATCAATCAATCAATCACGTAAAGCCACGTATGTCCTTGTAAGAGAAAAAGATTGACAATTTGCCGTGCATGAAAAAAAATGGGACAAAGGTTGCGGAACTCTAAATTTCTTGATAAATAAGCATATTTAAGACCTGGAAATTTGCTAGTTAATAAATTATACTACGAGGAATATAGGGCATGTGTACAATATACAGTTCGGGGTCTGCGTTTTAACACAGGCTCCGTGGTCCGCATCGGCGTGAGTGTTTTAGTATGTAGGCCTAACGTCACGACGGCACGTGACTTATTGCGCGACGTGGCGACCGATTGCCCTCTGCAAGTCATTAGGGGACTCACGGAAATGACCACGATAATGATTCTGTGACTTTTCGCCATTTAGTACATTTGTTTGCAATTCTGTGCACACAATGTCATACCTTCCCATTTTGGGCACGAAACTGAATAAATCTTATAGGATGTTGTGAACTGAATACCATTTCCGTCGATCGATAAGATGATTTGAATTTCGTGGTGATAATTTCGACAAAATTGAGAGATTGTTCGACTTCATGGACAAACAACAAACTTACATATTAAAGTGAAACTTTTTTTCCATTTTGTGGACGAAATTCAAAACTAAGCGCACAGAAATGAAACAACAGGCTTTGAATAATTTGTGTGAAACTGGTTGGATTTCGTGATTTTCTTTCCCAATTTCATGCACTGAATCGTACAAGTGTTACAGTTTGGTGAAAATTTGTTCAGCTCTGTGAATTATATATTAGAATCTTGTAACAAAACTGATTGACAATTTTGTTGACAGAATCGATGTGGATTTTCTACAAAATCCTATGTTTATTCAATTTCGTAGACAAAATAGGCAGACTAACAGGATTTTGTGAACAAAATGGGTAGGCTTTGACGATTTTGTGCACAATATTGGTAGCTTTACTCGATTTTATGGACGTAATTGATAAATTTGTCTGTGTGGAAAAAGTTGATATACTTAACAATTGTGTGGACGAAACTGTTTTAGAAATTACGGATTTTGTCCACAAAATGAATCATAATAACCACAAAATAAATGGGACACTTGGCACCCCATAATCACGCACGCACATATCGATGTTCAAGTCGAGCTTCTGAAGAGGACAATGCGTGCCCCTTGATCGAGCGGTGTTGTGCCGCATCTCCATGATCTTGGTTTCAGTTTCACCTGTCTGGGCAGAAAAGTGCAGAAAGCTGAAGTTTCTGAAAGAGATTTGCTGGATATAGAGGGGCAGTCCGATAATGTTTTTGGAGGGGGAGAGGGGGCAGACTAGGATTGCGATTTTTCACAGGCACTTGAGTTTTTGACATTTTCGAAGTGGATCTTAAAAATGTCGAATTTAGTTATTTTAGTTTGGGTATGGTCTAGCTTATTCAGCGAACTGGGCCTACCCAGGAAACATAATAATTTTGACACTTTAACAGTAATCATGTGAACTTTTTTCCTGCCAAAAGGTGCCGGATAATCAAATTAATTAATAATGTGAACATGCTTCAAAGCAAGAACAATGGGACATGAATGTACCACCCCAGCAACTGATCTGATACCGCACAGTTTTTTTTCTTTCTGTCCTTTAATACCACGTGCTCCACTGAATGATATGGACGCATGTATTCAATCACTACATAGTTGACGCTTATAACCTATCCTATGTTGTTATTCTATATTTCAGCACCGGACCTGCTTGATCGTTTGTCGGTCACCAGGCAACAAGAGTACGAGTTGTTGCCATTATAGCACCTGTCAATCATTCAACAAGGTTGACGTGCCATAGCCGTTGCTCGCGAGATTCCCGATATGTGATTTATCGGGTGTCCAACTTCAGAGAATTTTGCAGCAAGGGCAATTAAGTTCGTTTTCATGGATGGTTAAGGATGCCTGTCATATAGTGTGAGACCCTCCTTTCCAACCGTGAATAACATATATGGACGATATCCAATCAATAGAAAAAATTCTTCTTCCGGGATTCGGAAAATTGAAAACAAAAAACAGAAAACCGAGGTACTCAATTCAATGGATAAAAGCCGAAGCATGTTATGGCTTATGCAATCAAAATTGCATGGGCCTTTTCATGCACTCTCTCTCTCTCTCTCTCTCTCTCTCTCTCTCTCTCTCTCTCTCTCTCTCTCTCTGCAATCAAAATTGCATGGGCCTTTTCATGCACTCTCTCTCTCTCTCTCTCTCTCTCTCTGCAATCAAAATTGCATGGGCCTTTTCATGCACTCTCTCTCTCTCTCTCTCTCTCTCTCTCTCTCTCTCTCTCTCTCTCTCTCTCTCTCTCTCTCTAAAAAAAAATGGCAAAAGTGAAATGTGTCTGCGTTGATTTTATCCAGCTGACTGTGAGCTAATAGGAGTAGTGCAAGGAACCGAGGAGCGCACGCTCTGCATGACGAACCGCAACGCCACCTACGATCACAGCTGTCGCAGCCTGGTTGTGGCCGAGACCGCAGACTTGTGGAAGAATATCACAGAATGGGTGGCAATACGGTAATCTGCAACATCTTCCCTTCCGATAAATTTCATAAAATCTTATTCGTAGCTTTGGCCCTTTTTGCACACACAAAACAAACTGGAACATCTTTTTCTTACGTTACAATGTAGTCACACTATAGCTCTATTGACTTTTATATAAATTTCTTGCTACTCGTCGTCTTCAGGAAATATGAAATATTTGTAACATATGCTAGGACTATATGAGTGTAATGAATTTCTAGTTACCTTGAACTCACATGTATCTTTCTGTAGGTGACTACTAGGTGCATAGTAATACTTCCATACCTTCATTCATTCACACATACATGCGTAAATATATTCATACATGCATACACACATACATACATACATACATACATACATACATACATTATAACTATCTACATTGGTCCTCATATCTTTATAAATGACCCTGATTTTGTATGAGACATGTGCAAGTATAGCAACTCTCAATCATCATCATCATCATCATCATCATCATCATCATCATCATCATCATCATCATCATCATCATCATCATCGTTCACCCCATTGCAACAGGGGAACCCGTGGCAGGTACAAATCATGATGCGTCAAGAAAGAACATCTATACTCACTTCTATGTATACATATTCACAAACGACACAGTCACGATAGAGTAACTATACAATAAGTAAAAGAGTATTGAGCAACGTTGTCCTACATTTGTCTAGGGATTACAGTTTATGACATATATATCATAAAATGTACCTTTCCTTGGTACTCCTAGACTTTTTATCGTTCATCATGTTTCAGAGATGCCACTGGCTTTAACACAATTTGCCTGAAATGTGAACAAAATAACCTGAAACCTATATACGCCCCTCTTTTTCTCATCAAGTTTAAGCTACTTTTACCAAAATAAATGTATATTTTTTTGTTTTGGTCAAAGCAAAGTCAAAATACCTGAATTCAGATAAAATGCTTAAAAACTGCCATCTCTGATGTTGACCGGCACAATGACAAATAAAACAACGTAATTTTACGAATATAAATACTAATTTATTTTCCAATTTCATAATACAGATACAAAGCGTTGAGATTTACAATGGAAAAATCAGGTTATTCATCAATTTGTTTATAATAACATTGGCACCATGGGTTATTAATATCAAGAATTTATCTGAAATGATACTGCATACACCTGTAAATAAATGTCAATCCCCAAGTATTCATCAATGATAGTGGGGGGGGGGGGGGCTCCCAGGTTATGCAGATTATGATCATGCAGAACCTTTTCACAATAGGGCCTATAACCAAGGGTCCATCTTGGGCAAGGATCTTGCTCAAAAATAAAAAACTGCTTCTGTGCACAATCATTATCTATGCACAATCATTATATTAGTATTGACTTTCAGTGGTGTAATTAATTATTCTGTGTGACAATCCAAAACTACAAAATGCTTGTCTTTGTTATCATTGCTGTAGATCGATGGACCGAATAATTATTCTGAATTATTACGTCAATATCTACTAATGTCAATACTTTCCTCCTCCCATTGAAATCTAGACAAAACCCAGCAACAATCCTCCCAAAACCACCCTTCTCTCTCTCTCTCTCTCTCTCTCTCTCTCTCTCTCTCTCTCTCTCTCTCTCTCTCTCTCTCTCAGAATGCCGTGCCTTGTCGAAATCGAAATGAGAGGTCACGTGACCTCAGAAAAGAATTTTTTTTCCTCAGTATTAAGAGTCTTTTGGACAATTTTACAATCGTTTTCAATATGTTTGCGGATAACTTTTGATGAGAACGTATGCTTAATGACATTGTTTTACAGCAGAAAATCCAAATCGAAACATCGCTTCCATTGCGCAATCGAATGTTCTTCACACAGTAAATGATTTTGTTGGGTATTAAATATCATTTCGAGGTCATACCCCGACGATCTATGTATCCTATGCAGCACCAGGGAAGTGAATTGATCTGGTTGGTCAATTGTTGTAGGTTGATATGCAGGCGGATGTTATTATAGTGCACAGCCCATACGCTGTCATGTACGCTTCCCCGATACATGTAGCTACGTGGTCTGATTCGTCCATAGGTTTCAATGGAGCTGCTCTGATTGGACAATTCCTTTCAGTTCCAAGGAGAAATACCGGCCTATTTTATCTCAATGCACACCCCGTATGCTGCCCTTCACGCTTCCCTCCTAGTTATTTTGCTCTGATTGGATTTTGCTCTGATTGGTCCATAAGTTTGAAGTTCCAGGCAAATATAAAGGGGTGAGTGACGTCAATACAAACTCTGTATTGCACAGTATGCTACCAGCATCCTTTGCCAGTATCTATTTTTGAAATACCAGTTTACTCAAGCTAAACCAAAAAAAAAAAAAAACAAAAAACAAAACAAACAAACAAAATAAAAAAAAAACAAACAAAAAAACCAACCCCCCCAACTCCCCCAAAAAACACACACAAAAAAAAACCAACACCCCTCAACCCCCCCCCCCCCCCACACACACAGTATGGAGGAAGTTTTGTTACTTATCATAGGACACAAACATGCACACAATGCTCTTCACCCTCTCTGCAATATTTGTTTCGGGCTGCGTGCGCTTTTAGGCTTCTGGCACCTAACACACCACGCCTGTGGTAAATACTGCCTTGAGACAGTGTCAAACACAAATCTGAGGACTTTCCAATTCCAAGGTGACTCATGATATTGGCATATTCGTTGCCATGAATATTTGCACCAAGCAATCAGCAACCAGGTCTATCTTCCTCTGCACGGGTCTTATTTCCTTAAGTGGTTTAGGCTGCTTGTTAACACTTGACCCGTACAGGAAGGGGGGTGGGGGGGTGTCAGTATTTTTCTAGAGTACGCAGTACGGAAAATAAAAATCTTTCAAAATTTTGGATAGTACGAAGTATGAAAAATAAGAGGGCTTCCAGTACGCCAGTGCGGTAAATAAAAAGCCCCAGTACGCCGTTACGGGAAACCCCTTACCCACCCTCGTACACCTACGACAGGACGTGCCATAGTTAAACAAAGGCATGCATGTAGTCGCAATGACACCAATGTTCAGCATTTCATCTGGTGACTTTCTGTCACTAGATCTGACCACAATGTACAAGTCATCGCATTTAGCTTTATCAGTTCCACGTTTGTGACTCAGTCAACAGCTTTCCATAAAGGTCCAAAGTGTGCCGAGGAAAGCTGTTGACTCAGGCAACTGTATTCTCTGGAACTGCAGGTATACTTGTATTTGAATGAAAGGTCTTTTCACCAGGAATATGAAATCAGCATTCTTATTATAATTAAAACCAGTTTCCCTTAAGCAGTTCCAGTTTAATCGCAGTCGGCATTGAAAGAGTTAGTGTGTTGCGGAGCTTGCACGATATAAATACAAATTACACTTGTATATAGAAACTACCTACCGTACATAGCTAAAATCATATATTTTTTCCTGGAAAATATTCATCATATCAGCGAGACTCTCATCCCGATGAGTATCTTATTCCAACACAAATCTTTTGAACGTTTATACAGACCAGATGATGTATTTGTATTTACTGATTAATGTTACGCTCTTTCTAAATTTTTAACTTATGTACAGCATTTAGGCGTGGGATAGCAGCTGTCATGTTAAATTCAAGCTGTGCTAGGCAATGCTCTTCAAACTTGGCCATAGATTGTCAGCATCACCTTCACAGTCATACACTGCTCAGTGTACATGGGTAATAACACGTTCCACATTTTACATTACCCAGTGTACCTGGGGATCTTACACGTTCCACTCCTGCACTTAACAGGGTTCACGGGTAATTACAGTACCCAGTGTACATGGGTACTTACAAGCTCCACATTATGCAATGCCCAATGTGCATGGTAACGTACACGTACCACTTTATAAACTACCCTGTGTACATGGCTACTCACTGGTTCCCCTTTATACACCAGGGTATTGATCGGGTACCCGGGTAGTACAAAAAGTCGGGTACCCGGGTAGTATTGTCGGGTACCCGTAAAAAAGGTGAGTTTTTCGGATAGATACATATTAAGTTATTAATAATACTTGACCAAATGATAATAACATTTGAGTTAAGAAAGTTCATATTAGAATAGAATGCATATAAAAGCCATGCGGGATCACACGTGACCGTTGAATGTATCAAACATGTCAGAATGATTTTCTTTATTGCCTCCCTGGGTTAGTTAAATAGCTAATGGTTAACGTATGTCTGTGCATGTATGTTGGTTGGATTGCTTGCTGTTATGATTCGGGTACCTGTCACGGGTACGCGGGTAATAAATTACCCGACAGTCGGGTGGTAAAAATCAATACAAGTCAATGCCCTATTATATACACTAACCAGTGAACACGGGTACTTACTGGTTTTCACTTTATAAACTACACTACCCAGCGTACATGGGTACTTACAGGGTCCACCTTATACATTGCAGAGTGTACATGATTACTGAGCGGTTCCACCATATAATACCCAGTGTACACAGGTACTTACAGGTTGCACTTTGTACCCAACCCAGTGTACACGCGTACTTGCAGGTTTCATTTCGTACACTGCCCACGGTACATGGCTAATTATAATACCCAGCTCACATCGGCATTTTCAAGCTCCACTTTACGCAATTCCCAGTGTACGTGCGAACTGACAGGTCAACTTTATACACTATCCAGTGTCCGTCGGTACTTGCGCTACCCAGTGTGCACGGGCACTTACAGTTTCCACTTTAAACAATAGCCAAGGTACACAGGTAGTAACACGTTCAACTTTGCACGCTACCTAGTGTACATGGGTACCTACAGGTTCCACTTTACACACTTCCCGGTGTACACGGGTAGTATTAGGTTCCACTTCATAAACTACCCATGGCACAATGGTGGTTACAATGACCAGTGTACATGGTACTTACTGGTTCCTCCTGATACACTATCCATTGTACTTCGTTAATTACACTATCCAGTGTACATGGGTACTAACTGGCTCCACCTTGGAGAAAACTCAGTGTGCACCGGTAATTACAGGTTCCACTTTTTCACTACCCAGTGTACATCGGTACGCACAGGTACCACTTTATACACTGCCCAGTGTACAAGCGTACTTGCATGCTCCACTTTGTACACTATCCAGTGTACCTAGATACTTGGGTGCACGGGTACTTACAAGGTCCACTATATACACGCCGTAGTGTACACGGGTTCTTACAAGTTAAATTTTCTAAACTCTGCAGTGTACCTGGGTACTTACACTACCCACTGTGCATGGGTACTTACAGTTTCCACCTTCAAGGTATTGGGTATTGTACAAGGTCCTTGCGCAATACCCAGTGCTAACGGCTACTTACACGTTCCACTTTACACACAAAGCAGTGTACACGGGTAATGACTGGTTCCACTTTATACACTCCCCTGTGTACATGGGTACTTACAGGTTCCATTTTTGTGTGTTTTGTACTCCGTGCCAGGTGTCATTTGATAAAATTGCATGTGATTTGCTTGTAACGACTTTGTATTGCCAAATGTTAAATTTCAAGCATAGATCTGTACAGTATCAAGACTACCTTTGACTATTAACATTCGCGCACATTTCGTTTTTACTTTTCTATGCTGCTGGGACACATGGTTATCAACTTGGATAATATGGGCATGAGAGAGACCAAGTTGACATTAACCCCAGTTCTCATGACACTTGTGTTCGTCACACCTTTCCTAAACCCATGTCGCACGTCTGTCGTTATATGGATGACCTGCCAGTCATCATAAAAGTCGTAGAGTGCTACCTGCTACCTCTTATAAAAGTGCAGTCTCCACAATTGTGTAGTATTTTTCAATCCATACTTTTGCTGTGAGTGGTAAAAAGTTTGTCTTCTTTTTTTTTGAAATATGACGAAATCTTGTACCTTTGAAGGGCCTGTCATAGTGAGATAGGAGCACAGCAATACATGTAAAGCTGTATTCAATTTTGCTCGTTCTTCATGTGCTTTAGTTGAGGTAGATAATATGGAACTTGCGGTCGATAGTCCATTTTGTTGAAGAGACAAATGTAGCTATGTAAGCTTACCGAAAAATGAATTGCGGAACCTATTAAAGTAAGACTTAATGGCAGACATTTTATTAGCCTACTCGAACAACAATTACGTTTGCCTGTTTACCTATTGTTGTTGAACGTGCATATAATGTGCGCTACATTATACGAACTCCTGCGAAATATAAGATGGGGCGGACAGTGTAAATAGATAGTTATGTTGAAAGCAGGCCAAGGATTTGCCTTCAAATATGCTTTAAAAGATGGGAACACATTGAAAGTATCAGATCCCCAAAAAGTGGACTGGTACTTTTTAAGCTTACCTTCCTATAATATCCTTTTCTATCAACTTTTATGGAACGGACTCTTCTCCCACCATCTCTAAAAAAAGTATATTTAAATGTTGATGCATTTACAATAACATCAAAGGAGAACTAAATGCAACAGCAATGAATTTTCTTCTCTTCAACTTAAAGAAAAGTTGCCGTAATTATGTCTTCCTGCCACCTCAGTAGGGGTATATAGTAATCTCTTTTTCGGTCCGTCCGTTAGTGGGTCCATCCGCTATTCATTTCCGGGCTTTAATTTGCTTGTTCTTCAACTCAGATTATCAAACTTCACATATAGGTGCATATGGACATAATGGTGTCTCATGTAACAAAAGTAGATCGCAAAGCGTAAAGTATCTGAGTCACTGTAACATATTCTTTTAAAATTGTGTCCGGGTTGTAATTCCTTTATTATTTAACTTCCTTTTGTTGAACTTCACTCACACACATGTATCTTGATCCGAAGGTGTGTCATGAAGCCAAACTTGGTCACTAGGTCAAATACCTGGTCACGCTGATACAATGATGTAAAACAACAGTACGCTTCATGTCCGTGCTTTAATTCTGTTGTCCTTCAACTAACATTAATAAAAGTAACGTACTTAGGCGTCTGGACATAAAGATGTGTTATGAACAAAAATTAGGTCACCAGGTTAAGTATTTGGATCACAGTCGCATATCCATGTATGGGCTCATATTCCTTTACTATCTAACTCAGTTTGATGAAACTTCACACACATGTATCTTGTCCCGAAAGTGTGTCGTGATACTAAACTAGGTCACTTGGTCAAGTATGTGGGTCACGGTGATACAATCATGTAAAACTGTATTACGTGTCTAGGCTATAATTGGCTTGTCCTACAACTCAGAAAAATTAAACTGAAAAATGAAAAGGTGTGTCATGAAACAAAAGTAGGTCCCAAGGTCAAGTATCTGGGTCACGGTGATAGCCTATTTTTATTGACTATAATCATTCTAAAATGAGACCTGCGATTAGGAAAGTTATAAATGAGGCAAGGGAGGCATGAATCCAGCAATATCTGATTAAATTTTAATATAGGCTAAAAATATGATGGGATGTCATTTGTTGAGTAGAAACTTGCTACCGAATGTGTTTGGTTTAATCGTTATACAAAATAAAGGACACACTAATGAATACGGTAAAAAACCCAGATCCAAAATCAATTACACCACATCTGCCAAAAAGTTTAATGACTAACAATCCTAAACTATAATTTCGTCCTCATGTAATAGTACTCTGTGATACATATCATGCTACGGGTTAACTTAATAGAATATATATATATATATATATGTGTGTGTGTGTGTGTGTGTGTGTGTGTGTGTGTGTGTGTGTGTGTAGTCTTCTTGGCGAAACTACTCCTCATGGACTGAATGCTTTGAACGCCTAGTCAGCAAGTTTACTGACAATTTGATGACAGACTCGTTTCATTACATTCGGGGAACCAGTGTTGTCTACCATTTTTTCTATTCCAGTGTGTCTGCGAGTGTACACTTCTGGATAGGACTGAAAAAAACGGACGTTTCACAATGGTTATGGCAAAATGGAAAGAATCTGCAGTACACCAGATGGCGCCCCTCTGTGGACAATACGCTGAGCGGCTGTGTCAAGGTTTCTGCAGCGGACTTTTTGTGGGAGGTGGAGAAATGTGATGAACACTACCGAGGTCTTTGTCAGACGGGTAAGTTTTTTATGGAGTACGTTGGATTGCATTAAATGAAGCAGACTAAGGCACTATTTGATGTGGCATGTAAGCAGTTGTTACTAAAGCAAATAACTGAAGATGTAAACCACCAGAATCACCAAGTCTTAAATAAATGGACAAATTTCTCCTACTATGTGTGTAAGCAACTGCTACATTAAATCCTTACAAATAGAGACTACTAATGACAAAAAGTTAAGCATATACCTGACGGCATATACCGGGCCCACAGTCAATGAAGTCTCAAACTATTGACAGACTAGAGAAATGTCATGGAATGCAGTACTGCCCTTAGATATCTTACAGCAGTCAGCCTAATTACAAATTTTGTAGGTCTGTTGCATTTAACGTAACATAACGCACCCTGATTTTATTTTCAACCACTTTATAATGTTGGATGGCCATTTTCATGAGTATTTTTGTTTGTTTTTTTTAAACTGCCTTGTTACAGTTACACCTGTAACAACAGTTTCAACACCACCAGCCCTGGACACTACATTGACACAAATCATGACCACCAACAACACAAGCATACATTCGGCTTATCACAATACCAAAACGACAGACCGATTGAGCCAGGCTTCATCTAGTGGCACGAGTGACTCGCCGATCACCTCACTGAAAAGCACTATTATGGTGAGCAGCAGAAGCTCTGCGTTATCCACCTTGTCACACACAGACCGCAGTACGATCCACAGAACAAAAATCACAAGCAAGCCAATGTTCCAGACAATAAATATCACAAGCAAGCCAAAGATCCGGACAACAAAAATCACAAGCAAGTCAAGGATCCAGACAGCAAAGATCAGCAGTCAGCCAAGGTTCCAGACGACTAAGATCACAAACAAGACAGGGTTCCAGACAACAAAGATGACAAGTAAGCCAGGGATTCAAACAACAGCGATCAGCCGTGACACAACAAGAACCCTCACTGCACACAAACACAGTGAAACAAAACCTATGGTGCAAAATCCAAAAAGCACCTCTGTTGAACCACTCTCCACCATAGCCAGTGATAGATATGATTGGTCGAATTCCTCTTTTCAGACCACAGATTTCATAAATGTGCCTGTAACTAAACCAGATGAGGCATCTACGGTATCGTCATATGTAGCTGTTTCGACACTCCACAGTTTTAGCAATATCACAATAGCTTCCAATACAGTAATGCTACTCTCTGCCACAGCCAAGCCTAACGCTCTGGTATCAGAAAGAGGTACAATATCGATGGGGAAAGAATGGCTGACCAGCACTACTTACGTGCCACACCATACTAGCACCCATGTTCCAAGTAAGTGTCTTGTGTGTAGACCTCAGGCAGTCATTTTGTTTTATATTAACGTGAAAAGAAATACGAGTTCACGCTAACATAGCCAAAGCAGTTGTTATATATAGTCTACATTATGAACATATACTGCAGAACCACTTTACATTGTGCTGATCACTTTGTGATTTTACGAATTTTCCAGTTTTTATGGGTCCACCACAAGGTGAGATGCACTATGATTTTTGACTGGCCATCTGCTTATGATGGCGACTCCTTAATTGTGTGAGTGAAGACCACTCTGCTAATACCAACAATGATGATCATCTGAAACAAAAGTAACCTTGTATTGACTTTAAAGATCGCAGGATCCTTTTTCTCTGTGCACACAGGAGTAGACGATTCCAGGAGGACTATGACAGCAAAAAATCTGTTTGGGTTGAGGGTATCCAGATCACCTGTGGGCAAGATGTTCACGCGACCCTCTGTTTGTGTAGTCTCCATCGTAAACTGTCAAGTGGTTACTAAAAACTACGTAGATATGAACTCCATATAGTGATACTTTGCAACATTTTTATGTGCAGATATCGATGAATTACCGTGCTCATCACCGGTACTTGGTAGGAACGTTGCCATGTCACCGTTACGGCCTGGCGCTACCTCCTATACTACTGGTGACGTTATTTTGCTGTCTTGCAATCCGGGGTACAGTTTTTCGGACTTTTCAACAACGAGGACAATTGAATGTTTGGCCAATGGGATGTGGAGTTCACTTTTGGTTTCTTGCTCAGGTAGTGGCTTCATCTTTGTTTCTTGCTCAGGTAGTTGTTTCATCTACAATAATCAGGGACCTGCCAGCCAGTGCTGCCATCTGGTGGCGATGGGGATTGTTGAAAAACAATCCCCATTGAATTTGACTTCAATCAAATTTATGTATGATTGACGGTAATCACAGCTACAAGCTAATTCTATCTATCTAGTAATCTCTATCTATCCATATACACACAGTTATACACATACATAATACTTACATACATACATACATACATACATACATACATACATACATATATACATACATACACACATATATACACGCATACGTATTTTTTCTGGTAAAGGATTCAAATAACTAGGTTACTGTGGCTAACTGTTGTCTGAGGACCAAATATTTTCTACTAAATTATCCAATTTTAGGACTCTTGATGTCGTAATATATTTTTCATACTGTCTGTCTTGCTTTTGTTTTTGTCATCACAATTCTTCAATTGAAGTTGATACATATTTACACAAATAGTCCTTTCAAAATGTTATTTATTTCAGTGGTCCACATGAACATATTTTTGGTTGCTTTGCACCTCAAAAGGTACAATTGAGTAATAATCTTCTGTACAGGGTAGAGCTTAAATGTCAATATACACAACGTACGAAATATATATGAATTTCACACCATGCCTATTGTACAACGAGTTCTCTTTCATTATTTTTAATTGGATAAATCAGTCTGGTGTTGAACTGCACTGATTTGCAGCCAATCTTGCCCAATGAATTTTCTAAAAGTAGAGCAGTAGATGATTTACCATTTCGACAATTTTTCAATAGAAAAGTCCTGCCAGTCTCTATCTGGGGATTCACACCATGCATCTATGGACATTGTAAGGTCTATAACACAGCTCTGTGCAGATGACAACAAAGCAAAGTGGGGACAAAGTGAAGCAGCGAACGGGTGTGGCAGGCTGGGCACTCGGATCTCCCATCTGTCTCTCTGTAGGTCACCAGGTAGGTCTTTATAACCGATCAAATGCTTAGCACCCCGGCCATCAATCAAAGTGGCATATTGGTGAATATTTTGTCATAGATCCCTGGTAGTGCAAACACTCTCCAAAAGCTGTATAACATTTAGCCATTGCCCAATGAGTTTCTCTTTTAAAGGCACGCAGGTAACATATATGGTAAAGCTGCTATCCTGTTTCCCATTTTGTTATAGGGCGAAGAGATGATCATGTCTATTCGAATGGATGGTAATTTTTATGTGGCACGAAGTGGCCTTTGATCAAGTGACCTTGTGTCCAATGAGACAATATGCATCTTGCAGAGATCGCGGTGATGTAAGAAATAACAATGGGCAATCATGGTATATACCATCAAATACACATGACTGTCATACGGTAAAGACTCAGAGAAAACAATTGTCGCTGTTACATGTAAACGTTTAGCGTCTAAGACACAAACGATTTGAAGAAACTCGGATGTAAGAACATGACCTTGCAGCTATGATATAGACATGGCTAAATCACACTATCGTCAATGATCAAGTCTCCTTCAAGGCCTTTCAAAAGTCATTCTCCTTCCCTCCAGGTCAAAGTGAGAGTGTGTGCGTGGAAGGATGGCTGGGTCGGGGTGGCTGGTTGGTTGTGTATGTGTAGGTACAATAACCACGCAGTCGAGACCTGGGCATAAAACTCATATAAAAATGATGACTATGCATCATCATAAAATATTACTGGAAGTATTTGATGTTAACAGACCTACCAGGCAAAGCAATTTTGGCAACAGTTTGAAATGACCGAGGAAATTTTTGCCTACAATATTATTACCGATGGGCACGGTAACGAAGATGTGATTTAAAATCAGATACATGTCGATTACGAATCACCCCTAAGCCATGAACGTCCGCAAGCCGACACAATTTTGTCTCATTTACCAGCAAATAAGATGTACAAGATGTTTTTACGATGCCCACCTTCTGAATATTAGCTGAACTCAACAAAGAATGACAACAATGATATAACTTATACAAAAACAATATACTAACAATTAAAATGAGTACAAAGTAGGTAAACCAGGTTCCTTTTGGCTGTCCTTGAATTTCTGTGTATAAGCCACAGGTACTAACTCATATGGTTTCAGAACAGCATCTTTCAACACATCATACTCAGAACTTTGTTGTATGGAAAGGGACGAATGAACTTGTGCTTTTCCAATAAACACACTCTGCAAAAGAAGAGGCCACACCCCTCTCGGCCATTCTACAGTTTCGGCTATTTTCTCGAAAGACAGAAAGAATTTTTGACACTTCTTCTTTAAATTTTATTACTAAGCGAGCATTCTTGTCTATATCAAAATATCCTGACTGTGCTGAATTATCTGATCTATATTGCCCACGTTGAAGCTCTAATAGCTTTAACTCGTGTTCTCTAGCCTCTCTTGCTTCCTGTGCTTTTTTTCATTAGCTTCTTTTGCCGATTTTAGCCCATGCTCTCTTGCTTCTCTTTCACTCTAAAGTTTTGACTTAGCTAATTCCAACTGAATTGTCAAAGTTTTATCCTCTCATCCCTCATCCTCAAGGAAACCTTCCTCAACCAAATTTGAAATTATCTTTTGTTTCAAAGGTATATTTTCCTGATACCTGATGGTACATCTAAATTTAAGTATTTGGCCATATTTTGCAGGTCTTTCTTTAACACTTTATCAAAAAATGTGACTGTGAAGTCCCCATTAGCCAGAAACACACTTAGATCTATTGACATGTTATCCTATTGTCTGTTTATTGACCAACAACACTGTTTATAAATACCAGATGCCCATTGTTGATTTCAAACTGTAAGATTCAGTATTAAGAAACACCTGTTATTTTCCAGAAGATTCAGCCGTTATGTGCTCATTACAAAATAACTCAATCAACTCGCCGTTTGTAATTTGACCATCTATGGTAAATGCGTTTGGAAAGTTTGATTCTTTTGAATTTTATTTAAAATTTGATTTAGTGTTGACCACGTATTTTTAGGTCCTGTTTATTACACCATATTTAAAATCTCCTGAAAATATGAAGCCACGCCCCCTGAAACAGCTGGCAGCCCTCAAGATAGAGTTAGAGGAGGCTAGGGATAGTTTTAGGGCTGCAGCTGGTGTGCGGGAGGAGATCCAGGACAGGGTGGAGCAGGCTGAGGGGGAACAGGATGGCAGGAGAAGTCAGGAGGGAGGTCAGGATGAGGGGAGGCAGAGAGTGGTAGGGCCTAGCGGGAGGGGGGAACAGCATTGGGGGAAGAGGTCAGGAGGGAGGCGAGGATGAGGGGAGGCAGAGAGTGACAGGGCCTGGCGGGAGGGGGGATCAGGAGGGACCTAGAGAGGCAGTGGTGAGGCAGCATAGTAAGGAGGGTGGATAGGGTCTTCTGCAGGGCAGACAGGGAACATAGGGTTAGGGTGTGCCTTCCAGGGGCCAAGATTAGGGATGTTGAGAGGAGGCTTTAGGGGGTTGTAAGCAGTAGTGGGGAGCATAACACTACAGTACCATATTTATAGACACTAAAATAACTGGGTGGGAATATGGAAGCACATACAACATTTTAGTTAGGGGTTTTGAAGCTATCAAACGGCATTCTTACCCTAGGAATTAAACATGTCTATATGTTGTTTTACATTTCCACATGATTTTGTAACAATCGTTGAAAACATTTCAGTCATTTCAGTGTTTCATTACTATCTAAATAAATCAGTGCCTCTGATAAGCTTTCTTTTGTAAATGGATAAATTTTATGGTATCTTGATGGCTGATCTTTTAACGGTGAACCCCATAACATGAAGATTTAACACTGTTCGCATTGCACAATCAGCAGGTGACCTGAAAAAAATGGTGGGAGTTAGTAGGATATTTTAAAGTAGTTTGTACATGTTTTATGAACAATAACCCGTATATATGCCCAACAATAAGATTTTACATTGACATGGAAAAAGAAATATGACAAATATCTGAAGAAAACAAATTAATCCAGCTTTAGTGGAGTTAATCAAACCATTCATAAAAGGATTATAGTTTTCACAGGCAAGCAAAGAAATAGAAGTGAAGTTGCCATTAAAAAAAAGAAAGTGTGATTCCCAACGAAACTGGACAAAGTGGGAAGGGGTGGGCAGAGAGTGACTTCACAGTCAACAATCGGCCAATGTCTTTATCCTATCCTGTCTCATGAGACATTTTATGTTACATGTCTCTCCCTCCAAATTTGGCCTGGTTATGCCTCCATAGATAGATTGAAAGATAGATAAAGTTTATTTAACGTCGGTTTTACAAACTAAAGAACACCAGCTCTGTGGAGCTCTTGTATTTATTAAAACATCTTCCATAATGCCGTTTCTTCTTGTTCTTGATATTTGTTTGTAAAATCTTATAGGTCTGCAAAATTATTTTAAGAATGTCATGCTCGTTGCTACCATGTGGAGTTCTTCATTAATGTTTTTCACATTTGATCTCTTCGTTTAATTGATATTACAATGCCTTGACTGATCCAGGGAGACTTTTTATGTTTGTATTAATTTTTTTTTTCAAACAGTAGGTGTTTTTTAACGCATTACTTATAGTTTTGTTGATTATATTGTGACTGGTTCGGGTCATTTGAATCCTTGTCAATGCGATCACACAAATTTGATCTTCGATCCTTTTTCGAAAATTTTTCAGATAGTTTCTGTGTCTAACACGTGATTGCACATGAAAGACACTTCTTCAAAACTGTTTGTGAATAATAGCTATGCGTATAAAATGCAGAAAATGATCTGAGATTTTAGTAGTCAATATCCCTGAACTTGGAAGATTTGTAATCATATATGCTATTTTGTATACAGAATTATCAATTCAGGTTCCTGTTTGCTCTGATAATCTTGTCGGAAATGTACTTCGAGGGAAAAATCCGAAAGTGGTAATTGTGTCAAAATAAGTGGCAAAGCTTACTTCATCTGATATTTTTAGCAAATGAATATTGAAATCTCCACCCATAATGACCTAATTGTTTAATCTCTGCAACTTAGTCAAAACCACTGTTAATTCCCCATTAAAATGTCTGTAATGTTCTGCCAGATCTCTAGGTGGTCTATAGTTATTACCTAGCGTGACTTTTTTGGTAAATGATCTGTGCGTTATCTCTAGACAATGGCTTTCCCACAAGTCTGTTTTTGACAAGTGTCCAGTATTTTGGTTTCATATGGTTCTCCAACTTAGGTTGCCAGCCCTCCGCGTTCTGAACAACTTTTACCTTGCGATATAAGACTGTAATTTCAATTTTAAATAGCGAAAAATAAGCATCATCATTCAACTGAATTTTGTGTTCCAGCCTCTTGTAAACCAACCGCACACGGAGAACAACCTTGTGCATCTAAATTATAAAGAAGAATCTTCAGTTCATGCTTATGACTTTGTAAAGAGGGGCTTACATTACAAATCACCCATATGGAATTAAGAATGTATATTGTATGTCAAACTTTCGCTAAAAGTAAAATTCTTTTTGTTCCGGCTCTGTATCAGTGTCATTTTGTAGCTAAACTATGGGCATACAAAAAATCGTGGAAATGTTTAGAACATGTTTCAATGCATTCACTGAGGGCCTCTTCTGCATGCAACCCAGGCCCCTGAATTTTATGTTCCAGCCTAATTTTCGATTATCATTTTAAAAGGCACGAATGCCTGGTGAGTTGTTGGTTATCATAAATAAAGAAAAACCTTACAAAATAAATATGCATTGATTTGCTTGTCGCCTTAATTGTCTATTATGTACCACAACAGCGAACAGTTGTCAGCCTATTCCATACGTGACCAATGCGATGGCCAGCGGTCAGGAGGCAACACACAACACCGTTATCACCCTCACCTGTTTGCCTAATTACCATTTCCCGGAAGGAGTCTCCACGAAGAAAATTCGGTGCCAATGGGGTCAATGGAACATGGTGGACATCGCGGCATGCTCACGTATTCATTAATAATTCTGCCAGATTACTTTTACTGTTTAGTGCAAATGTACACACCACGGGGCCGTGTTCACAAAGAGGTTAATCCGATCCTAAATTTAATCCTAAAAAAAGGCAAAGTGCCTTTGGGTCTTCAGCTACTGAATTGTTGGCCTTACGTTTGATCTAAATTTGCAGGATTAATTAATCTATGTTCTTGGCTGCAATATGAACTTTGAAATGTAAGTTTCCATTTTATCAAATCTATCTTGATTTAATAAAGATTTTCATCCTGGATCAAAAGATTTAATACTGGATCAAAATATGATAGATTTGATAAAATGAACCTGTAAATCCTGAAGTTCATATTATAGCCAAGAGCATATATTGGCTTATTCTCAAAGTTTTGACCAAGTATTGAGGATTAAGCAATTTAGGGCCCAAACCACATGGATTTTAATTTTGAGATTAAAGTTAGGATGAGATCAAATTTGTTGTAAATACGGCCACAGGGCACCAAAGAGTCCCCCAAATTATTCTGTATGGAATAACTGTTCAAGTTGGCCTGAAACACGAAAAAGGTGGTGCCTTACAAAATCCGATACAGAAACTGGTGAAAAAAATAACCACAAAAGTTATTATTCCGCGCAGCGGGGTCATCGCTCCCAATTGTCTGCAGATGAGTTTTTTTATGTGCACAGGTATCGAGTGTTCAAAAGTAGAAAGAAAGTAAAACATATATATATATATATATATATATATATATATATATATATATATATATATATATATATATATATATATATATATATGTATATATATATATGTATATGTATATAAATATATATATATATATATATATATATATATATATATATATATATATATATATATATATATATATATACATATATCTAACAGGCGAAAATGACCCATATAGGAATATCAATGAAAATACGATTAAATAGCCCCCAATGTATTCTGCTGACGTTTAAGTCTGTCTCATTCAAAACAAAATACAGGCAATCTGTATGCACGTTACAAAGGAAGACACATAGAATAATCATTGGCGACTTTGTAATCAGCTGGCAATAGCAGAGAAGCACTACTCCAACGACGAGTATCTAGTGTATTAAGGAGATTCCAAATGGTCAATTACCGTGGTCTTGCCCTTTTGTAAGCAAAAGCTGTGGTCAGATGTATTATACCTAGTCTACGTCCCGTTGAACCCCGAATCATATAAAAAAGTACTACAAGGACTTAGACGGCTCCAAATAAGTTCGGCGGGCCGAAACACAAGCAACCATTTGTTTAACCGGTCTTTACCTTTGGTGTACATTGCATAAATAGTTAAAATATTCATGTGATCTTGTCAATGTACGCTTGGTATAAAGTGTTTTTAAAATTTCAATTTAAATACTCCTATTTGAGGTCTGAACAGCTTGGCGGTCGGGATTGGAACTGCTACCAAAACATATGTAGTCTATCATCCACAACTATGAAGCTGAACATGATATTTTGATATCATGTAATTGAAGGTTTTATGCCAGGCGCTGCAACTTAATTACACTGTTTTATCGTTCTGAAAAGTGATACAAAAATCAAGTTTATGTGTAGTTACAAATGCATCTAACAGGTAAATACCATGTACAGGTGACCGTATTGAACATATCATATCTACGTTGTAGCAGTATATTATGCTATGTTATGTAATATTACAATTATAAATTGCAAAATGATATTAGTTCCAATCATAAGAATTACAGAATTCAAGTTTTCTGGTAAATTCGGAAAAACACAACTAAAAATGTATGGATATATTTAGTCCAGCACATTTGTTGATAGCTGCTCAGTGCATAATGTTGTACAGTTTACTTTCAATGTGAAATTGTTAAATTAAAAACAAAATCATTCAGATTTGAACCTTACATTAACCAAAAATTAAGAAGGATTTACTGCTATCAAAGAATGTGACTACAGACATCAAGACAGAAAGTGCACAGTTTGTAATAAAATCGGTGATAAATCTTTATCAGAAAGCTTGTACATCTACTTCATAATAAAATTTTGCGATTGGTTAAATAATTTGTACCGCTATTGAGACAATTTCATCATTATAGCTAATGTTGAATGATAAATTTTTGACCCGAGAAAATTTAATTAAATGGTTTAATTTAAGTTGTCATCAATCCACTCTACAGCCGTGTCAGGTACACAACTGCCAGTAAAGGTAAAACATTATTTCCCACAGGGTATCCGTAATGAATTGACAACATTAACACAACGAAAGTAGGATTCGTAAACAAGAATAACACTTGGCGAATTAACAACCGTTATCAGGTCTATGCGAATAATTTCATTCGGTTTTTCATAAACTATGTCGTAGGCCAATAGCAGTTTTTTTCTATAATCTTTTTCGATACAAATCGCAAAAGCGCCCAGAATTTTCGTTAATGTCTAATTTAATGTTCGAGTATAATTGGAATTGAATAAAAATACTTTTGTCAGGGTTTGTATGAAGACCCGGCGTGATGGCTTTTTCTGGTGCGTACTGCAAGCAACATTAACTTGTAAAAGCGACTGACCCCTTCAACTTCTGACCCGGAAATAGTTGATTTTGATATGTATTTAACAGTCATGAAAAAAACATTCCTACAATCAGCTTCTCACGTACGCCCTTGAGATCTAAAGGTAAAGAAATATATATGTTTATAAACATGACTGGCATTGAAATAACGCCAAGCGTAACGTATCTACGAATTACCATGAATGACAAATCAACCGTGGCATCTCCGACATACCCCCCCCCCCATCAAACCCATACACAGCGTATTGTTTTGTTTTATTTTGTTTTTTTTTTTCCGTAAAATATAATGTATAACTTCTTGGCTTCAGGCGGGACTTGTCGAGCGGCACCTTTGGTACAGCATGCACTTAAAGACACAGACCTAGCCTGGTTCGGCACTGTAGCCACGTACACTTGCCACACCGGGTATTGGTTTCCAGATCATACCACGGTCAAGGTCGTAGAGTGTCTGAAGACTGGCAAATGGAATGGTACATTACCTCACTGTGAGGGTAAGTTAAAAGCCTTTAAATTTGCTTTTTGCGATTTATCATTCAAGACACATGTTTCTGATATGCAAAAACGTTTACGTCTATGCACATAAAATGAAAAGATTAAACTAGGACACCAAATTGATGGCAAATTGCATTGGTACAATCAGTTGATGTATTTCATTGCTTCATACTTTCGAACCTAACAACATTTGCACCAAAATGATGTATCTACTATATTTCGGAATGTGGTGACTCTTTTATAAATCTAGCTTTCATGGTCATTTTGCACTTTAGTGCACATAATACCCAACCGACCTCTAATAGCTTAAGGTATGCAAAGTACAGCCTTTAAGTGTATCTTAAGGTATGCAAGATACAACCTTAAAGTACCCATCACCAGTTGTTGGACGGTGTCCCCGCTTCGCCTTTGAAACAAACAGGGGCAAAGTACTCATTCCGGCCAATCAGTCTCTCGCTTCCAACAGTACATCATGCCAATTTATCCCGAATATGTGTATCTTTTGCACTGGCCAATCACAATTTGTCTTCTTGGTACCTTGGCAACCAGTTTGCTATAATTCTATTTGGGATGCAAAGAATGTCCGATATCATTTCCTCGCTTTACAAATCCCGCCAGGAGTGTCTTCCCTCGGTCTTTCGGTTTTCTGTATGATGAAAACTCTTGGAGGCTTTGTGAGACACAAATACTGAATTCGCAATAGGGTAACCTTAAATTAACAAAATGTGAGTAAACATTTATAATTCAGCAGACATGTCGTTCATATGAACTTATCTTATGGTTTGTTATTTTTGGAGTGCATAAAGTAAGAGTCGAAATGTACAGTTCGTCAGATTTTTTTTGGACTCCACATGAACCTTCACATTAAGAACATGTATGGGCTGCTTATTGACCTGATAGAATACTGTCTGGTTGAAAGTAATTCAGCATTGTGGCAGGGGGTGCAGAGGAACAGCTACACAAAATGACACTATACTGAAACTCTTCCATGGCGACAACTGCTTACATTCAATATAACACTAACAACCAAAGTAGCACACCAAGGAACAAAAGGGACCAATCACACACAGAGGCATAAATATAAAGCATAGACACACACATGCTTAAATACATACATACATACATACATACATACATACATACATACATACATACATACATACATACATACAGCAGCGATCCTCGTTCATTTTGCAATAAATATAAAAGCCACCTTTTTCTTTCCCCGGAGCTTACAATGTATTAAGCTTCTATAAAGTGCATTTGTTGTGCGATGGTACATTTACAAGGAATCTCGTGATTGCACCGGATGTCCACAATTTCTTATTTCTTGAACCATTCAGTTTTCTGCACAATACCATATGGTGAATGGTTGAATATCGATACATATTTAGAATACCAAAATCATCAGACTTTGCGCTCGCGTGTATATTATATTATATTATATTATATTATATTATATTATATTATATTATATTATATTATATCATATCATATCATATCATATCATATCATATTATATATATATATATATATATATATATATATATATATATATATATATGTTCCCCAGAGGTGCACTGTCCAATGACGTCAGAAGTACCACATGCTACTCGATATGGCAACAAAACGCATTTTGGCTCAAGGGTGACCTATATATGTGATGCTGGACGGCGCTTCTTTGATGGACATTACAATATATCGATTTACTGTACTGAAAACGGAACGTGGGCCGGCAATTACGTGGAGCTAAATTGTCATGGTACATGCTGTTTTAATTAACGTTATACATGTAAAATATTCTGGTGTTAATTCCCATCGAATGAAAGCCATTTTTAGTTGTGTGTTGATGCATAAAAATGGTGGTATATAAAAAAATCATTTTAAGTTTGTGACACAAGTTGGGTATGAAAATAAGTAAAACATATACATGTATTATTTCATTTATGCTTGAATATATAAGTTTAACATTATGACTATGGCATTTTTGAGGCAGAATACTTTTGTCTTTCGTAAGCACATATAGGTATTATCCAGGCAGGTCACCCTCATTCAATTAAAATCTTTCGGAAGTGTATTTTATTGATGGAATGTTTACATAAAAAGTAATTATATTTACATACTTGTCACTGTTCACGTTTTAGACGCGGTATTTACAAGTACAGCATCTCATGTTGACACAGGGCTTTTCCTTCACAATTACAAAAACCATGTGTCTCTTAAACAATGAATGAAATAAATAATGCTCAAATACACCAGAAGGGTATATTTAGTTGAAACATTCTTTATTCCAGTAAAGCTTTAATTCTAAATTGACCAATGAACTGTCCATCGAAAAGTACCTTCATTTCGGCCTCATAAATCAGAATTCACTTCATATCTGGTTATCACTTGGGTGCAGAATTGCTACTAAACCGGTCTTAGGTAAGACACATTTCATTCTGGTGATCTCAGTCGTTTCTAAGTATGTCCACCTAAAACCTTGCTGAGCTTATCTAATCATAAAACAGTTACTTCCCCTTCAAGTATTGTCGCTTTTTATGAGGTGGAGTGATGTGTAACAACACAAAACTCTAACGTAGGTGCATTTACAGTTGTCTGGGACCATAAAGGCGCCATTGTGTATATGCTTACATGTAATTTGTCCCTAAAATGGACAGTTGTTTTCATACCCTTGAACGAGAGAGATAGGCCTATGGGCCTCGTCATTCAAGTATACATTTGGTGTAGATCGTATTTGTCTACATCTGAATCACTTTGCTGTGGTCCTGTTGGACAAAAGAAACAAGCAAAGAATACAGACGGCGAGTAAGCACAATTTTAATGCTCCTAGCCAGCCTGTGGAAAATCTTCCTGTAGCAGTATCTGTTCCATCTCACACGAGAGGAAATGTTTCTTTCATAAGTCTTGCAGCGACAACGCGACTTGATTCAAACTAGTTAAAACTAAACTGTTCTGAATTATAATAAGCGTGTTAGATTCATATTCCTTATATAGAGACCCTTTTGGCAAGTACTAGCATCTCTGTATTTAACGAGAATATAATAGTCCAGGTGAACAGCTTTGCCCCGGCGCGCTTTGGGCGCCAAGGATGCCGCGGACCCAATAAAAAAGTGTGGTCACGGAGTGGAAAAGAAGAGTCCTAAAATGATACGTTGTTGGTTGCATATTCGTTTTCAAGTAGACCTGTGTGCCATTTTGTATTTCCATAGACATATCAATACTGAATATAAAACTAACTATATTTGAGAAAATATGGGAATTGAGATCAATGGAATATCAAGTTCAAAGTCATACCGGAATAAAACAAGACCGTGGCAATGATATATTAACGGAACAGCACTTATGATTGATTTATATTTATGAGAATGTGAAGCGGGCGCATTTTTGCACAAAATGTTAATGTGCCTTGTCACGCATTAGAGTGTTATCGACTTAATTTTAAAAGGAAGTTAAGTTATGATCAAAACAGACGGACGCTGTCAACAGTTTCATCGAACAAAATATGGCTATTTCTGGGACAGGCATAATGTGATACTGATTCCTGTATTCTGGAGGAATGGTAACCACATTAAATCACAGCTAACATTGGGTAATTGTGAATTCCAAATAGTGTGTCAATCTTTTAGCACTCTGTCATATATGTGATCATCTGCTGTTGCATTCAATTAGAAAACCACAGACTTATGTTTTTGGAGACAATTTACGCTTTTTACACCGAAAGGAGTCAAATAATCGAACAATTGGTGCTCTCTGACATGTGCGAAATTACATAAACATCATTGGAATCAAATATTCAAGTATAGACACATTTGTTTTACATGGATTGTGAAAGAAGTCAAGCATTGACTTATCGAGTCACTCTCCATGGCACAGATGTTGGCGTATACTTCCCACATTGCCTAGTGGAGGAAACCGAAGAACTCTGAGAAAACCACCGTGCACGGTTAAAGTGGTAGGACCTTTTTCCACATGCTGCCCAGGACGAGAATTGAACCCGGGTCGCAGAGGTGAAAGGCGAGCGTCTTACCGCTCTGCCAACCGTGCACCCTAAGACAATTTACAAAAATATGTAATCACCCATTCTCCAGATACCCGCACTTGACAAAATATGTAATATTCAAACATTTTTCTGTGGTCCACGTTGCTAAGCCTAGCATAAAAATTTAAAAGAAAGAAGATACGTATTAACTTTTGGCAAAGTCCCAAATTGAATTTGACTCCCCAAGACAAAAATGTCCATCTACGCACTCCCTGCTGCTACCGACGGGAGTTTGTACACATTAATTGTCGAACTGGCTGCTGTGTTTATTAGAATGTCTGCAAGCAGCTCCCCAAATAATAATGACCCGCCCACTATATATCTTGGATTTATACTAACTCTTCAATAACTCCCTTAGGTAACTCGGCATTCCGTTCGTGGTTTAACATGAAACACCAAACTGCCGAAGTCCTCCACATTTTCCGTATGAGATTGTTTGTTAATAAAATGTTTCTTCAATATGATGGTGCCACTACACCCATTCTTCTCGTTGATTACATTTTGAATCCCGCTTCTTATGCATTTTAGAGGACAGGTGTCCTTATATTGATGAAGTCCCGAATGCCATACTGAAAACACGCAACGCGAGCAAGGGTTCCAGTGTGACCTTTCAGTGTATCCATGGTCATGTCTTTGGCAAAGAGGAAAGGACGAAAACGATACATTGCGTCAACAAAACGTGGTCGGAGATTCCATTCGGCTGCAAAGGTCTGTTAGATATCGTAAACTTTAATTTTAATATTTTCTTTTGAAAGCTATGACTGCAAATTATAATCACCCAGCTGGGATATTTTTTAACCGCCAAACTGAATTTTAAAACGTCCGTCAAAGGTTTTGACGGGATACGTAATTTATGGTCAGAACTTAGCCTCATATCACTTTGGCATTTTGTCCTGATAATGTGGAAAAATGGTTAATCAACAAGTAAACAGTCGTCTTGCTGGGTGAATATAGTTATTAAACGTCATCTGCGTGGCTGTCAAAAGTAACCCCGCACCAGTACAAATGAAAATGATATGAACAGTTAATTTATTTTTGAAAGTCAATGTGGAATTCTAATGTCAGCTCTCCATATAATCTAAATATTCACAACGTCAGCAGGTACTTGATGCAGCTGCAGAGTTCATCCATACAACTCATCATGTCAGGAGAAACTTTAGTCATTTGTTCATGAGGAAGCTCCAGATAAAGTCAAACATGTCTATTCGCATACCTTTCTTTAGTGCCTAACAACAATGTGCCATCAGTGGGAGGTCCCTTATGGGTCGTTCACAGTTGTCATCGTTACTGAGGACGTACAGAGAGTACTTTTTTGTGACCCCCCCTCTTCCCCCTGAAGAACGTACATAAAAATGACATCTTTGTATGTATCCCCGTTCAACCAAAATATTTCACATTCATTCAAAATATGTACCTATCCCTAATGCATTGAAAATCATACACTTTATTGCATAAACCCACCATTGGCGGATATGGCAAATATGATATAATAAAAATCAATTAAAATATGATGATTTCTCAAAATTCGTTTTGAAATGTTGATTTACTATATATTAGCATGGCTTGTGAGGAGTTAGAAGTCAACTGGAAAATCGTCAGTGTGTAAGCAAATCTAGTCGTCTTGTAAGCATATTCCGACTGCAGCACGCTGCCTTTCATTGCATTCTGTCATCATCACAACGTGCATGAAAGTCATATTTGTCTGACGCTACAAGCGGCCAGGAATATCAGTTCATCCCTTGTAAGCATCCAATGCACCCTCGTTTGACATACATGGATATAACAAGGAGTGGCGGGCTGGAGAACAGAACAAAAATCTTGCATGCAATTCGATATATCCTTCAATTGAGCCATGAAAATCACTGACCCCTATTTTCAGGAACCATCATCCTCAAGTATAATGTCGCATGCTGGCTCAGTTACACAGGTTTGATCACAAAGTCATTTGCACGTCCATTCAACGGACATGTACCTCTATTGGTAATGATGCGAAAGTGCCCGGTCAAAAGTGTGCAATACTTCGTTGTTTGATGTGGCTTTTGACAAATGGCTATGTTCCTGAGATCAAACGAAAGTAAAAAATAATTAGAAAAGATGATTTGCAGCATAGCAAATCAGTGTGTGTGTGTTCAAAGCATATTGGTGTGGCAATGTACAACTATTCCATAACACAGGAGTACAAGTTGGAATGGCATCTCTATCTACTATAGCTTTGAAGTTATTCAAGATTTAAAATTTCTAATGGTGTTATTTAGCATAATTTAAATTGCTACAACTTTTAGTTTTAATTCATTAGCTGCGCAATGGTCAACAACCCCTTAGTAGAAGTTTGTCACATGTAGATTGCGCAGTGTTACAATACCCAAAATTTAAACCCAACATGAACCAAATCGGCTGAAAATGGACCAAGTTATGCCAAGATGAAACTTCAAAGGGCCAAATGACCTTGACCTTTGCCCTTTCGAGGTTACATGTTCTTATAAAAATGTGCAGTGTTGCGATACCTACAATTTGAGTCCAACTTGATTAGAATTGGATGTAAATTGGCCAAATTATGACTGGATGAAACTTTCAAACATCCAAATGACCTCGACCTTTGACCTTGAGAGGTTACATGTAAAAATCAAATTGTGTAGTGTTACCATAGCTACCATTTGAGCCCAACATGATCAAAATTGGATAAAAATTGCCCATGTTATGGCTAGAAGAAAGATACCATGGAAAGTGGCTTTTGACCTTTAAATGACCTTTCACCTTGAAATGACCTTTCACCTTGAGATGACCTCTACCTGAAGTGAACCTTGACCTTAAAAATGACATTTTGGCTTAAAATTTACCTTTGACCTTGACATGACCTTGACATTTGTGATGACCTTCACCTTGCTATGATCAAACTCCTATACACTCGGAACCACATCTACCATAGTATATAAGATATTGAAGATTTAAAACTTTAATTAGCCCTCAATTGCATAATTTTGAAAAGCATGACCTCTCATTATAAAAAGGCCAGACTTCATCTATAGAAGTATAATTGTGCCAAGTTTGGAGTTTCTACATGTAATACTTTTCAAATGAAATGTCGGACAAATTTGCCTGTAAAGAAAGAAAGAAAGAATTCCTAGAAAAACAAACGTGTGTGTCGACACACACACTTAAACAAGAGGGTCATGATGATCCTGTGCTCAGCTGACATGCATCTGCTATTTTTTTTAAATTTACCCAAAAATTATGCAAAAATCAAAGCAGTGTGACCATTTGAATAAAATATGTAGAGACCTATCAAAGGAACATTTCTACAAAGTGTGACAGAAATATGGCGAAAATTCTCTAAGCTGTTTCCATTACAAGAAATCTCCATGTTCAGGTTTCTTAATTTTTTTTTATTCTGTACTTTTTCAAAAAATGAATGAAAAAATGAACCGAGTCAACCTTTTGAAGAACTTTGTTTGACCCTTCTACTAGGAACATATCCACCAAGTTTCAGCTTCATCCCAGTGACAGCTCTGGAAAAGGAGTCGAAAATAACAAAAACACACAAAAAATCACCAAAAAATGGAAAAAAATTGCAGCACCACCTGGTGAACAAATTCTAAGAGTTCCCAGGAGAGTCCCTGTGATATATCAAAACAACGGGGTGAGCGGTTTCTGGGAAGATATTTTAAGATTTGCCCCCCCCCCAAAAAAAAAGAAATTCATGTAAAATAAAAAAATCACTGGAGCATGACCGTTTACACAAGCTTGGTAGATACTTACCCAGGGTACATCCTTACGGTTTTTCAGAAGAAGTTGAAAATGTAAATTGTGGACGATGACGGACAGACAGACGACGGACCCTCAAAACAGCTAAGCTAACTGACTAGTCAGCTGAGCTAAAAATGTGAATTAGCATTAGAATGTCCATTGACTTGCATAGTAATCAATTGGAAAGCTGCATTGACCGACAAGTACCTGAATTGATCGTTAAAAATCAGGTATCCGCAGCATTCCCACTTAGTGAACAACTCTGTTTGACCCTTCTACAAGATACATATCCACCATGTTTCAGCTTAATCTGAGTGACGGTTCTGGGGAAGAAGTCAAAAATAGCTATAACACACAAAAATTCGCAAAACATACGGAAAAAACTGCAGCGCTACCTAGTGAACAAATTAAGAACTAGGAGTCCCAGGGAGTGTTCTTGTGTGATATCAAAGCAATTGGGGCAGCGGTTTCGGAGAAGAAAATTTTTTAAGATTTACCCCAAAAAGAACCAAAAAAAAAAAAAAAATAAATCATAAAAAATCTAAAAATCACTGGAACGTAACCATTTCAACAAACATGGTAGAAACCCACCCAAGGCACATCCCCACCAAGTTTGAAGTGGATCTAGCCAACAGTTTTTGAGAAGTCGAAAATGTGAATAGTGGACAGACGGACAACGGACGGAGGACGGACGGACGTCGGACCCTCATAAAAGGTCAGCTGACCGACAAGTCAGCTGAGCTAAAAAACAAACTTGTTATTGTTTTATACATGTTAAACGTGCTTGGCTGTTTGTGATTGGATGATGGCACATTTATGATGTGCTACATCGTCTTGTGCAGCCGGGCATTGTGCATCACCTCCAAAGTTTGGAAACGCCTCGTTGGACACAAAGGGAACCCAATATGGTACGATACTCAACGTCACTTGTGACAAAGGTCACCGTTTCCATGACAACAGCCATAAAATATCCGTGGTGTGTGGCACGAATCTTACATGGGTAATACCCCACAGGCCAGCATTTTATGTTCTCCAGTTGAGATGCTTGGGTAAGTGAGCACCCCATGTACATACAGTTTACGTTGGTAGATGACAGGCATTGATATATGGAAACAATATAAAGATGCACTTACCAGATTACACACATACCGACACAACTGCAGATAATATGGGTCCATGCATAGTAAACCTAAACATGGCCCAATAATTACAATGTGTGGGAGAAAACCCAGCTGTGTTTTACAGCTTTGTTCTCGAATGCCATGCTAATTGAAAAAGACTTAACATTAAGAATAACTGATACGCTCTCACAGTTAAGTTTCCTTATGAACGGAATGACAGACATGCAAAAATCAAGTTATTTGAATCCAAAACAATCACAGGTTCTGCCTTTTTTTTTTTTTTTTTTTTTACAAAATGCTTCAACTGATTAAATATAACCATAAACTCTACAACAGGAAAAAAAACAGACCTTGATTAAAAAACAGGTCGCATGACGTTTATAATGACACGCGTGGTTTGTGTTACAAAAGAAAGTAGATAAAGTACATATGATAAGGTACGTTGGCACTATGGTATTAAATCACGATGGAAGGTAAATGCTTATAACCTTGCACACGATTTATGTTTTATAGCAGTAAACTGTCCTAGAATCTCTCCACGCAACGCTTTCATGACATCAAATATGACGTCATTCAACAGCGAAGTATCATACAGCTGCTTGAAGACATACATGCTACCAAGGCGTACTTTCCAGCGCTCGGTCAAGTGTCAAGCGGATGCACGTTGGAGTCAACCTATTGCTGACTGTGAGAGTGAGCTCAAGTTTTGTAATCTGTCAAGCGACCATGTCTTAGTGCATTTTTTTTATTCAAAGAGATTAAAAAGAGCGTTAGACAAATATGCTTCAAACAAAAAAAAAAGTTAGAAAATATACAGGGGCATATCACCTTTCCAAACAGTTATGTGAATGAGCATGCAATTGCAGTTTCTGATCGCAAATAAATACTGTTATTGTTTTTCAAACCATATTTATGAAACGTAATCAGCACAGAAGAGAATAAACAGGGGGCTTGTTACATGTTAACGCGGAATCCCGAAAAAATCAATGATTTGCAAACAGATATCCATAGATCGGTAAACCAGTTTTCACCACTTGTTTACGTTCGAACAGACATCAAAGTGATGGAAGTTACCAGTAAAACGTCACTGGTCCTGTTCAACGAAAATTTGCGGAGTACATACAAATAGGTCCTGTATAAAGTGCAGCGATTATATTGATTTGTATTGGCTAAATATGCTATTTTTCTTTATCCTCGTTCTCGTTAATGTTTCCACGGCCCATTTCATTCAAGTCTTGTCTATTCATTGCCACTAGTTAATTCCATGTTTTAGTTGTTTACTGCCTGCCAGTGCCTACGTGGAGGAACCTGCAGGCGAACACAACGGCCACTGCATACGGTACGGTGGTCAACTACACGTGTACAGGCAATACTGCATTCCCGGACAACAGTGATATCAAGGAAGCTCGCTGCAACGAACTCGGCGAGTGGGAACCCTTCTTTCAGGGCTGCGAAGGTATGAATAGCCAACTCAACTGCTTTCTGCTGGTATGGTTTACATTCTGAATAATGTGATGAATGCAAATTCATTCCACCAGTGGAGCACAACAAGTTTTCGTTAAAACACTAGCTGAAAATTATCACACAGATAGCAAGAAATGTGCTACGAGCGCAAAAGTTATGTTTGAGGTGTATTTTGTAAACATGCAGAAACAGCTACCTTGAAGTACTGTCCAGCAAGTGAAAGTTTCCTTTTGTGAGCCTGTTATCTCAAATTAATAGTAATTGTAAACACTGATTGATTAAAAAAGTCCCTCCCATAGTGACAACAAAGGGAACTACTTTCTCTTCAAGAGAAAACCAAAGTACCAGCAAGCATACCCAGGGCTAATTACTCACTTTATCAGATGAATTAGCATTGGTAAGCACTTAGGGGTGCATCTAAGATTATACCAACTCTGGATTTTCCCTCAAATCCCTGGTTGAAGCCCCATCAATGTTTCAAGCATATAAAATTCCTCATAAAGTTTTTAAGTTTGGTACACAAGGAAGAAAAACATGAAGATTTGAAATGACTTCCACAAAATTGTTTAGTACCTTTTGCTGTTACCTTCACAAAAATATGATATTCCATTACCTAATAACTGAACAAGGAGCAACTTTGGTTATAAAAATTATATTATGGATGGGGACGTAAATGTAAAAAAAAAACAAACAAACAAACTTGTACTTACCAATTAACATTGACCAAACAGTTAACAGTATAGGTACATGCTTTCAGTTAATTTCCAGCTATAAACTGACCAAGTATAAACCAAAAACTCTCTCCACGGAGAGGCTGTGAGGTTTGGATGGTCACAATAATTAAAATAATGGTAATGAAGCAGTATTATTTTCACATTGGCTTGAAAAAATCGTTTGGTTTGGTGGTTTAAACATATTTTATTTCCTACAAATTCGGATTGGAGAGCAATTGTACAACACTTATATTGGACTCCTCTCCTAGTTGCAAAATCAGATTTAATATTACACAAGATGACACTCGAAACAATGAAAACCAATTGATTAATGAAAGAATAAACAGGTGAAAGTGGTCAGTTATAAGCATGTAATACAAATCAAAATCTCTTAGTTTGAATGATATAGTTATGAACTATCGTAAATATTTTACAGTTGGTACAGTCAGAGAGGTTTGGGTCGCCAAAGTCGATGTGGAGGTAGATTCTGGTAAGCCAGTAAAAAGCTGTGCTCTTAGAAAGGCGTAAAAATGACAGTCAAGTGGGAAATGCTTCGTTGTTTCAATTTTACCGCAGGGACATTTAGGATTGTCCACTAGGTTGTGCTGATAAAAAAATGGTCATTCAAGGAGCTGGACTGCGTACGCAAACGAGCATGAAAAATTTGTCCGCGCGTCGCACCATGGGAGTAGTATCCAGGGATTTTAACTAATGTACTGTTGAGTTTTTTTTCTTGAAAGATGCTGCTGCTGGTTATGATTTTGTCATGCAGCATATCCACTCACATATTTCTACCATGGATTGTACATGTTGAATAATGGACACCTATCCACAGATCTGTACATGTGCTCATAAATCGCATAATTTGTCATTTTTAGTTATATGCAGTCATTTCATGTGAAATATGTTGACATGCATACAATGAAATAAGCAAGTACGTATTATCTTGCTTGTCAAGTGCTTATCCTGTGCCATCTTATGGCGACTAGTGAGTTATGCCCGTTATTCATTGCAGATTACTTATAAACTGGGTCCACTGCATCTGACAAGGCAAAATTAGAAAGCATTCAATTAAGTGCTGCTCGTATTGTTACTAGGGCAATGCACGGCACCAATAATGCCAAGCTGTGTGAAGAACCAGGATAGCACACCTTAGCTAAATGAAGAGTCATTTCTAAATTGTGCGTAATGTTCAAGTTTGTAAACAAACTCGCGCCGGACAATTCGCGTTCTATTCTTCCTGCTGCTTAGAATACGAATATTTATAATACACGGCAACAATTCGGCTTACCCCATTTCAGATCACCTACGGACCTTTTTGATAAATCTTCCACTCTACAGCTATTTACAATTAGACTTTTAGGACAAATTGCCTGCTGGTATCAGGAGCCCTGAATCAATTCAAGTTTTTAACTCCAGGCTATGTCAAACAATTTCTGGAAGTTTTTCGAATATTTACTTTTTGGCAAGCGATTTTTATCTATTCAGCACACACGTTTGCGTTTGAGTGTCAGCCAGTTAAATTGCCATTTACATAAAATTGGTATCCCTCACACCTCTCTGTTCTCCTGTGGTACAACAATTGAAGACACATGCCATAATTTCTTCTTTTGTACTCTTTATACTGTCCGCGGTCTCAATTACATACTATTGCTTCCCCTCTTGCCCCATTTACTATTCAGTATTTTAATATGGCTCCTCGGAATGTTCTTTGTAAGCAAGTTATAAAATATTGTGATCCGTACAGGAATACATACCTGCTATTAGTCGTTTCAAATGAACAGGCATTGGTCGAAGTAATATCGGCTGCCTAAATGTGCTATAATTGTACGTGACAACCTGTGATCCTTTCGCAGCTAGTAGTGGTAATACCAATATATATATATATATATATATATATATATATATATATATATATATATATATATATATATATATATATATATATATATATATACTAGGCAAAATTAATAACCCTCCGCTTAAATAATTTAATGGTGTACCCATACTTTTTTAGGTAATTTAAAGATATGCACATGTATGTGTAGCATAATCCTTTGATTACATCATGTGTAAAGATGAGCAGAGTTGGAGCCAATCTGGGCCAATCATGGGTATAAAGGCATGGGTTTTTTTCTGTCAGTTATGGATTCGCCATCACTGGTCAAACTGTGAACATCACCATGCCAAGGCTATCCAAAATGGACAGGGCAAGAGCCATAGGTCGCATTGAAGCCCGTGAAAGTTGCAGAGCTGTCGCACGGCAATGGGTGTGAACCACAAATCCATCAATGAGTTGTCGAGAAAATACCGAAACACAAATGATGTTGCAGATTTACCACGCCCGGGAAAGCCAAAGCTGACCACCAGGCAACAAGACCGTTTCATCGTCAATGCAGCACTGAGGAGTAGGAGCCGCACAGGTCCTGATATTCAGAGCCAGCTAGAGAGAGCCAATCCTCACCAAAGACGCATGTCCACCCAGACTGTTCATAACAGACTGCATGCTGCTGGTTTAGGGTCCCGGAGCATGGTGAAAAAGCCGCCTCTTGCCCCACGTCACAAGGTTGCTCGGTTGCAGTGGACAAGAGAACATGTCCGTACAACACATGCAGGATGGAGCAATGTTCTCTTCACTGATGAGTGTCGCTTTTCCCTCCACAGAAGTGATGGACGTGTTCGTGCATGGAGACCGCGAGGGGAGAGACACGCTGCTTGTTGTGTTCAGCCCACCGTTGCATACGGAGAGGCAGCATCATGGTGTGGGCAGGTATCTCTGCTAATGGCAAGACAGACCTCGTCATCATGGAAGGAACAATGACAAGCAGACGGTACATAACGGAAGTCCTGGAACCCCATGTTATTCCATATGCAGGTGCCATTGGAGACAACTTCATGCTGATGCACGACAATATCAGGCCACATGTCTCAGTTGTGGTTCGTGATTACCTGGATAGTGAGAGTGTTGAGGTGATGGAATGGCCAGCATGCTCACCTGACCTCAACCCAATTAAGCACCTGTGGAGCAATATGAAAAGAAATGTGTACCAGAAGATGGGTCCTAACTCACACTTCGCAGATCTACAGCGTTATCTTCAGGAGGAGGGGGACAGTATACATCAGGCACTTGTGAGAAAGCTCGTCTACAGCATGCGAAAACGCTGCCAACACTGCATTGACAACCATGGTGGCTACACATCCTATTGAATGGACATTTAAAGGTGCTTTATGTGACACAGTGATGAGTCAATTTCTGCTCTATTGAACTCAGAAAATGCCTTAACTTTAAGTATAGTCTGTGATAACTTTTGATCCAACCAAGCACCATCTGTGATAACTTCTGATGGGACTCTGCACTCAGTTCATATGCATGTTTGAGCGCTCTACAGGTACTCTTGCGAACTTGTGATTCAGACTTTGTCTGCTTATTGACACTGTGCAATGAGGCGTAACTTCATTTGATCAGAATTTCCTTTACAGATCTACTCTAAAGTGTATACAGAATAAAAAGAAATATTGAATATATTCAAAATATGTGTGTGTGTTTTTTTTTATATAAGAATTGCGTTAGTGGAGGGTTATTAATTTTGCGTAGTTTATACACGGGGAAAAGCCCACGCCTTACACTGACATCTTTCTGTGCTCGCGTAACAATCGGCCAGTGTCAGCAGCTTTCTCTGCGTCGTGCAGATCATTAACAGCTTGTTTTCTGGGACAATAACTCTATTGTTTTCTCGTGAGACAAGAAAAGTTTACAAATTCCAATGTGGTACAGTAAATATATATGTAGTCGGGGTAATAACATGTTTTATTTGGGGGATAGGATGTAAAGAACTGAAGAAAAATAGAAGAGTAGAAACTCATTTCGCCGGAAACCAATACATGTATGCGCAAATACTTTTTTTTTGAAAGGGGGGAGTGGGGCACATTTTGAAAAAAAATGGCAGACATTAAACTGGCGCAAATCAAATAGTTCAGAAAACACTACCCACATTTACAATGACAGCAAAGTCAAAGGCAGTAAAAGACAGAGATTCAAGGATTGCCAAAACATCTGCATTCATCCTAATGTGAAAAAAATACATTTCACTCCCAGTATGCGACAAACAATCACCTATAAAGGCCAGATGGTGGTGTTAAACGGGTTCTGATAACCTTTTAACTGTTCTTCATTAACAACAGACTTCAGGTTTTTCATGACACATATAGGCCTACCTGCTGAAATGCAAAATTCGTCATTTACGCCAAACAAGAAAAGAGACATGCTAGGCCTGCCACACTTCGGTTCTCCTGACCTGTCAGGCAGTCAAGTTGACGCTATAAGAAAAAACGAGGCTTTATCGGTTTCGTGAAATTTGTGAATCGTAAAGATTGTAAAAACTAAAGAATAGAGGACTTCACGTGATGACAAAGTAAATCAAATTGTTGTCATATTTACATAACAAGTAACTAAAATGTTTTGTATAGTAACTTGTATCAAAAAACAAGCTAGGAAATCGATAATTATACAACACAAAGAATTGCTTCCCGCTGCAATTGAAACAAAATATGACTGTCTATTGGCAATAATACTGTAGAGCGATAAAAAGGGTAAGCCATAATCAGTATTCCATGTTTGATACAGTCCGTGCGCATTTTACTTCATGTCATTAGACATGTTTATATAGGTTTATTATTCATTTGAGTACCAGTAATATACTTTCCATTGTTTAAAATGTTGCAAGTTGCAAATTGGCCTATTATAGCTTGAAAAATGAAAATACGTCGATATACCTGAAAATGATGGAAACAGGTTAAATAGAACTATATCCGTTGGTAACACTGATATAAGCCTTCACGATACGTAATACTATGGAAAAACTTGTCTGAATTTGTTTGAACCATGACACCAAAAATGCTGTACCTTAAAGATGACATCAAGTGACAGGAAGTTATTTGGAATTAACGTACAACAACTACATAAAAAATGTACTTTCAATGAAGTCTATAAAATTTTAAGTTTCAGCAGCTCTATCCTATAAATCAAAATTGCCATACTTTTTCCTATCACAAATGGTACACTAGGAGATACCTTTGTCAGTACAATAGGTGATAGTTCGCTTCGTAGTGAAACAAAACTTCACCCTATTTTACCTGTTTAAATGTTAAAAAACATTTATATCAATACGACTACAATACACGTATATCCACAATGTATTCATAAATGAATCCTTAAAATGGCCCTACACCTACTACCTAATATGACCAGCATCCGGAATTCAACCAATATGAGTCTTCAAGTTTAAACTTGTTTCTGACATCCAACTGTGTAAACATTTTTTGTTAAAAACGATTAAATGGAAAGATGTGAGATGAACTGCTGACCTATAAATAAGGGCACCATAGGCAGAAACGCCCTGTGCAGGGTTTAAAAAGGACACAGTCAAAGGGCAGCACGATAGTCATAAGGGGCAGCACAGTTGTCAAAAAGGGCAGTACATGTGCCAAAAGAGGCAGTTTAGTTATCAACAGGGATACCACGTTCCTCAAAAAGAGCAGCATAGCTGTCGAAAGGGGCAGTGGAGTTGTCAAAAGGGGCAACGCGGTGGTCAAAGGCCAGCATAGTTTTTAGAAACATTCAATTGTTTTGAAGAAGATCTCATAGGTTTGATTAGTATAGTAATTTAAGCAGAATGCACTTGCTTTTCCCCTGTCAGTCAGCTTAGTGTAATGGACATCTGGTTGTTGTTGCTACTTTTAGCCACACTAAAAAGCTGATTACCACTGATAAAAACAATCCCCACATGTAGCACACTTGTAAAAGTGCACCATATTAAATAAAAAAAGTCTAAAATTAGGTCTCCTATACGAAACAAAAAATTTTGAGCCAGCATTATTTCATGAAAATAGTCACAGGTCATCAACACTCTTGTCCTTTTAAGCAACCACTTCCTGGTCTGCAAACAAATTTTGAGATAGTGTGGTAACAGTTTTGAAGTTTAAAAATTGCAAGTCAACTTTTCAGATTAAAGATTTTAAACAAAATTATTATCTACCAAATTCAGATATATTATGCCACACCACAACTGAGTAACATATTAAATGTTTCAAACTGAACTCACAATTCCTCAAAGCAGCTAGCTGTTGTCATCACGTGAATATTTGGGGAAAGGAAAAAAGCATCACTCACACTTCATTTCAAACACTTACCGCAATGATATCCAAATAAATATTCCGCACCCTTAACCTGCTACATGAATGATCACTATGCTGACGTTTAAGCTAGAATTGATGAAAACACACACACACAAACACACACACGCACAAACACACACACACGCACACACACACACACACACACACACACACACACACACACAAAGCAACAATATATAGCTCAGGGTACTAAATATCCTAAAAATACAGAGAAAGAATAATAGCCTTCTCAGAAGCCTAAGAGCATGAAAAGCTGACACAATGATGAATGAAATTACGAAAAGATATAATTAAAGATAAAACATGCAATGGTATACGTAATAAAAATTTACGTTGGGAAATGGCATAGTCAACATTGCAGTATGCTGAAAAAAAAACCGCGGTTTGTGGCTACTCTGTCAAATTGTTTTTTTCTTTATGAACTTGGTTTGTGTTGCAAGTATTCAAATAAGGGAATAACGAGTACCCTTTAACTTGCAGACCTGCATTAGCCTTGGGCTATTTGTCTTATCCACATAAAAGAAATAAATTAAAACTATATTACAGCAACAACCTCCTTTCTTTTGGTGGCCCCAATGATATCGGACTTTTCTTCTTAATTGTGGTCATTCAGACATGCATATTCTGTGTGTTTAAAATTAGAATATTATCGCTGTTGGGTAACAACTTTGTTACATACTGTACATAATTTGTATCTTTATTTGTAAAATATACTCTTTTCCGACTCTTCTGACTCAGACTTTTGTGTCTTTCATTACTTTGTAGATGCTTGATCTACCCTTCATTATCTTTTTTAGGCCCCATGAATTGCTACAATCAATTCATTGGTTATACAAAGTGTTCAACTAACGCATTACAGTATTAGAATTTAGAAGACATAAGTGAATAGAGCATATATCAGTATTGTGGTTATGTTAAAGTCATTTCAATGTATGCTCCAACTCATTCTTTTAATCTTGTAATATAACTATTATTGTACTGTTTCACAGTTACTTTATCATTCCAATTATTCTTTTTATCATCATCATCATCATCATCATCATCATCATCATCATCATCATCATCATCATCATCATCATCATCATCATCATCGTCATGATTCTTGATATTGCATAAGCTTTATCATGACTTTGCATCATTATGCATCCCTGTAGGATGAATCTTAAAACAGATTCTCGTTTTGGTCAACAGGGGGATGTGTTTTCATCTCAAGGGGAGGTGATTGTGACTAGTTGATTTGTTAGTGCTTGTGGTAAAACTTGTTCAGTTTAATTTTGTCTCAAGCCCCAGTTGAATTATTTCTTGTTCTGTATCTATTCGATTTATATATTGGTTGCATTTGAACATAGATAATAAAAAGTATAAGGATGATACCTTTCATGTAAACATTAAAGAATTTTGTAAAATGTCTCTGGCTTCTAGCACAATTCTGCTATTGAGTTTTAGTTGATAAACATGTGTTGACCTCAAAATTTTCATATAACTTTTATGTGTTTTTTCTATGGCAACGGTGACTTTCTATATATTGAATTATAAGGCTTCATCATCTGCAGATCTAGAGGTACCAAATAAATTACAGGATATGTCCCTTAGGAATTCAAATAAATTTTCGACACTGGTTTGTAGTCATATCAGGCAATATGGCATCCATCATCTCCAGAACATCTTTAGATTCAAGAAGCAGTCTCTTGTCATGGTGATGTGTTTCACCCACCAACAATCTCTAATGATTACAATATTCAGCATAGTCTTGACTTTTGAAATACAATTTATGTCCATAAGGATCTCTGTTACAAAAATTTGGGGTAGATCTCACATCCTTCTTAGAAATCAGAGGAATAAAAAATGTATGGTGCGAAAAAATAGCACGGTTGTCTATTGTCTTCATCCACACAGATGGAACTCCATAATTCTCCTGGATTAGCTGATATTTGCAATGGATATTCATTCCCAACACTCTAAATCTGCATTGAGACAGTATCAATGCCCTGGCATCTAAAATCATCATACCCATCCTTGCAAATGGACTGCAAGAAATAAGAAAAATTAAGTAAGTATCTTTCCTACAAAAAATGTTCCTTCAAGTAATCCTTTGCAGACTGTTTCAAATATGAATAAGGTACCCAACTACTGTCTGATTCTGGGTATGCTTTCCAACCTTTTGGTTTTTTGTTTCTTCCACCTTTCTTCAAAGTTTTGTTAAACTCATACTATTTTGAGGTTGAATCAATTTTATTTTCTGTCACTACATAATCTTTATGAACTTTCCCTGTTGTATGGTCTCAAGTTAACGTTTCATCATCATTGTTTTCCACTTCTTCAAGGAATAAGCATTCTTAAGAAATGTCATCTTCAGTGTCACTCATCTCAACATTAGGTGACACAGTATCACTAGGTCTCATACCTTGGTGATAACCTAGCTTTAGTTTATTCACATGTACCAGTGCAGGTAACATTTGTCCATCTTTTTCTCTTTTCAGCCTGACTGTCACGGGCGAAATTGTCTCAAGAATGGCAAAAGGCCAATTTCAATGGTGCAGCAGTTGCTTAGAAAGTCCCAGTTTATGTTTTGGAGACTGCATTCACACATAATCTCCTTCTCTAAATGACACATCAATAGATTTCTTATAGACATCCTTCGTGTTTGTCCTCGTTTCTTCTAACTTTCTTTAGCTTAAGAATAATATTCATCTTACTTTTAAATTGTAGTAGACAAATATTGCCTTATTGACTTTGGCATGGAAGATGACAGTGTCAACTCATTACTACTGGCAAAATGGCTTCAGAACTGAACAATAACAAATGTGTTGAATACACTGTGCCTTCCAAGCAAGGAGCATTTCTAATTGCCATCCAAGCAATTGGTAAAATACATTCTAATCTTTCTGATTTGAGGCTACATACATCTCTATACTCTTTTAAATATGAGCGTTAGTCCCCTCACAAAGGCCATTTGTCCTAGGACTATTGGATGTACTTGTCAGCCTTTTAATATTGCAGAAGTCTTATAGAGCTAAAACAATTCCAACAGAAAATTTATCACTCTATCACTCAATAGCTGTCTTGGAGTACAATATCTTTGTAGGATCTCATCAAATAACAAGCTACAAATCACATGCACTCAGTTAGGCACATTCAGTTAGTCAAACATTCATGTTAAATGCTAATATACAGAGGGGGTGAACCCATAAGATCTGCATGTGCCATACCCTACGTTGGGTCTTATCTGCAATGAAGTATTGTTTATTCATCTGTGCAATCAACCATTTGTGTTAATAAGATGGGGCAGGAAGGGCCTAGAACCACTATGTTGTCAGACTGAGCTCCTACGCGAAAAGGTTTGAAATGAAGCTCACATTTGGACCACCATCCCACTTCACCTTTCATATGATATTTCTGTTTCTCTACATACCAACAAACTGCAACTTAGCAGTTTATTCCAGACCTTTTTTACAGGTATATCACACTGATTATGTATGGAAATCCACATATGACCCCTGCAATGCACCTATAACAGCGAAAAAAAAGTCCCACAAAAACCATTTGGGCAAAAAGTCTTGACATTCCAGCACCAAATTGAATTGGGTATCCCATCCTGAATCAAGTTCATTTCACAGCATTAGCCATATGACATCTGTTGTGATTTGTTAATCACACTGTATTCTTGGATCCACTGATGTTTTCTATCCTGTGTCAGGTTTCATGATTTGTGGAAATGAACACAGGATAAAAAATAGGTGTGGATCAAAGAATATTATATGATTAACAGTTGAGAACAGTTGTCATATGGCTTATGCTCTGAAACGAACTTAATTCAGAATGGGATACTCTTTGAATTTGGCTCTGGAATGTCAGTTTTTTTGCACGAAATGGTTACTGTCAGGCAACTGCAATAAGATGTATTGCGAAGGATATGTGAGAGTTTCAATGGACTATTAGTGTGATATACCTGTAAAATGATTTTAGAATGAACTGGTGAGTTGCAGCTTGGTGGTATGTACAAAAATGGACAAATCATGTCAAACGTTAAGAGGGATGGTGGTGCAGATGTGAGCCTCTTTTCAAACCTTTCTGTGTAGGAGCTCTGTCCGACCATGTGGTAGTTCTCCGCCCATCCTCCACCATCTTATTAGCGTGGATGAATGATTGCACATATAAATGCACAATATTTTATAGCAAGAAAGGCCCTATGTGGGCCATGGCATGTACAGATGTTCCAAGTTAACCCTCTGTACACTTCTCCCTCCCCCCCCCCCCCGCCATATATTAGCATTTAGCAAGGATGCTTTATTGACTGAATGCTACTGGTGGTTGTGCTAGAATTGTTTATGCTTTGATATCTTTCACAGAAAATGCTTAAACAAACATAGTCAATCCACAAACAAGTACCACTATGTATTTATTGCCTTGACTTATGGTCCTCAAAGGAGCTATACCATCTACTTTTAACATCTTGAATAGTTTCTCTTGAACCTGTAATGGAACTAAAGGTGCTTTATAGTTGTTATGGGGCTTGGCCACTCAGGTCTGATTGACATAATCTTATATAATCTTTAATAACACTTGCCATTCCAGGCCAACAATATTTTTTACATTGCTAAGTGATATCTCTTGGCTATTGCAAGATGTGCTGCAGTGATTTTATCATGCAACCATGCCACCATCTTTCTACCAAGTTTGCTGGCAGACAAAATTTTTTCTATGGTCCTGTCTTTCTTCTGTCCTTTTCCTAGCAAATAATCAAAATGATACAATTCTCCTTCAAGAACGGCATGATTTCTTATTTTATGTGAGAGATCTCTTTGGTTTGTTTTTTGTATTGCTGGGCAACATTTTTTCTTGAAGATAAAGTATCAATGGTACAAAGTCTTTATCTTGCTAATCAATTCTTCTCTTGAAAGTTCCAAGATTTTTCTTATCTTGTGAATTGTTTTGATCGATCTGTCCTGTAGATTGTCTGTCTTGAGATACAGCAAACACCTCTGGACACAACCCAGTAATTCTGTGGTAAACTTCTTATCCCTTCGATACAAAGCAAAATGTTTCAGTCCCAATATCATTCCTAATAGCCTTCTTTTGTGCAGCTCTATAATTTGTCTGTGCTCTACCAAATGTTTTTCCAGCATAGGAAATTACACTTTCTTTATCATCTGTTGTCCGACTAAAAACAAAATTATGCAGCAACAGTTGATGCATCTGTTGTGAAGATAAATTTTTATCAGGAAAAATCAGGATAAGCCAATATTGGATTGGATATCAAGTGTCTTTAAGAAGCTCAAATGCTTTTTGACATTCTACTTTGCGTTCCCACTTCACATCATCTCTCAACAATTGTGTCAGTGGTGAGGCTATGTGAGCATGTTGTGTCAAATATCCTGTAATGACCAGTCAATCCTAAGAATTCACACAATATCTTAACATTCTCAGCAACTGGCAGTGTATCTACAACTTTGTTTTTTTCTGGATTTGGAGCAAAATCCTCCTTCTTTGTAGTAGGCCTAAGTCATTCAATCTCTCTTGTGCCAAATTCACATCTCATTGGCTTCAATTTTACATTTACCTTTCTAAAGCACTCCAACATTTCGATAATATCTTCAAGGTGACATTTCCAAGATGTGAATAAAAGACCATGACATCGTCCCTGTATACTTAACGACATTGTCCCAAATATTTTCCCCGTACCAAGTCAGGTAAAGTTTGAAAGTAGACTGGGTTATTTCTCGATCTGAACAGGCTCCTCCTAAATAGATATGACTCATCATGAGTTACCCATGCAGTTTTGTGTCACATACTTTCTTTTATTTCTATTTGCCAGAGCCCACTACATATATCTGTTTTACTAAAGAACGTAAGTTTTTAAGACTCCCAGGGTGTCTAAGGAATTATATATCCTCGGTAGGTGATACCAATAACATAAGAAATTGAGTTCATTTGTATAAAACTGACACAAAATTTTAATTGGCAATTTCTCTTCATAAAAAAAAAAAAACAGGCCAACTGGTCTGCTGAACTCTGCGACACCTTATTCAATAATATTAATATCTTGCATTTCAACTTGCCTTGAAATTTCTTTTCCATTTGCTGGCATTACTCTATATGGTTTACATCTCACTGCCTTAGATCCTTACTCAATTTTTATTCTGTAGTTAATCAGTCCTGTATGTCCTAATCCAGTGTTTGTTACGGCACAAATATCTTGATAATCTGTCAAGATTTCAAGACGTTCTGTTTCATGACCTTCAGTTAGGTCTGAAGTTGAGAACTCAAAGCCCCTTAACCTGGAAGGGATTTCTTTCTATGTGTTCTTTGTGTTCGGATTTCATCAGTCAGCAAGCTACTTATTGTATCGTCATTGTCAGCTGTGAATGTATCGAAAGTCTGAAGGTTTGTATTTTTACTTTAGAAAAACTCCTTCTTTTATGAATTCATAATTTGAATTTGAATTCCCCCCTCTGTTGTCCCAGATCAGTGAATATACATATGTAAGTTCATCAGCATCAAAGGAGCACCAAAAATATGTATGTTTTGTTACCACACAGCAGTCAGGTCTTGAAGTAGAGACCCTTGGCACCAATCACCTAACGGAAAATGGGAAATGCACATACCACTGTACCAAATGCCCAGTGCTAAACATAATAATACAATGGAGGTAGATAAGCAGGAATGCCATAATTGAAATAGCCCTGTATCACTTAATATTTTTACCTGAAAGCAGCTACATGTTGAGACCAATCATCTCTTACCATCTGTGAAAAACCTCTGTGCCATACCCTGCAATGTCAGTATGAAAGCATTCTATTTCCTCTCTAAGTTTCCCATACTTGTTACTTAGCATAAACTAAATATCACTCCATCCCACAGCAAGCATCCTCATGGCCAATGCCTGAGAGTGTATTTGTAGATAAAAATTCACTATGTTCCCAGCACTGGCCTTTTCCACAACTCAGACTAGGTTGTATTTTGTAAGTCTGTTTTAACCATGTTCACGTCACCATCCACTTTGTTTATCTACTTACTCAAGGCTTGAACTTTGTCATGGAGCTTCTATTTCACATCTGCCTCAGCCATTTTGCTGTGGCATCTTAAGTACGAGTAGTCTTTTTGTGATACTACAACAAAATAATTTCAAAGTCCGAAGACTTGAAATAAACTCATATATATAAATAAAATAAGGCAGTATTCAAATATGACAAATATGTTTCACAATTACAGTAAAAATATGTTGGGGACACTTGCAAAACTTTGCACAAAGTTTCTTATATGCACCACTGTCAAAAGTAAGCATCAGCATGTAGCGGCAGTTGCCAAAATAACTGTTGTGACATCAACAGAGGATGGTAGCTGTTTGTGGCCCAGCTTCAGTCATAGTGTTATGTGTTGCCATGTCATTTTTTTTCCTTTGAGGTGTTTTTTTTTTATTGAATAAGTTGACATAAAAATTGGGTTGTGCTTGTTATTTACCTCTTTCACTGCTGCATTTCTACGCAGGTTCACCTCCGACCGCTAAATCAATGTTATGTAATTATAGCTTTTTACTTGTGTTACACAAGATATTTCCAACCTTGTCAATTTATACAGACAAGCTGCAGGTTACAAACCCTTTTCTCCAAGACAAATCAACAGTTCATATCTAAAAATGTTTTAAAAGAAATTAATTTCAAATACAAAAACTGCTTACCGACATCATGCATCTTTTAGTAAGATTAGTTTCAAGGTCAGAAGTCTTAAGGTCCTTTTAAACACCAAATGTCACAAAACACGATGTGTACACCTCAGCTAGCATGGGAATAGATTTTTTACCCCCATTTCTCTTTTCTGCGCAAACACTCTCAACCAGCTTGTTTGTCACTTTCTCTTGATATCTTAACTACTATCAGAGCTCTTGCTTGTCCACTTTCTTTTGCTTCATGGTGCAAAATAGATGTACAAGTTCTCTTTCTGTCAGCCGATCTTTATGATCAATTGATCAATGTGTCAATTCAATATAGCATTTTCTGAAAATTGACATTTTTTTTTTAATTTGAAAAGAAAAGTTACTGGATGAAGCTGACTACAGAAACTAATCTGTTGACTAAAGTCCTATTTCATTGATTACATAATAGCAATTAGGTTGCGCTACTAGGTGTTGTTTGAAGTCTAGGGCAAGTCTGACCCGTGTAGCCAAGGCTTGCAAGGAGAAATGGGGGTGCAAACCACCCTGCGGAATGACTTTGAGTCAGGTATCTTTAGCAGAAGATTGTAGCCAGCATGATTGGCAGCTGTCTTGCAATTTGACTACAGTTCCATGTCTGGGCCTGCAGATAATTCGACTACAGTCTCTTCCCAGGCTGAAAGAAGTAATGAAGAAGTGTTTGTACATCATACAAATGCAGGTAGTAGTTTGTACATATAATGAAGAAAAATAAGAATTTGAGTCTGTGGTGACACAGGAAATGCACACACATAGCATGAACATGTTATATGGAGGTATTAAAGGTCTATGTAGATAGCCACAACATGGTATTGCCATGGGAATATACCAGATTACACAGAACTACAAACATCATGTTCAACATGTCAATCATGTTGTGGCAGCAGAGGTCATTTTGTCACAAATAGCACATGATCCATCATGAAATTCTTCTAGCAGTTTTATCGAGAGTACGAAGTTGACCAGCATTGAATACAAATTACCTTGACTGTTCCAGGTATGTGCATGAAGGAATGGCTGCCTTCCTTTTATATTTTCCTTTTATCTATCATTTGATAAAACCAATTTTTATGAAGAGACAAAAACGTAATATAACAGGACTTTTGTGTAATACTGTAGAAAAAATTTATACCAGTCATGTTACCACGTTTTGCTTAGTTTCAGCTAATATCAGAACAAATCACTTTGGTTTCAGCATTAGTCACACATCTCTAGCACGGTAAATCACGGTCTCTAATGACCCTGATTAACCCTCCATCTTTCTGACTCTTTTGCCAGAGCACCAACCCGAAATGCACCTTAATCTTTCCCTACATCAAGAAATATTTTGGATATAACTTTCTCGTAGCTTTTGCATCCAACTGTTTGAGAATATTTAAAGATTGTTTTTACAAGAAAGCCACTCATTCCTGCATATGAACTAACATGTATGTGACTTATGGTGAACTTTCCATTCCCCGTTAACGTCACTTAACAGTGTTTTCCTTTTCCGTTCATTAGATGACACAATTTAAAGGAATGTTGGATATAAATGGTCATTTGCTGCAGCAGTTTGAAATGAAACAGCAGTCAGTTTTTGCATAGGAAATAATGTAAGATAACATAATATACATTCACTATCAAGCTTTCAAATTTTTGTTTTTGTTTGTGTTCACTTCTCCTTTAGGAAGCTGACGTCCTCTTCAGACTGGGGATAAGACTACAGAGCAATATGCAGAGTCCTTGTTGCTAGACACATTGACAAGCACTAATCCTTGCGAGGTAGTCAGTAATAGCCAGTGTTTCCACAGGAGTAAAAATGTCCAATGCACAATTGCAACGATGTCTGACACACAGCAGGATGAATCCACCAGGGTTGTAGGCACATATAACCTAAACTTAATGTGAAATACATAGCAAAACAGATATTGGTTACATAAAAGAAATGTGAAAAATATATAGAAAACAAGATTCCTTAACCATTAGGATTCTCAAACCATTTGTTATGAGTACTCAAGTAAGGGAATAATGAGCTCTCTTTGAACTGGTTTATAGGAACTTGAAGTCTTTGTGGCTGATTGACATTGTGGTGGCTAATTCAACATGACCAATTCGTATTCCTGAGTGCATGGGCCGAATTATATTCAAATAGTAAAGTATTAGAAAATTTTCAACTTAAACTCACATAGCAAATCTAAATTATTACTAGGATTTTGTTTCTTGTTTATAGTCCAAGTACATGGGCTATATGATTTGAATAATGGAATGATATGTCTAAAAAACACAAAGTTGGTAAATTGAAAAAAAAAAAAAATTCTCTCTCAAACAAACTTCTGACATCTTCAAAATCCTACATACTTCAAATTAACAACATGTACACATACTTCAGTAAACATGCTGTATACCTAAGACAACACCAAAATTTAAATAACTCCAACTATTACCAATACATTTTTTCCTTACATAATGACTTATAAAGCATCCGTTTGTACAATATGCTGGGTAATTCTCTACATACATATGTCTCTCTTGAGTAACCATTCAGAAATGTGTGAGTGACCGACCTACTTGATGAAATTAACTATTTCTAATTCTGTGATATATCCATATATTCTGGTTAGTCTAGGAACATGGGCAAATATTTTCGTGTGTTCCATTACTTTGCAGATGTTTGATTTGTCTTACATTATCTTCTTTAGCCCTCATGAGTTATCACAATCAAGCCATGAGCTATATCAACTATTCTATTAACTCATTACAAAATTACAATATAGTTCTAACATAAGCTGTAAATAGTTCTCTAAATGTTGTAATATAACTGTTATTGTGTTCTTTCAAAGTTGCTTTAACATCACAATTATTCTTTATATAATTAACACCATCATCAGCATTTCATCATCATCATTAATGTTCTTGACATTTTCATTAGCTTCATCATAGTCAAGATGTTGCTAATCTTAATCATCAGATGTAAGTGACGATTCAAGTTTTATTAAACATGTTTCATAGAATACGTTTTAAGCCTTATAACACAATATTACTTTGAATACTAAAATTCAATATCATTTAGTTTTTAAAGACAATAATCATAGTATAGAAAGAAATGAGTTCAGGTAAATATCAAATGTATATCCTAGTATAAAACCTTATGGCGTGGCCAATTAATACAACTAATGAACAGTAATGGCGTTCTATTCACAGAATCATTACAAACATGTCTGAACATGTGGCGTATAGCTTTTTACAAGTTTGATCAATGTCCCTTTCAACTCTATATCGAAGTATTTGAAATATAGACTTTTTATTTTAAATGTGCACGGCAAATATATAAATCTTACAGATACAGAATAAGAAATAATTCATCTGGTAATTGTGACAAAAATTAACTAAACAAGTTTTATCTCAAGCACTAACAAATTCAATCGTCACATTTGTACAGCTGTTGAAACTGACTGGATTGAAAAACCTTTGGCTAAATCATATACTGTGCCTGAAGTCTCCAGTTACACAGCTTATTGCATTGATTTTGATGGGGTCTAGTTTCACAAGGGCTATGAAACACTAGTTTCCACACAGTGATCAGCTGGTCCCCTCCCCATGAGTGAATTGTTCCGATTTATAGCATTTTTTTTCTATGTCAACTTTGAAAAGGATCTATTTAAAGTAGTGTTGACCTTTATTGGTTGACATCTGCCTTTAGTCAGGGAAGTAGTTGCTTCCTTAACATATTATACGCTGCAAAGTTGAACTTGCCATGGTGGGTAATTACAGAAAAACTACAGATGGAGTTTGCGGGGCCTTTGGAACCACTGCCTATAAAATAGATGATAGTTCTGTGGTTTCTGACCGCTGTATCTTAAATAGAATGGACAATATGAACATGGAAGGATAGAAATCTATGGAGAGCCTTGAATGTATTAGCAACACTGATCAGATGATAAAGGTGGAAAACCATAAACACATGTAAATTATCTTGTTTTAGTATAATGGTTTTTGTGACAGCTCATACGTTTTGTCACGTAAATTCAAAATTTCACTTTTTTTGTTGTACTATTAGGTTGCTCTTGCAACCGCAGCAACAAACTTGACGCAAAACTTTCAAAATCCACGGCTTGGCTTCAACAGCCAAATAAATTTGTCAACGGGTCATCAGCATAAAACCATAAAACATGTTTCTCAGGCTATAATTCCGGGACATGCTTTGTGGGATGACAGGTGTGTTCCTTCACCTCATATCTAGTAAAGACAACTCCCTTGGATTGAAAGGGTGTATGAACGTGAAATTATAGAAAATACATCAATCAATCAATAAATAATGTAAAAGATGTCGTAGGATTGATGGGCTGACACAAGTAAGACATTTAAGGTTTCACTACACACTACCGCAGAAGATTCCTAACATGCACCAAAAGCCAACTTAAACATGAACTGCAAATGATTATGCATAAAGTGCAGCAATACGGATTTTGTGTTATGAGGGGATAATATTCGCATTCCATGATGTCTCATTATCTTTAGGCAAATTTAAGACAGCTGGAGCCAGGGAGCATCACAATTTGTTTCACACTATCGTTTATAAAGTTTCAGTACAACTTTATTTGATGTGACTATATACAACCATGTTGTTTTCATTTTGTTGATCCAGAGACCACCAGATACAAGACACCAGTCTTCGAGGCACCTGGTGGATGCACACTCAGTGTGTTTGCCATCACCTTGGTGGTGCTGATATATGGATTTCTTGTCTTATTGGATCTGCTTACCCTTAGCGGTATTTTTGAAACTGTCGTAATGAAGACCGAAAAAAACCATAGTTTTCAAGATGTGCCTCTACTACAAGAAACGTCATGTTTATGATGCATGAGAGGAAACTTTGTGCAGCATGCATGATGATTATCGGACAAAGGTAATTCTGTCTGTTCAATGTAGCGATTCCTGATCAATTTTTCCATGGACCCGACAGTAAAATTTACAAATAGGAAAGTAGTTAGTGTGAATCCAATGACGAAAAATAGGTCCTCAACCTGCACTGACATCATCATAATTATAGTTATTATTATTTATGATAATAATAATAATAATAATAATAATAATAATAATAATAATAATAATAATAATAATAATAATAATAATAATAATAATAATAATAATAAATGAAAGTTGAAGTGTCATCCTACCTACAATATCTGCTGACACCGCACCTTTTTATATTTATTCAACACAAAGTACTTCTGTAAAGTGGTATAATGATGCCAGCTTCACATTCCTAAAACAGGGTCTCTTTGCCAAAGCAGCAGACTAAACCTCTACAGAAACCAACTGATGAAGTTCACCTGCCGAAATCTACGCTAGAACATTGCTACTAAAGCAAGTGACTTGTTCCAGATTCTAGCACTGAAGTCTGCCATGGAAAAAGTCTTGCATTTGTACTGTAACTACATCACCCTGTGATGTTATCAAACATTGTCCTGGGAGATGTTTTCATTATCATCGAATTTAGCTTGTTTTGTTAGGAATTATGGGAGAGGATGTAAACCAAGGAGGATAGACCATCACATTGATGGTTTCAAGGCAGTCTGATACTGATCCTTTTCCCATTGTAATCTATCTGTGCTCAGCATAATTTCAAGCATACAGTTCACCCATTTGTTAGGGTTGTTGAGTTAGCACAGGATTCAATATATTACTCTGCTAATATGAATGAAAATTAAAGTGAATTTTAAATGTGCCTGTCATTTACAAAATTGCAGAATGGCATCTAATTGCAACAAATCATTCCAGGGAAATGTCATTCTGAGACTTGGATTTAATTGATCCAATGTATGACTGGTCCAGTGGGTTTGTAAAGTGGTGAAGCAACAGAACCAAATACTCTGTTAATTGCATTAGATGACTTAAAAATCATTTGCACACAATGGTGGGTCCCATTAAGCCTGCAAAAGTTCTGCTATAGACAGCTTGGAATGATTTATTGTGATTAGACTACAAAGGCTCAACTTTGCAGATAGTTCTTGCTACTGTAAATTAATCGACAATAAATACTACTACTTAGACCTGAAATTGTCAGCAACTGTTGATCTAAATGACCAGGCCAAAGTTGTATTTTGGTACAAATCAGATTTTTGACTGAGAGAAAGGATGGTTATTACTTCCTCAGTGATTTCTTAGCTGCGAAGTATCCATTTCCAGTTCGAAAACCATTTACAATTTCAAGCACATTCCACATCTGCTGTTCATGCTCAGCGATCAGTACCACATCATCCTAAAAACTCAGCATGAGTTTCGGTGATTTCTCATTGACTTACTATGTTCACTTAGTCACACATCACCAACAAAAACTGCGTAGGTGACAGTATGCAGCTTCCCTAAACTCCAGCTATTCCAGTAAAAGAGCTGTCATCAAAGAGTAAAAAAAATGACTTTATTTGCAACTTATTTTGGTATAGAAAGTCTTTTGTCGCTCATGCTGAGGGTTGCATGCGAGGTCTTGTTCATCGTCACCCCCACCCTCTTCCGTGGTAAAATCATTGTTTAACCAGAGGGAAATTTCTGCCTTTTTTGGAACATTACAAAAAGCCATACGTACACTTTAATTTGTTCCAGTGTAAATTCTGATGAGTTTTGAACTGTGTATAAAGATATTATGCAAGACTGGTAATTTACAACGCTACCCTCTTGTTTTTTTTTGGAGTATTTAAGACATATTCTCCTCACAGAAGCTTGTGTACATTCTTTATTTCAGAGTATATTATTCAGGTGAGGTCCACAGATGTACAATCGTTTGTCGTATCATTGCCAGTGGCCAGGCTGTTATTAATTTATGCTTCAGACTGCCTTTTATGTTTACTCCGATGTCAAAGGGCAATCAAAACAATGGGGTAACAGGTTGTCTACAGTGCCTTGTATCTCACGTCAAGTTTTACAAAAGGAAGGTACGCTTCACACATAAAACTAACAGGTGTCCTGGTTAGGATTATCCGAGTTTTAACCAGGAGAGTTCACTGTTAGTAGGGCTCCCCCCCCCCCCCCCATGCAGTCTGTGGCTATTTTCTGGTCCGTAAGCAACATAGCTGGCTTTCACAATTTGCATTGCTTTAGATCGATGGTTTTATTATTTATTAATTTGTAATATTGACTTATCTGTCTCAGTATTATTTTAGTGTATGATTTGGATTTCGTTAAAACACACAATAAGCACATATATGTACAAAGGCAACCATTGTGGTACTTGCATTTGTATATATTGACTATTTTGAGACGTACCTCTAATATGCAACATTTGGTTTAAACATATTTTATTTCCTAAAACGATTGGGGAGCAGGCAAAGCCTATATGAACCCCTCTCGGGAGGGGTTCAAATATAGAACATTTAAATATCTTATCATGCCAAATATGTTAAAATAAGGCATGTAACATTCTGTACTTTGACAACACACTTCGTATATAATTCCATAGGCATTCCGGAAAATATAATTTTGTGTCACAAAAAGATTGTCCCAGAAAGGTCAGCATCGAGGGATCGTGCAAGGCAACCATGATAGGACTGTGTTTGATATGCGTGTAATCATATCTATGGCGGCTGGGGAGCTCGGCCTGAAATATCTGAATATAAATGTGCATAGTAATGCAGTTTTGGAGTTGCACACATTGTCGACTTTTTGGTACATATCGACCATTTTGGGACATGCCTTCACACACACACACACACACACACATATATATATATATATATCATGGCTCGATTTTAGTACTATAACAGGCTTGCACAGGTACCGTATCATAGGCCTAAAAGCTACAGTGCCGCGATATGATGTATCGGTACTCTGCCGGTGGTATCGGTACTCTTCCAGTTTCATCGGTAATTGTGTTGATGGAGAGCAAAACTTTCTGCAAATGTCGTTCTTATTTTTGTTTTGTGTATTGAAATGTTCAAATCGACCCAAACATGAGATAAAAATTTTATAGCATGCTTTGTAGACAATATGAAGTAACCAACTCGTTCGCTTCGCTCACTTGTTCTGCTATATGGCCTCCAGTATTCGTTGATATACTTCATATCGTCAACAAAGCATGCTATAATCTATAATATACCATCCGTTTCCAGAGGTAATTCATAAAGCCAAGAACATAGTAACCACAAACAAATAATGAACTTTTCATACACCATTGCGTGCAAGACTTAACATTCTCCTACCACCTAGTGTTTCAGATTTTCCCAACATGTAAGGTATCAAGAACGGCCGTTTTCCTTACAAAACGACTGAAACGTTTATTTTTCAATCGGCTATATCAGTTTTGCTTAAGGCCACAATTGCGCCATTGCATGCCCCTCCCCCCCCTCCAGCATACATATCTAAATACAGCATGCAACAAAAGCAAAAAGTCGACAGTTTAACCCTTTTACGGGTTGTGAGTCAGATTGGAGATATGGACAGCTCGCTTTTACAAAGGGCTGGTGTTCCGAAGGGACACTTTTTCCAAAACTGGCATATGTTCCCAAAGTCCAGTGTCCCGCCAGTTCAGTGGTCAAAAGGCTCAGGGTTTTGAAGTTTCAGGGCTCCGAAGGTTTGATGCATCGGAAATTATTCTTAAGAGAGTCCTACCACGACACATATACTGCTCCTGTTACAGTGTGCATCCTCAGGACAAGCCATTCAACTACGAAATAAATCATTTAAAGATTGGCATATTTTTGAACGAAATCAAAACGTACATTCAGATAGATTAAAGGACGTGGCTATATTTTGAACCAACTATATGAATCTTGACGTAAATATCAGATACCTTGAACTGAATATCAAATACACGAAGGACTGAACTGTATCCTCAATTTCATTGAATACATCACTTTACCGTATGTACATTTTGGTCATAACATATAAATAAACAGCAAAATTGTACGAATATTTTGTGATTAAAAGGATACACAATGAATGAATAAGAGTTGAAAAATATAAAAGTTATAATTTTAAACCGAAAGAGTGAAATATCATTAACTTATATGTATTGAAATATCTGGTAAATGTAAAGGGGGATTAAACTTAGATCAAGTTGGTTATGCATGCAATTTCAGAAAGACCGCATTTTGTTGTTTATTGTTACCAAAAAACGACGTCTGTGTATGCCTAAAACTTTTATTTATCGTGTCATTTCATGTGGATATTGATTCACCATTTTGTTTCCAGAAGCATTCTTCGCATTGCGCCCAGAGCGCACCATGGAAAGCTGATGACCATGATCATATAATTTGGAATGATCTTCCATGCAAGTTCCATCCAAAATTTTGAAAAATAATCCCTAAATTAGTAAAATACAATTACAAAACGACATTTAGACATTAGCGGGAAAATGCGTCATGAGGGTGGAGTGAATTCAGTTGAAGTGCTGCATGTGGCTACATGTATATCCACTCTTAAAAAAAGTACTCCGAGGACACCTTCAATTCCCCTTTGAACAATACGATTTTTGAGAGGATTGTAGTGTTTTTCATCAAAGCGTTGGGTTGAACTATTCTGTTCCAAATTGGGTAGACAGATAATGCTTTTTTCAGCCTCTGTTTCGTGCGTTACAAATACAAATTCATTAACCATTAATTTATGAATATAGGCCTACACATAGATTTCAATGCAGAGATTATTGTTAGAAAGAAACAAAACGGAATATTGCATACCTGTCCAAGAACATAAAATATCATTTTCCCAGGAAAAGCGTCTAAATCAGCACCCTTTGTCATATTAAGAAGGAAAGATGAAATAAACCAACATTGCATACATGTCTGTCTTTTCCTGTCAGTTTCTGCAGATTGAGCTCTCTTAACAGTCGCCCCTCGCGATCCTGGGCAGCCCTCTGGTGTTAGTTCGGATTTTTGGATTTTCGAAAGATTGAACCATCGGAACAATGGGCCTACGGAACCCGATTCATCATTTGGAACATTGAACCTTCGGATTATTGTAGCTCGGAACATATGCCCTTTGGACTACTAAGCTGTAACTACTAAAGCTAGTTGCCTGCCAACCGAACCAAACCCCATATTAACTCCAGGCCTCTCTACTCTTTGCTTATAGGGTAGACAAAAAGAGTTTGATCTGCTTTGGATCCAAATGTTAATAGGTTTAACATTTTACAACCACATACAATCTCAATATTAGCTTGCCTGCTTAGGCAGACCTACTCTGGCGCCTACTATTTACCGGAACACAGGTGTGACTTCACATATAGCTTTTGCGAACAAAGCATGGCCTAAAATTCTAGATCATGACGAAAGTTATATAGGAATCATTAATGGGGGTTTTATTCTGTTATACCTCTGTCTATTCCAAAATACCACGGATTCTTTGAGTTTAAACTGGCAAAATGTACAAAGAGGAAGGTCCTGCTAGATATAAGGATACCCTCCCCTGTGCACTCGTGTGTACGTGACCCCCCCCCCCCCCCGAGTCTTTACGTGCCAAATTGACAAAAGTGGTGAATCTCGGCCTCATATATTCAAAATAGTACATCGCTTAACGGTTTTTGCTGAATATAACTTTATTTCGTATCTGTCTCTATCCAGATATGCTGCAGCTTCAGCACAGTATTTTATGGGTTACAAGCATCACAGGGTGAAGTTACGATCACATATCACTTGCCAGATTGCAGAAATTTATATAGCGGTAGGATATAACTGTATTGCTGTGTTTTCAAAATCTACACACAGATCTCTACTCCTGATCAGTATGGAGTATTTCTTCAGGCCCTCATTGAAAATACCATGGGGATATGCATCAGAAAAATAAAAATGGGTCCATAATTGTTGTGTTTGTGCTGCCCTACTTAACAGGCTCTGGTATGGGTATTGGGGAGCGAGGGAGAGGGCCCTAAAATAGAAAGAGGTAGAGAGAACTGCATCAGATTCCAAGGGGGCATCGGGAATAAAAATATTATAGGGCAACAGGGACCACATTTTTGTCTGTTGGTCAGGGCACAGAATACTACATCAAAAGTATCACTCTCAGAAAAAAAGTATTTCATTGACCGTGGAGTAACTGTAATCATTACAAACAGGTATATAGGTCTATGACGGCTTGTAAGTGGAAAACAAAACCCATGTTAGCCTTAGATATGAAAGTTATGCTGATATCAAAATGCAACCATCACTTAGGAGGGATTCCCGTCATTAGCCTGACAGGGCAATTTTGTCATTTATCTTTCTCCTTTGGATATTTCATGTTTTAACTGCCACAACCTGGAGGGATACTTGGCAAAATATTCCTTTTACTTCTATTTTTTAGGTTGGGATTCACGCTCCATTCATTTTTATATGCAAATGACGTCATGTGTTTGCTCTGTTTCAACTCACTTCATTCCACCTGTATTCGGATACAAAGAATACAATAGATGCTAGTTTCAAGGACTAAAGTTGTAGACGCAATTAAGATTATTGTCCCATAGGTATTAATTTCAATATGTCTGTGCAACAGTTTGACGGGTTTAAGCACTATGTTTCACTCGGTAAATTTAATTTTCCACAATGCCCTACTTGAATCACAACACGCAACTTTCAAGTCCAACTCCCCTTTTTGAAACTGTTAACCAACCTATTGGAAACATCTTAGGACTTTGTAGTTTTTGCTTCCGATGGCACGTACCTAGAAAGGTAAAACATCTTTGATTCCTGATGCATGCATCACAAATTTGTATTACATGATCCAACAATGTACCTTATAGATCTTCGAATCTTTTCTACATTCGAAATATATACTTAAATATATGCCCCAAATTTGGTATCAATATAATCTAAAATATAGTAGAATACAAATTAGTTTCAAAATGAGAGTCCTTCTAATTCACCTTGAGCAAAGAGCTGCATGTAATGAATCCTGAATTAATTCATTAATCTTCCAGAAATGTTTTGGGGTATGTACTTTTAAGTGTTGAATCAATAGAAATCCCAAACTCCATTAAATTACTTAAAATGTATTTTTCATCCTGAAAAGTACTATCAGGATTTGTCCATATACAACTTATTATTTTTCTTTTCTTTCGTTCACGCCTACAACCAAAACAAGTGAAGAGCTGTGTGAATTCTGACCATTCAGCGAAATCAGAATTTTTTCTTAGTGCTTCAGGAACAGATTCAACCGTCATAAATAGGTTTTAGTAACATATTGCGAGATATCGACAAAAAATGAAAAATGAAATACTTGTCTTAAATATTCAGAGAAAAGAGTTTTTTTTTTTGACAAGACACATGGTTTAGCACTTAAATGCGTACAGTATCAAACTGAATAGTGACAGGAACCAAGGTGTTTGAACTCTGGCTATATTGTAAGAAAGTACTAATAATTCTAGCTTTTATTATATTTGGCATTGAGGTGAAGTCTCTGTGCTAAGTTTTTGAGTATATCTTAAGATGTTCTAAAACTGTAAAAGATGAGTATTGGGGGTTGTCCTCTAAATTTCGCAGAAAGACGGGCCATTTTTACAAGTTAAAATACAAAAATTATAATCTTGAAACACCAAATATGTTTTATTGTGTTCAAAGTTAGCAAGGTTGGCACGTGCGCTTGACCATACTAAATGGCAAAAATTGCCAATTACATCAAAGGATAGCCTAACCACCAACATTTGGTATATTTATGAACAAGAAAAAAGATTTCTGTCAAGCTTCTGTGCTTGCTTTTTATAAAAAGATTATTTATTTTTTACATGCAGTTGTTCATGCGTGTCATTTGTATTAAATGTATATTATGTCCCTCAAGTTCAAGTTACAGAACTTTAATAAGAATGTCAATGTTCTTTGGTCAGTTTGTATTATGCTTAATTTTTATGTTTGCAACTTTCATGTTTCTATCGCCATGAGCAGATTTAGAGGAGGTGAGGGGGCTTTGCCCTCCCTCTCAACACGCCCCCAATTTTTGTTTGCAAACGAACAGAAGAGAAACTTTCGTCTGGACGTCTCTTAAAATCGTTCCATGTGTTATGCACGAAAGAGCTCGGAATAAACCTTTTTACATCTAAATGTTCAACATTTTTGGGGAAGGACCCCCTTTTGACAGATGGAGTCAATGTGTCTCAACTCTCCCAATGTCGCCTTTCAAGATTCCCGGATCTGCACCTGAATACATTAGTTATTGATTAAAAAAAAAAAAAAAACAGAAGCGCAAAATTTATCACATGTACATGTTTGAATAAATAGTAGCTGAACTTTTTGTGTGAATAATATTTTCCGTTTGTTCAGTTTAATCATTTAGCCTTCTGGGAGCAGAGGTAAACGAGTCGGGGAGCAAGAGAAATATGGAGACAGGGTTTACACATTTTACAAGGGAGCATGGAGAACAAGTTGATTATTTTATAAGAAACATGGCAGCAAGGACCCCCGGATCAGAGCCCCACTGTAAATTTACCCTTGACGGAGGGTCACAGAAGATGGATCTTCTAATAGCAAACATAGACAGACCCTCTCCTTGCATCCTCCCTCCTCATCACATACACACGACCCTTAGGGTGTTGCTTTTCACTGGATTCGATCCGATCTCACGTCAATGTGCAGTTCTTTGACTTCTGTTAACGAAAAGGGTATGAAATTTACTGACTGTCCAGTCGTCGAACACCATATATATAATTAGTTACATTTTGCTCTCTTATATCCAAACAAGCAACCGGGAAAAAAAATCGTATTTCTTTCCTTTTCGGTACAAGACCCAAAGTCTTAAGCCATTTTTTTGTTCGAGTGCCACTTTTCGTTGTCTGTGCAATGGCCAGCTTGGTCATTCACGTAAGTAATGACACACGAAGAAGAGTCGTGTTTGCTCATTCTCTCTCTGATTGTAGTTGTAATCTCCTCTGTATGCAGCTGCCCCGTTGTCAAACCCTTCAGCTTTAGCCACTTTTTTTTTTTATTCGTCGCTTAATCAACTGTGGACATTTTGACTTTCAGTCAGATTTTTCGTACTCAAAAAATACATTTTCTATAACTTTTAACAAAAATAAACCGGTTTTCTTGTGCTGTTGTACTCAGTGTTTGTGTGGCTTCAAATAATATTTTCAGTCGCAAAAAACGCTAAAGTTTCTCATGTAGCTGTTGATTTTAACAAAGGCTCTGTTGATACAACTGCATGGACAATCACGCAAGTGTTTTGCTTAACTTAAACCCCATTGATTCATTCGATGTTTTGATTGAGGTAACGTTGGGACTAGGGGCGTCTGTAAATCGCATACATACAAAATATAATTTTCCAAGCTGGCGTTTTCAGGTTACACCATGGTTGCTGGCCATGACAACATACTTTCTGTTCTTATTAAATTTGGCTTTGTCGGCTTTATCAATTAGGTCACGTGACCCAAATCTAGTGCCATGCTTAACTGCATTCTGACTTCTAACCTACAGTCATTTCAAATACCTATATTATTTTCGAAATCAGTTACCATGATCATGTCATCTTTGACAATCAGTTTCATCGAAACAAGAACCAAAACCTCCATATTAAATCCATCTTTACAAATGTACAGCCTGCGAAGGCTTCTGAGAAGCTGTCAGTCAACTCCCCACCCCAAAGCTTCCGATAATGCCTTTTTCTCTCAGCATACCAAAACCTATCCTATTTCAAATCAAACCTTCATGATCTTGTGAATAAATTTGTGTCACACACGTTTCCACACATAGGAAGAGGGAAACATAAAAGATCCACAAAATTACCTCTGGAAGGAAGAATTTGTAAAGTACATAACACTCTCGGGGATGAAATTCGTTTCCTGATAAATTGTCGATTAACCTGCTTAGTCTATTCCAATCATTAAAAGATATTTTCGTTGATTTTGATAAATATAACTTGATACATCCAAATTTATCATGAAATGACAAGACGCAGAAATAATCTCGAAATTAAATATAATATTTTGTATAGAAATTGAGGAAACTCCATGTAATATTTCTCTTCCCAAGAGTATACACTTTCTTAGATGAAAACAACAACATTCTAAGACAGATTCATGGCTGAGGTACCAGGACTAAAGAATCAGTCATAATATTGGCAGCTACATTCATACGAGGTGACATCAGGGCTAAAACATATGATACTTCTCTGCATCCAGCAATGCAAAACTTACATGATAGTGACAAAATGGTGAAAGATGCTTTGAATCATCTATTTAGTGGCACCATAAAATCAAAATCAGACAACTCCATCGTCTGTGAATGGCGCTGCAAAACAATTGCTCACAGTATTATATCAGCCTGTCCACCTCGATCCTTTGTGTCCCTAATGCTATTGTCAATATCAATTTACATTAATTGCAAGTATTAATCTCGTGAGTTGGTAGATATACTGAGGAATTTATTATTTGCATACGATTTGTATGATGTCTTGCTAACAAATGAACGGCAGTATGATCTATTACGTGACCTAGTCAACTTTGTATTGAACAATGCTGACATCAATGTCAGAACCTTAACAGGACATCGCACCAGGCATGTTCTGGATGGTATTGCATGTATTACACCACATGACAATGAGGCTGTCGAGGCTGCCCTGCCACGATCTAATGACAGAGTTATTCAAGCTGGTAAGCTTACTTAAGTGCCAATCAAAGTGTACAGAATGTCCACCCTAGGTCTGTACAGTTCATGTCCATTAAAATTGGGCCCTTTGTACTCCAAAAGCAACCCCCTCCTAAAATTGGCAAAATGTTTGGAGGTGCTCTGATTTGCAAGTTTTTCTATTGATATTCCTGTGCCACAGTGTCAATCATTGAATAGCTTTATGCAATGTGCTGCCAAGGGTGACAATCATGAGAAGAGAAGGATTCTGATTCTGCCATTTCTTAAGATCCGTCACAATGGGATACCATCTATTCTGGATTGTGTTCTGCACGGAAATTTGCTGAAAAGTTTTGACTTGCAGTGTGTCCTGACACATTTGACCAGCCCCTCTATATCAAGGAAGCTAAAATTGTGAATTCATCTTATCCAGAGCTGAAGAGCATTTTTGTTAGGCTTGCAGGGGGGGGGGGGCACATGCTTATGTAATACATGGTGTCAATTTGATATTTAATTTGTGGTAGTGGCTTAGAGGATTTGTGCAAGACTGTTCATGCTCCCAATACAGAAATCCACATGATGACAGCCTATGCATATGCTCATGCACTGCATGCATTTTTGCACATCATCTACCATCATTTTATTTTTGCTGCATACAGCCAATTGCCACAGTTGTGTGAACTGTACTCTGCTCCTGGCAATGCATATAGGTCAACTGAAATTTTAGTCAGTACACAATTGAACAGGGCTTGATGCCAATGCCTAAAACTTCAGGAGTACTAGCGTCTGGTGGAGGGATAACAGACAACACTGTGGCAAGGTGGGTGCATGTCATACCTCATTGCGTCCCTATATGAGATGCTCTTGAGAGTTTTGCAGGGGTTCAAAGTCACACATATGAGTAACACATAGACTGGCGTCCTAGTAGCACAGCAGGGGATGCAGAAGATTACCAGACATTTTTCCATTGGCTAGAGGCACACTCTCCATTTTCATATGAAGATCAGAACTTCCAGGTTCATATAGCACATGGTTTCATAGCTGGAAAAGGTGTCAATGCAGACTTTGATTGTTTTATTGGTTCCCAAGCAGCTCAACAAATTAATGGTAAGACATTTGGTGAAATAAAGTTGAAGAAAAAGGATAAAGTTACTAGTATCAGTGGTGACAAAAGTTGTATCATGTTGCATGGAGCTAACGTGAATGTGAATAGCACATTACGATCTATAAGGGCGACAAGTGTACTCATTGAATGTTCTGAGATGTGTGCATACTTCTTTCCTGAATTTAAGAAGCCACCATCATTGTTTGATAAAGGTATAATGAGAAAGATCACAAAGAGGCGTGCTCAGTGGACCAGCGAGTACGCATTGTCCTGTCACTGCTGCAGCCCAGGTTAGATCCCCAATGATTGCACAAGTTGTTCCTCCCGGGAAGCTCCTCCGACGGGTAGGTCCGATTCCTCAGTGTTCAAATTTTGTGGCGTGTTTTGGCTGGGGGTTCGTGGTCGCATGTGGCAAGGTTTCCCAAACACCTGCTGAGCACCGTAGGTTTTCTCTGGGATCTCCAGTTTCCTCATACATTAAGTTTGGGATAATTGGGCTAAGATCTTTCCTACTGGATCCTGTGGAAGAACAGCCGAAGGCTGAACAGGCTATCCAGTATAAAGATGTTAAATTATATATATTAAAAAAAAGAGTGTTCTGGCAACCACCCTCCCAGTGGTGCTTATTTCATACTTGATGGGGGCTACTCCCTCCACACTTTGATCTGGCCTGTTAATGCCACATATCACAATGTTTGTGACCATTATTTGTCATATGTATTGGGGCATTTTTAGTCTCACGCTACCTGTCGTATTTGACATATACGGAAATAATATAAACAAAACCAACAAAAGCAGCTGAACAACAGAGGCGTGCACAACGGAAAACATCAACTGATATCCTATTTGAGTTGGAAATGAAAGCCAATGTACCTATGAAGGCTTTTCTGGCCAAGTGCAAGAACAAGGGCCATCTGATAGACAAAGCAAGGGTGTTAATTTGACACAGAGCACTGCAGATGAAGACTGGCCGATTGCATCATCTGCCATGCACACTGCTCAAATACAACAGGCGGGTAACTATTGTTGTATTCAGTATTGATAGTGATTTATTCGTCATGATGGTTGCACAGTCCAGGCCAGAAGTGGATCTGTGTATGCTTATTGGTTAAAACCCCTTGCAAATGTAAAACATTGCTGAAATTCAGACAGCCTGCCACGATATAAAGCATCACTTGATGTTTGCGCATGCAATCACAGGCTGTGACACTGTATCAGATTTCTACAATCAGGTTAAGAAAAAAGCCGTTGCTCTGTTAGGCAATGGTGACAACTGGGATTTCCTAGATGTCTTCTTCCAGCCGAATATTACACATGAGCAAATCGCACATGCTGGTGAGCCCTATTTCCTTGAACTCTATGGTGCTACTCAAGCAAAGTCCCTGGACAAGCAGCGGTACACAATGTATTTCCGATCTGTTCATAGGTCTTCTTTATCTAACTTTTAGTGTAAGAATCCTTCCCACCCACGTCCTCAGCTGCAAACCACAGTTTTCGTACATACCATTGACATGCTGGGGTTGGCAATAATGGGAAGGGCTACTGGTTCCAGTTGAAAGTGACAAGCCTGTTGCTGCCATGAAAGTATTAAAGATGGTGTCTTGTGGCTGCGAGGCAGGATGTGGAAGTTCATGTGGGTGCGCCAAGGCCGACTTGGAAAATTCTCATCTGTGCACTGTTTGTGCCAATTATACTTGTAAAAATGCTCAAGTTAACACTCTGTGGTAAAACAGATCACATACATTTACAATCTCTAGGCAGAGAACTGTTGAGGCACCTGTCAGTTCGGGCTTCAAGTTGGGCAAGTATGAATAACCTGGTTTTCAGTACGAGCACCTTCTTGTGCTGATAGAGCTTGAGTTTGGATCAAACATTCCCGAAGATGTACTGCCATTACCATCTAATGGGCAAAACAATATGTAATGATACCTGTTAGCTGTTCTATTACCACATACAAATTGATTAGGTCACTGAGTAATCATTGGACCAACCACGTTTCAAGCCAGGTTAAAGTAACGCAAAGATTGGGTTTAATTTTATAAAAGTACCCATGTGTTTTGAGGGTGACATAAAGCCTGGAATACGCAAGTTTTGAAAGCCAAAATCCGAAATCTGAAGGCTTGAAATACTTCCTGTGGGTCAAATATGATATGCATATATGCAGCCAGGGAGCTTCAGTAATAAAGTATGAGTGCATTGATTCCTATTTGTAATCTCCAAATAAACACTACATGTGTGTGGCGAAAGAATAACTTTACTCGTTAGATAGCAACAATATAATATATAAAATGTAGCATTATGAAGGTGAAATACATACACAACAGCATGAAAAAGTAAGTATTGTCAGAACAATCATAACCAGAATTGGGAGACAGAGTAGAAATTTCTTCAGGTATATAAGTAAATATAAGTGGAGTATTTAAAAATTGAGCTAGTGCCTGTAAAGTAGGGTTGGATGCCAACAAGATACACATTGCTTGGTAGCGGCAGTACAGTATACATACTGCTGCCAGTACGAAAGCGGATAACCAGAAACTAATATAGCTTAGAATGGAGATGACTCAAACCGAAGAGGTACTTGGTGCGGGGGGGGGGGGGGGTACAAAATTATAGAATCAGCCATGTCATGGAACACTTGTTTATTATCCTTGACGGCATGTAACGATTGTCCAATTTATAATGCAAGTTTCTGTCTGAAGCTGAAATATGTCATTAAGCTCTGTAAATCTGGATCAAAGGCAATTGCAATTTAGAGGGAGGATTGAACGGGATGTTTGTATTGAAAATGCAAACATGGTGCCGCCAATTAGCAAAATGACTTGTCTGGGGATTAATGGCACCGAAACAAGTCTTGCTCTGGTTCCCTGCTAATGACCCGATTTTTTTAAAGGGTAATAATGCCTAAAACTTTCTTCTAAATTTCAAATTTTATGAATATGATTTGTTTCTTTTATGAATTAATTTCCTATTATGATTTAGAACAATACAGGTTTTCTGTGAATGGTACAGAATAGGACTTATCTCTTAGAATATTGGACTTGATAGTGTTCAAACGGTACATGGGCTTACAGAGTTAGGTTTTTTGTTAAGTTTGTCTTTGTATTAAATAGAAGTGTCCAAAATATGTTCATGGTGTTTGAGAAATACCTTTGAATTAAGGCCAGATTTAAAGTATATAGGCGTATGTAATATACTGATCAATTATGACACGTGTTTAAAAGTCTCAGAATGTATGCAAATTGCGTATGCATGGTGCATTGACACGGTATTTTGATGAGACCGAAATGACAACCAAGGATAGTTTTGGCGCGGGATAAACATTGTACCTATTTCATGTTACTGATCAAGAAATGCACATTGTGATTTTGTCTGATCAAAGATGTGTTATAATTCTAAAGAAAGTGAAACATTCAGTATTTAAGAAAATTGACGTTTTGTTACAGAAATAAGCTGGAAAAACAGGAATAATTGTTTGCTGGAGTGAAAGGAAAGTGCTGTGGACAATGTTTGTGTCTCCATCCTTTACACTCAGACTAGTCTCCTTCAGTTAAAATGGCACAGTATTCCTGTGAATGTGAGATGCCAAAATATGGAGAAATGTTTACTGTTTGTGTCTGTTGTTGTTATGTTTCATTTGTGGGAACAGGAAAACTGTGTACTGGATATACATCAAATAGTTGAGAAAAACATGACCCATATTTATAAATTTCAAACCCAACAATGACAGCAAAAGACTCCCAGTTACAAAAGCATCAACACAATGTCTCCCAAAGGAAGATATAGGGATCTGTAAAGTAACGTACAGGGAGTATTTGTGACGCACACAAAGAAAATCAGCTTCCGTGTAATAATACGAAAGGAACAGTTGAGTAATATGAAAATCCTTGAGGCTTATTGCAAGAATAGCATCAATTGTTTTTTTTTTTGCAAGACTGCTTGAAGCACGTGAGGCTGTAAACTTTCCAGATGTAGCTTATGTTGTAACAAAGGATAGGTACTAAGCAATATTCAGAAAAATTAGATTTATAAGAAAACACTCATCTGACTTTCGTAAGCCAATTTACCCGAACCAGTTGTATAGGGTAGTAAAGCTTGCTGCAAAGTCCATACATCATCACTTAACTATGTTAACTCTTCAGATTGTTTGTGAATCGCACAAGCTGCCAGACACCTGACATCTATTTTGTCAGTCTAGTGGGCTCTCACTCCTATCTGGCTGTCTAACGTTTTACCATCCCCTACTGTTGTCGTCCCAAAAACATATCAAAAGAGGCCACCAAGTGGGATAAGGCTTGTTTTGTTGACTGGTGAAGGTATATTATCAGTTTATTTTTCTATATCTGGTAGAAAATCAACAATGGTATCCTGCTGCTTGGGTCATTAGCAGATTTCTATTGAACTTTGTAGCATATAGCGGAACCAACAATTTTAGTTCAGAACAAACAATCAACAGGGTGCCATGTGGGGACTTCCTCTGGCCTGGGTTTATCAATGGTGGTATCAGCATTTGGTAGCCTAGTGTCGTCATTTTGTTGTTTAATGACGGGAGTAGTGTTATTTTGAGATGCCTGTAATATACGAGACTGTGAGTCAATATAAGGCTTCAGTCTATTGGCGTTTACTGGTGAAGGGGGTGGTTTATTACTCTTCAAGTGCCATAGGAAATACGTATCATTTGGTCCACATTTAACAATATAATATAATGTATTTATGCACAGTTTTATTTTAGTTGCCACGTGGCACACGTGGATTGTGTGAAAAACTTTATTCGCGAGTTTATAAGGAGGCTCACCCGCTTTTCCGTCATAGTAGTGTTTATTTCTTGCCTGAGCCTGTTCTTAGTTTGCTGGAGCTATGATTCTTCCATCTGTTACAGCTTTCAACATTTTATTGAGATATTTTGGGGTGTCATCAGACAAAGTTGATTTTAGGATGACATTTGCCTCAAATGGTAAATTATCCCCTTTCCAAGTAGGATGTAATGTGGGAGAGTATTTTGTTCCAGCACATGGGCTATTTCTGTAAGGCATCGAAATCCCAGGTATCAGTTGAGACCAGTCAGATTGTTCTTTACCACAGTTAGCCCTCATAGAACATTGCAAATAACTGGGCATGGTATGATGACGTATATGCTTCTTGACATGAAAAAGCTCACAGAAGGCCAACGTGAAGTTTGAGAGGAAATTCTTGTTCCTGTCACTGACTAAAATTCTGGTAATGCAAAATACAGAGGGATTGTCTCTGTATATAGCATAAGCAATGGCGTCTTGGTTTTCAACAGGAATGGCAAATGGAAATTGGAGAATGAATCAACTACCATTTAGAACATATTTAAGCTTTGGTGCTGCTGGAAAGGGAACCTTATATGTCAATATTTCACCTATCGAATGGACCCTAGATTGGTATTAGAGTAAGTGGTGCTGGCCTCAAATGATTGTATCGTTTTGTCTTTTTACAAGTCTCACATGACTTGATAGAGTCAAGAATATAAGTTGTGGGCGTCAGTTTCAAAGTAGTGGACCAAGTACTTGCCTTATTTCTCCGCAGTAGAGGCAAAGTACTAATCTTGTCAGCGTCTGCCAGGTTTTTGTAGGCAGCAAAGCCTTCAAAATGGGATAAGAAGGCATTCGCATCATCTTGTCCTGGGGCACTGTCCCTGAAAAGTTCTTGAGCCAAAAGCATATCAGACATACCACAGTTTCCATAGTTTACATTTTTGACCGTCATCATTAACAGCTACTGGTGTTGTTGCCTGCTGTTCCTGTGTTGGTATTTCCTCATTCAGTGTACTGGGCTTATCTGTCCTGGCGTACTTTTGGTGTTTTGTATGGTGCTGTTTGTAAGCCAGACTCCAAGTCTGTCATGTGTTGTATGCTGGTCAAAGTGAGCTATGATGCACAACACTATTCGAAGGACATGACATCCACTTTTAACACTGGTTTCTCCACCATTTTCCACATTTACAGGTGCATCTCTTAAATATATAAGTCCAGTCTTGGGATCGTTTGAATATTGGATGTCTATTATGGAGAGAGTGTATCCCTCCACTTTAGTGTGCCAATCTCTCTCCTGCTATTGTCTGCTAGCTCTTAGTTTTCTTTACCTCATACCCAAGATCACAAATGGTTGCCAGGACTAGTCGACCAATCACTTTCTAGCAATTCCGTGCATGCATCAAAGTCACATATTTTATTATTATTTCTTGTATAATTAGCCTGATTCACTTAGCCGCCGAAATATGGTACTGTTGATAATTAATGTGTTTTAGAGTTGTCAAAATTAAACAAAAGGCAAGACGTAATAAACAAGAATTTCGTAGTGCTTTCACATGGTACTGATAGCGAAAGGGTGAAAGAACCTATTAATTAAGTGATTAATGACTACTTGCAGGCCAGCATTCCAGGTTTAGCTTTTCTGTCGACATCTGCACACTTATGTCAACTCTCTTACTGATAATCCTTTTGCTTAATGTGGTTGGCCTTAGAATGCTGCACAGTAGCTTGAAAGTTGAAACTAATTATAAGCTAACAAGTGATATGCAGAATTTTTGACATTACAGATTTTCTGCCATTACCTGAAAAAATTGTAATTATTCCTCTCTGACATCAGGATCATTTATAAAGACTACAATATACAATGAAAATGACAGCAATTGTCTTAACCGTAGTACCATCCTCATGTTGGACAATAACCGATGATGATCCAAGCAGTGATATCATTTATAAAGACTTTAATATAGTATAAGACTGGTAAGTACCATGTTCTACCAGAATCAAGCAGGAGATACAAAGCTAAATCCCTTGAGATCTAGGTATACAAATTTCCTTACCAATTATTATCTCTTATGATATGTCTCATATGCATGACTACAACTTACAGTACAAAAACATGATTTTTCCACATCATCATCTAGTCTTACATTATGATTCACTGAACGCTGCAACTCTTTAACTTTGTTTTTAGTATCACCGACTGGACTCTTTCATCTCTGCATTAAAATATCTCTTTAAAAATAGTAAGACGCCATAGCTTATGGCACATTCCATTCTCAAACAGTAAAACCAAGTCTCCTACTTTAAGGTAGCTAATAGGTGATCGCCACTTTGATGTAGCATTTAAAGAAAGAAGACACAGTTTCAACCACTCTGGCTTGAATATGTCTGCCAAATCTTGAGAAAACCTGAATCTGTCTCATAATTATCAGTGCAAGACGGATCAGATCAGATCCTGGAAAGGGGTGAAATTTCAGAAAACCACAGCAATATTTTTTTTTTAAACACCTCATTCAAAGGAAAGGCCAATTTCTTTCTTCTCGTATTTTCTTGAATGTATAATAAAGACAACAAAGCCCAATTTGTTTCTTATTTCATAAAATTGTCCTAAATGCATAAGGGCAACAAGCCGAATATCCTTGTATAACATCTTCTTGAATGCAAAAAAAGACAACAAGCCCAATTTCTTTCATCCATTCGTTAGTTCTGTACATGGAGGTATTATCTTGTTAATGCCTCCATGTTCTGTGTAAATATGAAGAAAGTGTTAACCCTTAGCATTCTGCCAGTACTTGGTAGAATACACTACAATTGTTTACTCATTTGCGCAACAAGCAACATGTAGGATTGAACGTGCAAGGTCTTTTTTGTCATCGCGTTTCACTGAAAGTGACCACAGGATACTTTGTCAGAAAATACATGTTTAACATGCCTATGCAGTTTTTAGCTCAATTTACCAGAATTTTAAGTACCCTTGGAGATGCAGAGTGTGTGATCTTTTGTGCGGTCACAGTTTTTCAAAACAACATGGGTGGCAGAACACAAGCGTCTGCATGATCCGCATATTTACCGTAACATCCCATATTTTTTTCCGTCATGCTTCATGAATTTTACCCCTATCCAGTTCTGTATTACATATTTGTTCCATTTGAATATTTTGATGAAACTGTAATTGTTGAACCAGTTGTTTGCTCATATGTCAATGTGCCATGTCAACATATAGCTATCACTGAAACTCCGTCATGCTTCATGAATTTTACCCCTATCCAGTTCTGTATTACATATTTGTTCCATTTGAATATTTTGATGAAACTGTAATTGTTGAACCAGTTGTTTGCTCATATGTCAATGTGCCATGTCAACATATAGCTATCACTGAAACTCCGGAGCGATAACAAAACATCATCGAGGCTCCATTATTGTGTGGCTATAGATATCCATATTTTTCTTGCTTTACATCACAAGTTTTCACTCCTGCCTTACTGCGTTCAAAATTAGTTCCATTCAAGTCTCTCCATAAAACTACAACGGAAAAATATAGGTCTTTGATCCAATAACTTGGATGTGAACATGTTGTGCTCATCTTCTTAATTAGAGACATGTTGGGAGCACATGGAAATAGAAGCATTTGATTGGATAGTGCGTGTCACGTGATTAAATACACCAATGACTGACCTTGACACTTCCATCTACTAAACATCTGAATTTTTCGCTAAATATGGAGGGGCATCCCATTAATTGTCATTTTTTTAACAATCAGAGAGCTTATTTCTCAAAGAGACAAAATCCCGTGCTTTCCAGTAGTATGAAACATCGTTGCAGTCAAAGAGAAACACTGAGGCCGCAAATGGGTAAAGTTAATTTGGTTTGTAAGTAAACTTTGAACTTTATCATACAAATCGCAACAAAAACGGGTGGTTGTTAGACTTATCCATTTGACAGGGATATACTCCTTTTGAACACAAAATGGAAATAGCCAGTCAAAAGTATTGAAGTTTGAATACAATAAAAGCAAAAATAACTCCACGATAAAATCTACACGATTGCAGGTAAATAGACAATACAGGCGAATGGTGCACTGATGAATGTTGCCTTGCGGTGCGGGCGAATACTCTCGCAAGCGGTGGCGTGCTACAGCGTGCTAAGGGTGCTGCTGGACTTATGCATTATCAAATCCACTGATTCACTTAAATTCAAGTTAAAATATGTTCCTCAGGTTTAAAAGCTAGTATATAATTTATGTCAATATGCATGATATGAATAGCCCAAAGCAGCCGGACCGCATAATACACATGCACAAGTTAATTGTTCCCCCCCACAGTCCGCTGATCAGATCGCTATCGAATAATGCAATTACCTCAAAGATGATCGACCGGGAGAAAAATGTAGAATTGATTCTCCTTTCTTGTGGCCTCCTTGGATGTACCTATAGCAGTTCGGGGGATGTATAAAGGCATGGCCTCGCCATGACTGCCACAGTTGAAAGTCAAAATAGTCAGGGGCATCTATAGACAACGTTATTTCCGTATCTGACCTTTTAAATTTACGCTGCATGTATAAACATCCCATGCATGGAATCAAAATTAAATCCACGCTAGAATTAAGAAGTACATATGCAAAACCTCAGCCAGTAATGCAGTGGCTTACAAGGAGAGCCTAACAATCACAGAAAACATGGATGATTGCACTTTGCATCATTGACTTTGCCGGGAAAGCTTTGCGACAATGCATGTGTTGGCTAAAGTTGTGGACATTGTAGAGTACATTATGTTTCTGGAAATACATAGCAAAAAGTAGTAGAAATGTCCTTAACTTCATCATGAACATATTAAAAAAAAATGAACATAGCAGTGGTAAGGAAGGAATAGATTACCGTAGACCCTCACATAGGATGCCAATCGAACCTTACATTGTTGTCTCATGCTGGTCCAGGTCAATTGACAGCGCAATTGGCAAAGAACCACTTATCAGTGTCTTATGGGGCCAGATAAAGTCACTGCAGCCAACGTGGTGCTAACCACGCTTGTAGTACAACCGATGATCGGCTACCCCCCCCCCCCCTGCTTCTTTAATGACACCAAGTATGGCATGTTATCTGAACATGGATTCAAAGACAAAATACTGCTTGATCTCCTCAAGGATTGACCTGACTTCAAACTAGCGAGTTTTGATCAAAAGATTTGTTTTGAAAATGCCTGATTATGATGTTCTAAACAGCATTCAACCCATTTACCAAAAGCAAGCCTCATTCAAAATAGCGCTTAGTCTTAAGTTAGACAAACCTTCACAGCCATGCCACACGTTTTATGATTTTAGCCTATGAAGAGTTGTAACTACAGATCATTTCAATCCATGACTCAAAATGCCTTACTGTCTGAGTGTTGAATGACTTAACTTCAAGATCGTCCTGTGAAACATGGAAGGACTCAATGGTTCAGTCACAAAACTTGATAACTGTACCCAACCATTTTGGACTATGCCACCACAGATCAATAGCACTTTGGCGGTCTATCAAAAATGACCCGGTTAATAAATCTGACGGATTGTTCTTGCTGTCAATATGGTGCCACCACAATGGACCGGACGCACGAATGAAGCTAACACAATTCTCGACAAAGGTGTGAAAACGCCGAGTCTCCTTATTTATGTAACCTAATACCATCTTGGAATCTGTGCAAAAATATACTGGTACACTATTTATACAAAGTTAGCATTTAGGAACAATGTACAAATTGACTGCACATTCCGCAGCTTGCAGTTGAAGCCTAGGTACAGAAATATTGTTTTGGTGGGAGCAATATTAGGCTTAATCACCTTCAAGTGAGAAGAAATCTTTGCCACAGAACTGATACACCTCACATATATACAAGCACTGTATGCAACTTGACTTGAGTCCACATAAACTTGAAACTCATAGTAGCCATTGTCAAAGTTTGCTGATTTTATGTATCGAGGACAAGTCTCATGTTGCAAACTTTTATTAAAAAAGTTGGTTTAAACATATTTTATTAATCAAATACAATATAAACATCTTCACACTGTAATAACAACAATTGGGAAGGAGGGCTATGCCCTATATTAATCCCTCTTGTAGAGAAAAGACGCTTGGAACAGGACGACACATGACGCACAGCAATTACACAATCACTTAGAATGATCAAATGTGCGTAGATGATCAATAGCAACACCTGGCAGGAATAAGTGATCGTGTAAGAGACACAAAAGAAGATGACAGATACAGGGACAGGACAGATAGGGGGCTAAGAACTGTCTCTACTAAGTATATATTTGATCAAAATTAAGATTCGAACCCACAGGCAAAAAAAAAAAAAAAGCAAGTTGCTTTGCCGATTATATATAAATTTTCCTTGTCAAAATTAAGTTAATCATATTCTAGATTTATGTGATGGCATCAAATTGAAATCTACGCGTGTCCTCAATATAGTCGTGTACACAGAGGAATATTGTTTTATTATTTTCAACATTACAAACAGCAGAACCCAGAAGTAGGGTTTCAAGTGTAAATGGAGCAAGGTTTATGATAGACGAATGTAATTTATTACGAGGCACAATATATCGGGGACACGAGAAGAAAAAATGCCAGACGTCCTCTATACCAGTTCCACAGATACAGTCAGGTGAATCTTTTACACCAATCTGAAATAAGTGTTGGTTCAGTTGGCTGTGACCCATCCTCAGACGAGCATGTAGAACAGCGAGTTTTCTTTTACCTACATAATAAAGTGAGGGATGTTTGACTGGGCGGACAGTTTGATGCTCTAGATTTGATTAAAAAAGTTAAACCATGCACTCCATCTTTGATGTTTATCATTTGGTACAGGTCAATCCCAATCAAACTTCAAATGTGTGGTGTGCTGAAGAATTATTTAACATGTAAATACTAATGGGGATATGAGACCTAGCAGGTCAAAAATGGATCCTGTGAAGCATAATTCGAGGTGACAGGCTCAGGATGTGGAGATGCTGCAAATTGAAACAAAATGTTTTTTCCTTTACCATCAATCTAATACCTAGGGTGCGACATTGAGAACCAGGTAAAAATTCATGCACTTCTTTAGCACGGTCTTGAATTGGACATTGATCGAGAATTTGCTCGTTGTTAACCGCAAATTTGGACATTCCAAAAACCACTTAGCTGAATAATGGCAGGTAGATCAAATATTTCTCGATGCACTTCACTGAGACTATGTACTGATTGTGTAAGGTCGTCCACATACATAAAGCGCAGAATAGATTCTTTAAATAAAGGATTGATGTGAGAATTGTCAAGAATTATCCTTCTTAAGGCAAAGGTAGATGATGAAGAACATCATATGCCACCAAATATTGTCACTCCCATGGTCAGATGAAGTAACTAGCTGTCCCTATACCAAAGCAAACAAAGTGCGTCACGATCACATTCAGGGATAAATATTAAATTGTACATTTCCCGAATATCTGCCTTAATTTCATACGTGTGCAATCTAAGTCTTAGAATAAAAAAGACAACAGTTTGTTCATAAAGTTTGGCCGTCGTAAGCAACATTCATTTGAAGTAAGTCTCGCATATTTAGCTGAACAGCCAAACTCAACACGAGCTTTCTTGGTTTATTTGGATTTACTACGGCATGGTGTGGCTGATAATAGATTCGATTAGACTCGTATAAAGCCTTGCCAAGTATAATATCTGCATGTTTTGAGTCAATCAATCGTGAAATTTCATACTTGTATCTGGACAAAATATTGTGTGTTGTAAGACCTTTTACAAGATTATCCAGACATTTGAGCGCCAAAGGAAGGTTATTAGGCAATGGTTCGTTTGAATTTTTCCAAGGAATAGGCAACATGTGGTGGCCATCTACATATTTACAGGTACTATCCCATAATTCCTGAAACGGGAACTTTTGCATGCTCATGCTCATGCTCAGAATCAAGTGACCTTTGAGATGAAACATCAGTGTCATGCACAATACAGATCTTATACTCAATAGAATCCCACACTGAAACATTTTCAGGCCAGCTGAAAATTTATTATTTTGATTATGCAACAAATTACTGTCGCACAAGTATACATGATCAGCCACACTATCTCGATCAACAAACTTCCTTCATCAAGGAAAATCATGAAGGCTAGTATGCATTTCGCTGCCAGTTTCAATAACAGAAGTACCTGCAAAACTGCACGCTACCACGTGACTGACTTTTGGGGGGGGGGGGGAGCCCTGCCTTATCTGCACCAACCCAGCTTACATAGAATAGCTACAGCAATCAAGTACTCAGTGAAATCATGACCTATCATTATATCTAAGTTTCCCTCCTAGATATTTGACGGAATGCTGAGATTACGCAAATGAGGGTAATCATTGGGATTAACTGATCGAAGCCACAGGATGCTGTCAATTACTGTGACACTAGAAAGATGCGCACTTTCCTGTCCTGGTGAAACTGTGCAGTCAACTTGCTTTGACATGGTAGGCGTTGTGCCATGTATAGTCTTCAGCAATTAGCGTTCATCCGTACCTTTCAGGTTCAAGCGGTCAACCAACTTCTGTGTCACAAGACTTGAGGAGCTGAAATGTACTAGACCTGCATTAACCCACAAAGTTTCTTTAACCTTGACCTTTTTGATTGGCATCAGATAGTCACTTACTTCAGTGCCACAGCTGGACGCAGATTGATCTATATGCAACAAACTGGTATGTTTTTCTTAGCAATTAAGAGATTGCCTTTTGTTCAGATATCAAGATGTTTTGTGGTTATTGCGCAAACAATTGGGAAACAAAATACGAGCTTTTACAAAAGCAAGACGATCACGCACTGGCACCTTACGGAACTCTAAACACTGCAACAAAAAAGCAGAACAGTGTTCGCATCCAACACAATCATTGATGATAACGTAATAATACTATAAGGATACAAATCCAGGAATCACCCAGCAATGTAGATAGAAATGCATAATCCACGCGTCGAAGTGGAACCTGGAAAACACGCCAATTCTGACGCAAACGCACATGAATATCACTGTAATGATATGAGACAAATGCATCAACAAAGACAGCCATACTGGTCCGGACGGTGCATCTGAGATAAATGCCACTCACTGGTTGTAATACAATCCATATTGTTAGTCGTGGTGCACATCGGTAACTCTCGGTTGTACATCATATTCAAATTGTTAGCTGTAGTGTATACCCTTAGTACGGGGTGGTACAACATATCACACACATTTACAATCTCCAGCCAGAAAACTGTTGAAGCAGCTGTCAGTTTCCGTTTAAAGTGGTGCAAGGATGAACCACCGGGTTCTCAGTGCGAGCGCCTCCTCGTGCTAATAGAGCTTGAATTAGGATCAAACATTCCCGAAGATGCACAGCTGTTACAGTCCAACGGGCGAAACAATTTGTATCGATACCTGTTAGTATGTTCTATGATCACATACAAATGGAATAAATCATTGAGGAATCGTTTGACCAACTGCGTTCCGAGTTAAAGAAATGCAAAGATTGGCTTTCCATTTATCTTTGTACCCATATGTTTTATGGTGACCTCAAGCCCTGAATACGTAAATTTTGGACGCCAACAACCAGAAATTTGAAGGTTTTCAATATTTCCTGCGCCTTGAAATTGATATGCAAAAATGCAACAGGGGAGCTTCGGTAATAAAATATGAGTGCACCGATTCATATTTGTAATCTCCAAATAAACGCTAGATGTATGTGGTCAAAGAATAACTTTACTTGTTCGATAGCGACAATATAGAAAATATAGAAGCGTGAAGGTGAGACTCAAACACAAAAGTACCAAAAAGTAAGTATTATCAGAACAATCATAACCGGAATCGGGAGACAATGTAGATATTGCTTGAGTTTTAAGAGTAAATATAGGGAAGTATTTAAAAGTTGAGCCTGTGCCTCTAAAGTATGGCTGGATGCCAACAAGATACATATTGCTTGGTAGCGAAGTAGTTCCAAAATTATAGAATCAGCCAAGTCATGGAAGACTTGTTTATTATTCGTGACAGCACGTACCAAATTGTCCAATTTATAATGCAAGTTTCTGTCTAAAGCTGAAATATGTGATTGCTGAGCTCTGTGAGTCCGGACCAAGGGGAATTGCAATTTAGATGTAAGATTGAACATAAAATTGTCCAAAATATATTCATGGTGTTTGTCTGAGAAATACATTTGAATCAAGTCCAGATTAAAAGGATAAAGGTGTGCAAAATCTTTCGATTGATTATTAGTAGAGCAGCTAAATTTTCAAAAAGGCTTATTTTCAGTTTTCTTTCAACCAGAAAATACCCGGCTGGATTTGATATCAATGAAAAGATAAGAACCTGATGTTTAAAGTTAGATAGGCTGTATTATCAGTTTCACGAACAATTTGTATTTTTATGGGTAACCATGGCAACGAAATCATATTTTCATGAAATGAATGGAAAAGCACCTTTTTAACCATAACTTTATATACATACAAGGTACCACTTTACAACTTTACATCAGCATACCTACTATACAGGTGTTTCATAAGAAAGCAGTTTGAGATAGTAGGTGTCAACATTTGGTTGCCATGTCAACCAATTGTTTACAAAAATCACTTAAATTTGCAATTTAAAATTAGAAACTTGTTTATAGTTTTAAATATCGGGAATAATCTTCATCACATTTGATGTTAAAATATAAAAAAGATTCTTTCTGCACTAACAGTGAGGTCAATTGAGTGACGAAAGTGTGTCTTGGGTCACGTAGCAATATTCTTGTAAATGTTTACATAACGCAAAAAGAGCAGATTTTTGTGGATATTGCAATTGGTCATATTGCTAGTGGTATGCATTGCTGAGAAATGATACATGTAATAATATTGCTGGTATATCTTCCCTAAACGGAAAAAAAAATTCATAAATAAAAAAAAAATTAAATTAAACAAAAATTATAAAAAAAATACCTACCTTACTTGGTATAAATTGAAAGATAAGAACCTGCAGTTAAAGGTTAGGTAGAGTGTCCAATCAATTTAATGGGCAATATATGTTTTTATTCGTTACCATGGACACGACATTAGCTTTTGGAGTAATCCGGGAATAATCACAGTTTAACCACTACGTAATGAATATACAAGGAACCACTTCACGACTTAACGTACCATACCTACTAAACAGGTGTTTCCTGAAAAACAGTTTGAGATTGTAAGTGTCAACAATTGGTTGCCATGGCAACGGAATGTTAGAAAAAATCACATGATATTGCAATGAAACAACAGAAGCTTGTTTCTAGCTTCAGATTTTTCGAATAATTTTCAACAAATGTGCTGTTAAAATATAAACGAACTGTTTTTCCACTAAATTTGATGTAAATTGCGTCAAGTAAGAGTGTCTTATGGTCACCTAGCAAAGTTCTGCCAAATATATCAAGATGACTCAAAATGAGCAGATTTTCTATGATATTGGACATGTATTACCAGCCATGTTGCAAACTGCTGAGCAATGATACATGTGAAAATACTACCAGTAGACCTTTCTTTAAACTAAAAAACACTTAGCTAAATCTGGTATCGGTCGAAACATAATAACTAGAAGTCTAAGGTAAGGTGAAGTGCACCATAAATTTTGTTGTCAGAATGTGTTTATATTGGTTACCATGGCCACAAATATGAATTTTTTTGTGATCAGGGCAACATCACTTTTGTAGCTTTGTAAGTGTCAAAGTCATCACTTCATAATTTAACATAAATATATGCCTGACATGAAAATTAATAAAATACTGATTTAAGATATAAAGCATAAAATACTGGTTGTTTTTAAAGGTCTGCCCTATAGGGGGACCCTTTCTGTTTTCGGGTTGTCTGTCCGTCCGTCTGTCTGTCCGGATGTGCACATTCTCGTTACCGTGTAAACTACAGAATGCCTCAATGCATTTTGCTCAAATTTGACAATATGCTCACCTGACTTGGCAAGAAGAACTCATTAAATTTTGGTCTCACCATGACTTAATCTATTTTAAGCAAATGGCAGCCTAATTGCATATTCGATCGGGCTCCTTACGGCAATATCTCCAGAATGCCTCAATGTATGTGCTCAAATTTGGCAGTATGCTTATCTAGCAAGCCAAGATAGACTTATCAAATTTTGGTGTCACCATGATTTATTTGAACAAATGGAAGCCTAATCAAGGCTCGTTAGGGCTCGTTAGCACAATATCTCCAGAATGCTCCAATGTATTTTGCCTTAATTTGGCAGTATGGTTATCTAGCATGCCAAGATGAACTGATTTAATTTTGGTGTCACCATTACCTAATTTGAGCAAATGGCGGACCCTTCAATCTATGCTTGCCTGGATGGCATATTTGGTGTACACTTAATTAACCACAATGGCAGCTACGGAAGCAATACTTTCTTGCTCAGCTGACTTGTCAGTAGCTGAGCCTTTCCTAGGGTCCTTCGTCCGTCGTTGTCTGTCGTCCATTGTCAACAATTGACTTCTCCAAAAGCGTCACCCAGATCCACCTCAAACTACGTGGCACTGTATTTTGGGTGTGTTTCTACCTAGCTGGTTAAAATGGTAACGCTCCAGAGATTTTTGGATTTTTAGTAATTATTTTTAGTCTTTTTGGGGCATTGTTAAATAATCTCCTCTGAAAACCCTCGCCGAAATGCTTTGATGTTATGCAGGAACACTCCTAGGCACTCCTAATGCTTAATTTGTTTAACAGATGGTCTCACATTTTTGTTATATATTTTTGTGTTTGTGTATATGTGTGTGTGTGTGTGTATTTGTGTGTGTGTGTGTGTGTGTGTTTGCTATTTTTGACCTTTCTACAGAACCGTCATTCAGATTAAGCTGGAACTTAGTGTATATGATCCTTGTGGAATTAAGGGTAGAACAAACTTCTTCACCAGATGGCAATGCTGTGGATCCCTGATTTTTAAAGATTTATTCAATTCATTACTTCTCCGTCAACCAGATTGACTTCAAACTTAGTAGCAATACACATTAAAGATTTATGTGACTCAGCTTAACATACCAAGGAACATTGCCTTTGGTCGGAATTGACTTGGATTTGTTTCATTAGGACTAAGGTTTGGATATGTTGATGACACTATCCAATTTTGGCGGGTCTCAACCAGATTTGTTCAAACAGTCACGCCCCATTGATTGTTGGATATTTAGCTCTGCTAACTTTTCATAAGCTGAGCTTACCTTGTGGTTCTTAGTCCATCGTCGTCGTCCGTCGTCAAGAAACGACTTCTTTTCCAAAACAGCCAGATTCACTTCAAACTTGGTGGCAATGTACCTTGGTTGGGTCTCTACCAAACTTGTTCAAATGGTCATGCCCCAGTGATTTTTTATATTTTTATGAGTTTTAAGCTCAGATGACTTGTCAGTCAGCTGAGCTTTTGTGAAAGTTTGTTGTCCGTCGGTCTCTCCGTCGTCTGTCGTCCGTCCGCAATTCACATTTTTGACTTGTACTCCAAAACAGTTGCCTAGATTCACTCCAAACTTGGTGGGGATGCGCCTGGGGTGGTCTGTACCAAGTTTGTTCAAATGGTCACGCCAATGATTTTTTAAATCTTCACGACTTTTTTTGTTCTTTTTTTGGGGGGGGGGTGGGGGTGGAGGGGCAAACCTTCAAAAAATTTATTCTCTGAAACCGGCCACCAATTGCTTTTAGTTTTTAAATTTCCACCAAGTGGCACTGCAAATTTTCTCTATTTTTTATGATTTTTTTTCTTTTGGTGTTGTCTTTAATTTTCTACTTCTTTACCAAACTCATCATTCAAATTAAGCTGAAACTTGGTGGATATGTTCCTTGTGAAAGGGTTAAACGAAGTTGTTCACTATGATGCTGCTTTGGATTTCTGACTTTTAACTTTTGTTAGCTCAGCTGACCTGTCAGTCAGCTAAGCTTTTGTGAGGGTCTCTGGTCCGTTGTCCATCCAAAATTCACATTTACGATTTCTTCCCGAAAACCGTCTGCCAAATTCACTACAAACTTGATGGGGATATGCCTTAGGTGAGTTTCTACCAAGTTTGTTCAAATAGTCCCGCTCATATTGATTTTTGGATTTTTTATGATTTTTTTTGGTTCTTTTTTGGGCCAAATCATAAAAAATCTTCTTCTCCGAAACCGCTCACCCAATTGCTTTCATATCCCGCAGAAACGTTTTCGGGGACTCCTGGTTCTTAATTTGTTCACCAGGTGGCGCTGTGTAAAAAATATGTTTGTGTGTGTGTGTGTGTGTGTGTGTGTGTGTGTGTTTTTGTTGCTATTTTCGACTTCTCCTCCAGAGCCGTCATTCAGATAGAGTTGAAACTTGGTGGATATGTTCCTTGTGGAAAGGCCAAACAAAGCTCAGTGCAGCTCTCCTATTGATTACTATGTAAGTCTGTGGACATTCTAATGTTAATTCATATTTTCAACTTCTTCTCTAAATCCGTCATCCAGATTGACTTCAAACTTGGTGGCAGTGAACCTTGGGTAGGTTTCTACCAGGTTTGTTCAAATGGTCAAGTTCCATTGATTTTTGGATTATTAATAAATTTTTGTTCTTTTTTCAGGCAAATCTTAAAAATCTTCTACTACACAACCACTCACCCAATTGCTTTGAAATTATATACGAAGACCACTAGGAACTTGTAGTTCTTAATTTGTTTAACTATTAGTGTTGCAATTTTTTTTCAATTTTTTAATGATTTTTTTGTGTGTTTTCGTTACTTGTTACTTCTCCTCCATATCCGTTACTCAGATTAAGTTGAAACTTTCTGGATATGTTCCTTGTGAAAGGGTCAGTCAAAGATTCCTGATTTTTAACGATATTTTCTTCAATTCGGGTAGTTATTGGTAAATGCACCTTTTCAATTGCTTACAATGCAAGTCAATGGACATTCTAATGGTAATTCACATTTTGGCATTCTCTGAAGAAACTGTTTATCACATTCACTTCAAACTTTGTGATAATGTACCTTGGGTGGGTCTTTGCCAAGTTTGTTCAAATGGTCATGATCCAGTTATTTTGGATCTTTAATTTTTTTTTCGAAAATATTTATAAGGTTTTAATAGGAAAGTTTAACATTGAAATTTCTTGTAATGGTTACAGTTTTAATGATTTTGGCCAGAATTGTGCCAAACTTGGTAGGGATGTACCTTTTATAAGTGTCTACCTATTTGGTGCAAATGGTCATGCTCCAGTGATGTTCGGAGCTTGACCTCATTCCAAAGGTCACAGGACAACTGATATGAAATTTACTGTTCACTTGAAAACTTGAGATCTGTTTTGAGTTGTGACCTTGATGTTGCAATGTTAGCGTTTCTCTATGAAGGTCATGCTTAGACAGTACATGAGTGACCTTGACATCGTTTCTACGGTCACAGTGCAACATACATGAATTTTATTCTTCACTGTTACTTGTGAGCTACTTGAACTGGGACTTTGACGTTGCGCATGTCAGTGTTCCTCTATAAAGGTCAGAGCTACTCAGAACATGGGTGACCTTGATCCCATCCCAAGTTCACAGAGCTGCAAGTGTGATGAATGTCTAGGTCAGCTGAGCATGGGCTGTTCACACAGCCCTCTTGGCTTCCTTTTTTGGATAAATCTTAAAAAATCTTCTTTCACGACAGTTCACCCTTCTGCTTTGATATAACACATGAACACACCTAGGGACTACCAGTTCTTAATTTATTCACCAGGTAGCGCGGCAATTTTTTCTATTTTTTTTCTGATTTTTGTGTGTTTTTGCTATTTTTGATTTCTTCTCCAGAACCGTCACTCATATTAAGCCGAAACTTTATGAATATATTTATTGTGAAAAGGTCAAATAAACTTGTTCACCAAATGGTGCCCTTGTGGATTCTTGATTTTAAATATTTTTTTTCAATTTGGGTATTTATCGGTAAATGGACCCTTCGAATTGATTACTATGTAAGTCAATGGGCATTCTAGTGCTTATTCACATTTTGGATTTCTCTTGAGAAAGTGCCCATCAGATTGACTTCAACGTTAGTGGCAATGTACCTTGGGTCTGTCTCTACCAAGTTTGTTTAAACTGATATGCTCCAGTGATCTTTTAAATTTTCTATGATATTTTCAGAATATCTTAAATAAATTAATAGGAAAGTTTAACATGGGAATTTTCTGGGATTGTTATAACTTCAATAATTTTGACCGCATTTGTGTCAAATTTGGCAGGGATGAACTTTTGACAAGTCGCTACCTATTTTGTCCCATCCCAAGTTTACAGAAGATCAAGTGTAATGAAATGAATCTATAGGTTAGCTTAACATGGGCTGTTCAGACAGCTCTTTTGTTTGCCCCCCCCCCCCCCTTTTTCGGGGCGGGGAGGGTGGGGGCAAGTCTTAAATCATTTTCTTCTCTGAAACAGCTTACTTTGATATCACAAAGCAAATTTCTAGAGACTCTTAGTTTATAATTTGTTCACCAAGTGGCACTGTGAATTGTTTTTAATTTTTTTTTTTTGGTGTGTGTGTGGGTGTGTGTGTGTTTGCTATTTTTAACCTCCCTCCAGAACCGTCACTTAGGTAACGCTGAAACCTAGTTGATATGTTTATTTTAGAAGGGTCAAGCAATTTTTTTCACCAGGTGTCAATGCTGTGGATACTGTCGGTAAATGCAGCTTTCTTATTTATTACTATGTTCGTCAATGGGTATTCTACTGGTAATTCCAGCACAGGACTGTCACAGTCTCTTGTTTTAACATTCTAATATAACATTTGATGAAATGTTTCATACCACTTAAAGCTACAGATAAGTATCTAATGTCTAATAAGTTATTTTAGTGGCAATTCTGTTATCATGGCAACCAATTGTTGACACTGACCCCAATATATTGCATTATCTTAAAGGGCTTTTTCAGTAGATATTTTGATTTAGAATGGCAACTTGAGTGTACTGAATGTTATCATGGTTATGATGAGAGGTATTTTTTTTTCTTGTGATTACTCCAAAACTGAATTTGCGTTACCATGGTTACCAATAAGAACACATATCGCCCAGGTAATAGATACAGTGTAGTACACTCTACCTAACCCTAAACTTGAGCTATTTATCTTTCGCTTGATACCAACTTTAATATGTATAACAATGTATTGTCAGTATTACCACGTGCATCATCTGTCCATACATAGCACGGCCCATAATGAAGCACCAATATCAACCAAAGTGTGCAAATTTTGAATGATCTGGACATTTAAAAGAACGTTACTAGCCAACTATCAATAATCTTATTTGACTCAATTGACCTCAGCCTTAATTGTAGAAGACTTCTTAACATTTTAATATGATGTTTGATAAAAATTATTCATAATATATTTAAAGCAAATACATGTTTTCAGTGTCTCAATGCAAATTCTGGTTCTTTAATAAACTCCGTTGCCATGGCAACCAATTGTTTGCATCTGTTTCCTTGAATTGGTTTTGTATGAAGTGTATTTATACCAGGTATGTTGGTGTAAAGTTATGAAGGAATAGCTTGTTTGTTTATAAAGTTATGGTTAAAAATGTGTTTTCCCTTGATTACTCTAACTCTAAATTTCGTTACCATGGTAACCAACAAAAATGTATATCACCCATTAAATTGATAGTACACTCAACCTAACCTTTAGCTACAGGTTCTTATCTTTCAATTAATAGCAAATTTAGCTACGTAATTATTTGTTTAAGGAAAGATTTACCGGCAGTATTATCACATGCATCATTTCACAGCAATGCACAGGACTGTCCATGTGACGAATTGCCAGGTCCACAAAAATCTGCTCATTTTGAGTAATCTAAACATTCCCAAGAACGTTGCGAGGCGACCCAAAAAACCTCTTTCTTCACTCAATTAACATCATTGTTAGTGCAAAAAGAATCTCTTTACATTTTAACATCAAATGTGATGAAAATTATGCCCGAAATTTAAAACTATAAACAAGTTTCTAATGTTTATTTGCAAATTTAAGTGAATTTTAAACTTTCTGTTGCCATGGCAACCAACTATTGACACTTACTATCTCAAACTTGTTTCTTATGAAACACCTATATAGTAGTTATGCTGATGTAATGTTGTCAGGTGGTACCTTGTATGTGTATACAGTTATGGTTAATTAGTTATTTTTCAGTTTATTTCCTAAAAAAACATAATTTCGTTGCCATGGTTACCAATATAAATACAAATTGAGCATGAAATTGATAGTACACCCTACCAATCTTTTAACTTCAGGCTCCCATCTTTTGATTGATACCAAATTCAGCTGGGTATTTACCGGTTGAAAGGTTTCAATTTTTTGGTGGACTCGCCACTGGACTACTTGACACGTGTTTAAAAGCATGGGAATGTATGCAAATTGTGAACGCAGGGTGCATTGACACAGTATTTTGATGAGACAGAAATTACAACCTTGCATGCTTATGGCATCGGATATATATTGTACCTATTTTATGCCATTGATCAAGAAATTGGCATTGTCACTTTGTCGGATCAAATGTGTATTATAATTCTGAGGAAAGTGAAATGTGCAGTATTTAAGGAATACTGACTTTCTGTTGCAGACATGAGCTAGAAAAACAGGATGGTTCGCCAGCTGGAGTGAAGGGAAAGTGGTGTGGACAATGTTTGTGTCTCTGTCCCTCACACTCAGACCAGTCTTCCTTAGGTAAAGAGCCATAATGATCCCGTGAAAGTGAAATGCCAGAATATGGAGGAATGTTTACTGTGTGTGTCTCTTGTTTTGATGTTTCGTTTGCCGAACAGGAAAGCTGTGTACCTGATATACATTAAAATGTATCTGAATGGAACATTAGGGATTGGTAAAGTGACTTACCTGGAATTTTTGTAACGCAAACAAGTGCCTCCAGCTGTGCCCAGGTAATAAATTAAGCTGACATTAAAGGAAGTAATGTGTAAAATCGGAAAGAACATCCATTTTAAACAGGTTTCAACAAATGTCCAAGTTACCGAAGGTCTAACAAAAATATATGTAACACAATTTATTTTAAAAACAGAAATTGTACTTTTCTGTTCTTTGGATGAATTTACAGAAATTGGGAGCCTGCTGCTGCGAATTCAGGATTCTGATACCTGTTAGGTCTAGAAATCTACATTTTGTATGAGTGGAAACACTCATTCTGTACAAAACCTTGGGAAAAAATGTCCCAACTGAGTGGAACCACTCACTTTTGGACCTGCTGGACAATGCGATCGATGGGAACACTCATTCGGTCCAAAAAAAAGGGGGGGGGGCACTCACTCAGACTAGCTACATCAAGGCTTTGGTGAGTGGAAACACCCAGCTACCTGGCACAAGAAATTCAAAGCAGGGCCCACACGAGGGAAAACACTCAGCTAGTCCTTGTGTGGCTGCATGAAAGCTTAAGGTGACCGGTGATTGGAGACACTCAGTTGATCCCGAATCATGTCAAAAGGAGGGAAAACGCTCACTTGAAAGACCAGAGCTGTTTGTTTTTAATCTTATAAGAGTGAAACCACTCACCCTTTTCAACATGCCATGAAAAATTGAAACGAATAAAATGATATTCTATTTTTTTTTATGTTGAACATATGACTGGTACCCTCGTATACAAAAACAGAGATCGTATTTTGAGCCCTGGATTTTGAGGTTTTAAGGGCGTTTGACGTAAGTAGCGTATCAGTTGAGGGGTGTGGAGTCTGGGGTAAGCAAAACCTTTACAAATATTCATGCCAAAAGATTGCCAGTCCATCAAATCATGGCACTGGAAGGGAGGAGGGTGACCTATTTGGCCCATAGTCATCTTCCGCATCCTGTCAGCGTTCATTCATAAGAACCCATGACAAAATGCGTAAACTTTTCTGCCAAAGCTGTATACTTTAATGAGTAAAGTTTTACTTGCTGACATAGACCGACACAGGGATGCGAAATATTTCTTCTGTGCGACACACCCAACCTTGTTTCGGAAACCTCAACACAGCGCAAACTATAGACTTTTGATCTTACAGAAATACAATTTCTCCTGGTATTTAAAGTATGCTTTTCAGTAAAATTGCCCTAAATTGGCTAAAACCCATCAGATTCTTTCCACACAAAAACTGTTGGAAAGCCCTTGTTGGAAGACGAGAATACATGAAAGCATTTACTTTACTACGCATAGTCTGTGGTCTACGAAAGTGCCATTAAAACTTCGGAAAGTGCGTGTATATAGTTGTCTCTGTCATGTACGATTGCACAGGACCAGCCTTTCTGTATTTTCCATTCAAGACTGCAGTCCATTTTGGTTCCAATTTGGCACCCCTACTTAGGTGTTTATGCAGCTTATTATGTGTGATACGTGGAGTCATTATCACTGCACACTTCATGAGGTTTTTTCATCCATGCCCCATAATAAAAAAAATCTAATGACTATTTGTCATTTCGATCATTATTTTTTTTTCACGAAAACTACAAAACAGATATTGCAGTGGGATTCAGGAAAACCGGCAAGACATATTTGCTATTTTTGGACATGTTTTTCCAGTCCACAGATATAAATGAGCAGAAAAGCGAAGAAATAAAGACCAGATGGATGTAGCTGAATTTTCAGACATTCACCAGGGATGAGCAATTGCATGTGAACAAACCAGCAAAAATATTTGGCTGTAAGGTATGGTCCTTATCAAGGAGTCTCTTAAGCCGGGTCAAATGTGAAGCGTGACAGTCTTGTAGGCATGTTTGCTACTATGTGATCAAATCAGCGGCCACACAACCATCACCATTGGGGGGGGGGGGGATTTGCTGTGAGATAGTTATTCCTGCTGCGGATTTCTTGAACCCATTCCCCAGGCCCAGCCCATACAATAAATCCTTCTGTGTCAGGATCACACAAGTATGTGGTCGCATTGTCATGGCTTACTAATCCATAACTTCAAGAATTATGTCTGTGTGTGTGAACACAGACATGTTGTTTTACCCAATATTCTTTCTTTCTTTCTTTCTTTCTTTCTTTCTTTCTTTCTTTCTTTCTTTCTTTCTTTCTTTCCACCAGATTTTTGTGTCGTCTTAAACTCAGACACCGTGCAAGCTAGACACTGCACACTTTGCATGGCTATTGCACCTGCAGTGATGTTTATCGTTCTGAATGGTCAAGATTTTGAAAATTATGCAAATTAGGGCAATAAAAAAAATTCAATTGCTTCTGGCTTCCAAAGTGTTTATCCGATTTTGATGATGTTGGACCTAAATAGAAGATATTGTAACACTGCACATTTTAGTAATTTAGATGTGACCTCTAAAAGTTAAAGGTCAAGGTCATTTGTACGTTTGAAATATTCATCCAGCCATAACTCAATTTCCATCCAGTTTTGATCATGTTGGACACAAATTGTAGCTACTGTAACATTGCACATTTTTGTAATTTAAATGTGACCTCTAGAGGTCAAAGGTCAAGGTCATTTTGCCATTTGAAATATTCATGTAGCTATAACTCCGTCAATTATTATCCAATTTTGATCATGTTGGACACAAATTCTAGCTACTGTAACATTGCACATTTTTGTAATTTAAATGTGACCTTTAGAGGTCAAAGGTCAAGATCATTTTGCCATTTGAAATATTCATGTAGCTATAACTCGGTCAATTATCATCCAATTGTGATCATGTTGGACACAAATTGTAGCTACTGTAACACTGCACATTTTCATAATTTACATGTGACCTCTAGACGTCAAAGATCAAGGTCATTTGGACGTTTAAAATATTCATCTGGCCATAACTCAGTCACTTTTAAACCAATTTTGATTATGTTGGGCTCAAATTATAGATATTGTAACATTGCACATTTTTGTAATTCACGTGCCATCTCTAAAGGTAAAAAGTGAAGGTCAATTGGACCTTTGAAATATTCATTCACCCATAATTTGGTCACATTTCATCCAATTTTAATCATGTTAAGCTCAAATTGTATATATTGTAACACTACACATTTTTGTAATGTATATGTGACCTCCAGAGGTCAAACGTCAAGCTCATTTTGCCTTTTATATGTTTCATCTAGCCATAATTTGGTCACTTTCAATCCAATTTTATTCATGTTGGACTCAAATTGTAAGTGTTGCAACACTGTATATTTTTGTAATTGTGCAACTTTTTCACACACAGACATATTTGCTTTCAAGCAAGTCTTTCTTTTCTAGTTTTACGTGTACTTTACACACAACTGACAAAGAATTATCATTAAAAAAGCCACTGGTGTCTGGATGGACACTTCATGTGATAAACAAAAACACAAGTGCCCGTCCCCCTCCCCAGCTAGCTTTTCTCAATATTTGACGATGAAACGCTCGGATAAGTCACGTTAACCAACATATATTTCTCGGCTGAGTGCAACCACTGGTCAAAAGTCACTAAGGCGGCTGTAGCCCTAATTTCACTTAATAACAAGTGCCTTGTCAGGCCAACCTGGGAAAAGAAGTGGGATGAGAGGGGAGGGGATGGGGCAGATAGAGGAGTATTTTAACAACAATCCTTTGATAAAACAGCCTGGGTCACTGATTCTGTATATTCTGCTGGGGGCCTTCGCTGGTTAGAGCAGCCCATTCAGCCACCCATTCCGTGCAAGACTGACCCTACTCACCCTACCAATTCATGAGTGGCCTGTGAATCCATTTTATTACAGCTGGCTGGGGGAGGGGAGCACTTGTGTTTGTGTGTTTGTTTTCAAGCCATAAAGAAATTCTTGCGTGTAAGCGGTGTCTAGATGCCTGTGCATACGACAAGCCGGGCATTCAATCCTCACATTGAGTATGGAGACCTGACACCCTCTACACCATCCTGGGACCACTGCTTATTACCTTATCACTCTACAGTATTACACTGCTGATTAATGGACAGCTGGCGATTGCTATGACTGACTTAGGTGCAACCCAACCCTGTGTAGGAAAATACCAAACCACTGGCCCTGTTTATAACACAGCGACACAGAAGAGGACGTTTTCTCTGTGTTCCAGGTCAAAAGACTCAAAAACCACAGGTACCCACTAAATCTGACACAAAAACACATAACTTCAACAGAAGTTACATGTTTTTGTATTTGCAATTCATGAGTAAAACACAGACATGTGTAGTATATAACATTTCAGTCAATAAAATTTTACTACTTACTACTACTATAACCGGCCTTGAATGCATAATACAATCCACTCGGTTCATACACTGTCTGTAAACACTAAAAAATTCTGGGATTCCATTGGAAAAAAATATGGACCTTGAAGGTCTGAAATTCACAGCCAGTCTTTTCAATTCTTGAAAAATCCAAAATTATTCTATTGCATCAGTTTTAAAATGGACCCTATTTTATATTTTTAAGCTTGGCCGACTTGTCAGTCATGGCTGAGCAAACAACAAAAATTTGTGGCAAAGCTGCATCCAATGAACCATGAACCAAAGTTGTAGGATTCTTATTTATGCTGATCAGCTGATTTTGCAGAATTTAAATCATGAATAGCTTCACAAGTATTATAGATAGAGGTGCTATTCCAATTTCAATCCATAGGCTTGTGACATAGCCACATCCAATGAGCCATGATTCAAAATTGCACAATTTTAATAATGCAAATGCATAAAATTAAAATGTTGAGTAGCTTCCAAACTGTTATAGATATTGGTGTCTTTCAACTTCAGATTATAAGGTTGAGACATGGCCACATCCAATGAACAAGGAACAAAAGTTGTTACATTTAAAATTATGCACATTCGGCTAATACACAAAATTTAGATTATTTAGAACAATGGCAACGTGCAACATTTGAAGCTGTTATCATTTTGAAGGCACCCAGATTTGCTGAGAAGCAATTGTTTTCTAGTTCACATTTTTTACTTCTTTTCTGAAACTATCAACAAGAATGACTTCAAAATTTGGGAGGTTGTACGTTGGGTCAGTCGGTACAAAGATGGTGTTAATAGTCACACTCTATAGATTTTTCTTTACTTTTCATGCGTTTTTTGTTCTTTTTTAGGGCAAATTTAAAAAAAAATATTCTTCTCGAAAACTGCTCTCTCAATTGCTTTGATATGACACAGGAACACTCCTAGGGACTCATAGTTTTTAATTGTTCACCAGGTGACACTCATAGGGACTCATAGTTTTTAATTGTTCACCAGGTGACGCTGCGATTTTTTCCTAATTTTTGATGCTTTTTTTTTGTTTCTGCTATTTTCGGCTTATTCTCCAGAACCGTCAATCAGGTTAAGCTGAAACCTGGTGGATATATCTTTTGTGAAAGAGTCAAACAAATTATTCACTACGTGGTACTGCTATGGATTCCTGATTTTTAACTTTTTTTTTCAATTCGGTGCCTTTTGGTAAAAAAAACTTTCCTATTTATTTCTATGCAAGTCAATGGGCATTCTAATGCTAATAGACACTTTGGACTTCTCTGAAGAAACCGTCAGTCAGATTGACCTTAAACTTGGTGGCCATGTATATCAGTTGGGTCCCTACCAAGCTTCTTTGAATGGTCATGCTCCAGTGATTTTTTAGTTTTTATTAATTTTTTCGGATAATCTTTTAAAACGTTTCACACGGAAATTTCTTGTAATGATTATAACTGAAAATTTTTGGCCAGATCTGTGCCAAACTTGGTTAAGATGTACCTTTCATAAGTGTCTACATATTTTGTTCAAGTCATCATGCTCCAATGATTTTTGGACCTTGACCTCATTCCCGCGGTGACAAGACAACTGACCTGGAAGTTATTGTTCACTCGATAACTTGACATCTGTTTTGAGTTAGGAACTTGATGTTTCCCATGTTAATGTTTCTCTTTGAAGGTCACGCTTAGACAGAACAGGAGTGACTTTGACCTCGTTTCTAGGATCACAGTGCAACATACATGAGTTTTACTCTTCCATGTAACTTGAGAACTACTTGAACTGGAAATTTGATGTTGCACATGTTAGTGTTCTTCCATAAAGATCAGACTTACTCAATACATGGGTGACCTTGATCCTATCCAAAGTTCACAGAGCCGCAAGTGTGATGAATCTTTAGGTTAGCTGAGTATGGACTGTTCACACAAACCTCGTGTTACTTGTTATATTTATATGCGATGTTCTGCTGCTTTGCACATAATCTATCCATTAAAGTTAATAATATTGAGCAAAATAATCAAGTAAAGATTTAAATGATATATATATGAAATTAAGCCTTGGACTTATGATAAATTCTTCTGACTTCAGACGTAGCCTTCGTTTGTAGGATCATGAATTAAAAAAGAAATAAAAGACATAGCAGCAGCTTTACCTGCACCAGTTCCCCATGGGCTATATTGCACAGATTGGTCTATGAGTCGTATCCTTCATCTCCACGCATATGTATTGTATTGCATGTTGGTACATTGTAGTCATAAACATATATTTCAAGAACAAGAATGTGGAATTAAAATATACATACATTCTGCAGGACCGTTTGTGACATGCAACTTGAATTCATATGATGAAAAGAGTTCACAGGAGTGTAGTCACAATTTTTCAGTTACAGCATAGATTCAATTGTTGTTTGCTGACTCTCGGGTCGAAACACACGTATGAATAAAATATTGAATGTAAAAAAAGAGAGAACGGCGGAATGGTGTACAGTGTACTGTCTTATGCATGGGGAGGTTTTAATTGAAAGGATTAAGTATTTCTTGGCAGGACATATTTATCATCGCATAAAAAATGGTACCATGGATTAGATGCAAGTGTGCCTAAAAATTTATTCAGGCTTATCTGTTTGATTTCATTTAAATTAAGAGGAAAAAAAGTTTCATATTTGTGAAACGGAGATATTAACAACTCAACTTGGAAAACCAACACTTTCAGTAAGACTTTTCTATTGATTAATTTTACTGTGTTAAATTAAAGTATGCGAGGCAAAATGTTCACCATTTTAATGATCTTATAAGGATGAAAGTTATAACGCATCAGATAAAGATTTAACTATTGCAGTGGTTTTAATGTGGAAAACTGATCTACAGTCTGTCTTAACTCGTTAAGAGACCTATGACCCTACAGATCAAATAATGTACAAAAATTTAAATATTACATGTTCATGGTATCCCTTATGACCATACATACTTTCACATCAACGTGAGTGGATTTTTTTAACATAACAAAATTTTCTTCCTGATGCCAACTTAAAACACTGTTTATTTTACGAAACTTGATTTTTCTAAAAGCTAATTATTGCGAAATGATGAACCAATAATCTCACACATGAGTTGATGTTAGTTTATGAATCATTACCATTAGATTTATTTTGAAGTATGCTAGTTTTATTTTTGATGATTAAAATCAAAACTGATTTTGAGTATTTTCAGTAGCTTTTATGAAGAAAAATTTCTTGGTCCAACAAAAAGTCATAGGTATTGGCCTGTCCTCAAAAGCAATAGCAGGAGCAACACACATTGAAGTTAGTGATAATAATATGCCAAAAAAAGTTCATTCCAAGGGTCTCATTAGGTCATACAGACTGTGAATCTAAACAGTAGTGAGATTATAATAAGATGGCTGTGTGAGCAGCCCATGCTCAGCTGATGTAGAGATTCATCACACCTGTGTTTCTGTAAACTTGGGATAGGACAAAGTAGGTAGACACTTATCAAAGGTATATTCCTACCAAGTTTGACATAGTAACCAATAGGAAAGTTGCATTACAAACAAATACGCGAATTGGAAAAAGTCGCTAAAAATAAAAAAATCACTGCAACGCCACCTGGTGGACAATTTTGTTTTACCTTTTTACAACGAACATATCTACAAAGTTTCAGCTTAATCTCAGCAACTTTTGGAGGAAAAAAATGAAAATAGCAAAAACAGTCAAGAAATAATTATTTTGTTTTAGATACAGTGCTACTTATTGCACAAATTAAGAACTAGGAGTCCCCAGTAGTGTTGTTGTGTGATATCAAAGCAATTGGGTGACTGGTTTCGGAGAAGATATTTTTTTTAAAGATTTGTCAAACAAAAAAAAATCAACCCAAATTTATAAAATAAAAAAATAAAAATCGCTGGAGCGTAACCACTTGGACAAACTTGGCAGAAATCCACCGAAGGTACATGGCTACCAAGTTTTAAGTGAATCTGGTTGATGGTTACAAAATGTGATTAACATTAGATATAGAATGCCCGGTGACTTACATAGTAATCAATAGGAAAGGTGCATTAATCTATAAGTACCCAAATTGAAAAAAATCAGGAATCCAGAGCAGTGCCCCCTACTGAACAACTTTCTTTGACCCTTCCACAAGGAACGTATCCACCAAGTTTCAGCTCAATGTGAGTCAGGGTTCTGGAGAAAGAGTCGAAAATGGCAAGAACACATAAAAAAAATCATAAAAAATAGCAGCGCTACCTGGTGAATAAATTCAGAACAAGGAGTCCCTAGGAGTGTTCCTTCGTGATATCAGAACAATTTGGTGAGCTCAGAGAAGAATATTTTTTAAAATTAGCCACGCCCACCGCCCCCCCCCCAAAAAAAAAAATCATAAAAAAAATCCAAAAAGCAATGGGGCATGACCATTTGAACAAATCTGCTAGAGACCGATCCTAGGTACATTGCCACTAAGTTTGAAGTCAATCTGACTGACAGTTTTGCAGAAGAGGTCAAAATGCGAATTAACATTCGAATGCCTGTTGACTAACATAGTCATCAATAGCAAAGTTGCATTTCTCGGTGAGCACCTGAATTGATAAAAGTCGTTAAAAGTCAGGAATCCACAGCATTGCTTCCTAGTGAACAACTTTGTTTGACCCTTCCACAGGGAACATATCCACAGAGTTTCAGCTGAATCTGAGTGACGGTTGTGGAGAAGAAGTCGAAAATAATCATAACACACAAAAATCATAAAAAAATAAGAGAAGATTTTTTTTAAAATTGCCCCAAAAGAGAATCCCCCAAAAACATTTAAAAATTCCCCAAACCACTGGAGCATGACCAATTGAAAAAAAAACGTGGTATAGACCCACCCAAGGTGCATTGCCACCAAGTTTGAAGTGAATCCGGCTGACGGTTTTGGAGAAGAAGTCGATTGTTGAAGTTGTGTAGCCCTGACCTAGGAACGCATGTTACGCATCTATATGTACTGTGTCAGGGAGCCGGGAATGTTTGTGTTACCGCTAACATGTGTGCTGTTTTATTGCCATGATAGGACTACACTTTAAAATAGCAGTGGGCTCTTGTTTCAATGGTAGAATTTTGCAAAGGAAGGGAAAAATTTAGGGCTAGTCGTATGACTCGTGGTGTGATTCTGACTGATTGCAATACGGGCGAGTGTCACTTTCACCTGGCTTGATCAAATGGCCATTACGTGATGCCCATGTGCGCACGGGCGCAGACACACGCACTTACACACACACACACACACACACACACGTGTATCAAGGTTCCATGCCGATAACATGACACCCTATTGGGAACCACTGGCTGACACCAACTTCAGAGCAAGAATGCATAAACAAGCGGATAGCAAAGGGGTACTCACAGAACAAAACCCTGCCAGAAAGAGTATCTTCCTCAACAATTATAGTTTGTCCAGTCCACTGTTTCACTACAAATGTTGATGTGAACCCCTGGCAAAAGTCATATTGCGATGAATCTCAAGACTTGTAGGCCTATGTACCGAATGAGAATGCATGGGTTCAACTTGACACCATGCATGTGAGTATGTGAACTGGATGGGGTTAGATGGGGTGAAGGGGGGGGGGGTATCCCACGCATTTCCAAGAGGATCTGTGCTGCATCATGAAAGTAAATTTTATCTATTTGTCAAGGAACATTTTCACAAATACTGACATACTTAGAGGTTATCTAATGGCTAAATCAGTATCCTACCCGGTACAGTTCCCCTGAGAGCCTGCATCCTCCTGAGGCCCTTCGGGTCTCAGGAGGATACAGCTCGAGGGGGAACTGTACCGGGTAGGATATTGATTGAGCCATGGCATGATCTTTGTATCCTAAATGTGTATGCCATAATAAGACGAAAAAGGCAAATGCAGCTTTTCCTGGGATTATGTAAAATGCTACATACCTATTCAGTAGCAAAAACATACAATTTCTGATTCATCATTTTGTTTGAGAAAAAGCCACCTCCCCTTCAGGAAGAAATAGGCCTAAACTACTGTCCTGCCAGGTCATGCATCTCGTGCGGCAGGCACCCTTTCAACGTGAGTGACGTCATGGTGTAAAACGTCATTACAGTCGCTGTTTCCCCAAATATAGAACGTGAGGGATATACTGACTCTCAGTGTTCTTTCAAACGGGAGATTGTATTTCCCTTGTTAGGATACTGGCTGTTGCTAGTGTAACATTATCCATGTATTCCAATTGGACAGTTTCAGTATCCTCCCTTATTTTGGTGTCGGTATGTCCCGTGGAAGACACTGTATGCTACAGGACTAAAATTGCAGTCTGAGGGCAGTTCTAACACTACATTTAGGATACATGCATGTATATTTCATGTTCGGAGCGAGTGGGACTCGAACCTGCAACCTTGGGCACCAGTCGCCTAGCTGAAATGGGAAACGCACATATCCACTCGACCAAATCCCCATTCTTTAAAAGAATGGTTCAATGGAGGTAGCTATGTGTGAGTGCCATATCAACACGGTAATGCAGTATATTTACTGAGTCGGCATATATTTCCAGAATCGGGGACTTAAATCCACCAGCATTAAGGAAATGCCGAAAATATATATTTCATGTTCGGAACGAGTGGGACTCGAACCTGCAACCTTTGGCACCAGTCGCCTAGCTGAAATGGGAAACGCACATATCCACTCGACCAAATCCCCATTCTTTAAAAGAATGGTTCAATGGAGGTAGTTATGTGTGAGTGCCATATCAACACGGTAATGCAGTATATTTACTGAGTCGGCATATATTTCCAGAATCGGGGACTTAAATCCACCAGCATTAAGGAATGTGTATTCTGTGCCATTTGAAATGAATTATAACAAGAACTAGAAAAGAAGATTTGCTTCACAGCAAATCTGGGTGCCTTCAAAATGAGAACAGTGTGAAATGCTACACTTTGCCATTGTTCAGCATAAAGTTTATTTTGTGTATTATGCTAACTTCCATAAATTAGAATGCTACAACTTTGGTCCTTGGTTTATTGGATGTGGCCATGTCACAAACTTATAAAGTGAAGTTGGAATGACACTACTATCTGTAATAGTTTTGAAGTGATTCAAGACTGAAATTTTGTGCATTTGCATAAATTTAAAGCCTGCAATTTTACTTAATGGTTCATTGGATGCGCTTATGCCATATACCGACAAATATAAGTTGGAATGGCACCTCTATGTGTAATAGTTTTGAAATTATTCAAATATTTAAATTTCTTTTATTCGTCTTATTTGGATAAATTAAAATTGTACAATTTTGGATCATGGTTCAGTGGGTGCAGCTATGGCATAAACCCACAAATTGAAGTTGGAATGGTACCTGTATCTGTAATAATTTTGAAGCTATTCAAGATCTCAATTTTGCATATTCACCTAATTTTTGTATAAATTACAATCCTGTAACTTTGGTTCATAGTTCATTGGATGCATCTTTGCCACAAACCCACAAATTGAACTTGGAATGGCTCTGTATAAACAATAGTTTTGGAGATATTCAACTTTTAAATTTTTGAATGCTCCTTATCAGCATAATGTGAAATTCTACAACTTTCATATACTGTCCATTGTATTGGCGGGTTTCACAAACATGTATGTGTCCATTGAAATTTTGTGTCTGAAGTCAGATAGTCAACTTCCCTACTATCTCTGTTACCATGCCAGGTTGAAACATTGTAGCGTGCACTGTGTCTGAGAAATTATGTGGTGGAAAGAAAGAAAGAAAGAAACTAAGAAAGAAAGGAAAGAAAGAAAGAAAGAAAGAAAGAAAGAAAAAGGAAAGAAAGAAAGAAAGAAAGAAAGAAAGAAAGAAAGAAAGAAAGAAAGAAAGAAAGAAAGAAAGAAAGAAAGAAAGAAAGAAAGAAAAAGAAAATATTTGGGTTGGCACCCAGACATAAAGAGGGAGGAGAGATAGGGAAGAGGAAAGAGAGAGCCCAGTCATCACCTCTTTCAAATTTTTATAGCAGAATAATAATTCATCACATGTAGGTCTCTGTTCAAGGTGATGCCTGTTTAGCAGACCTAGGAACCTTGACAATTGGACGGAGACCTTGAGCCACCACCCACATACAAAAATGGCCTGACAGTTATCCAAGCGGAAAAATGCTATGACCAACCTGCCTCCCATCTTCCTACACACACATCTGGTCAAACATGCATGTTCAGTGATAAGGCAGACCCCATGGGGCTCAGTTAAGAGGCAGGCTTACATATTCATCGACCCTGTCTAAAACCTGACCTTCAGACTATCAGCAGTGAACAGAACTTTTGTAGCCACACTGGACCCAAACATGGGGTTCCCTTAACAGGGTTTGCATGGTGATTATGAGTTTTTGACACAAAAAGTATTGAGTGATGGTTGTTCCATTAAATACTTCAACATGTGAATCTTACTTGACATCATATGTAATTCATGATTACAGCGTAAATTATTTGTGTCAATGTAACAAATCCTGTTATATTCAACACAATATGCCCCCTTTTCAACCCTTCCACAAGCATATATTCAGACAATTAACATGGCAAAAAAAAAGCTTCAAAGTTGCCCCATTTAGTTGCACTTTTAGAACTTTTGTTCACTGTCCATTGACAGCTGTCTCAAATCTACATGTGTAAGATAGAACTTTGTGTCTATCTGCAATAGTTCGGAAGATATGGAGCTTTTAAAATTTGAATTGCCCCTAATTTGCATAATTTTAACATCATGACTATTCCAAGTCAGGTGCCTAATTTCAGAGGTAAATCGGTCACCATGGCAAGTTTCGTGATTTTTGGAATAGTGGGGTCCGAGAAAAACTCCGGAAAAATCTGGTCGTGAAGAAAGAAAGAAAGAAAGAAAGAAAGAAAGAAAGAAGGAAGAAAAGAAGGAAAGAAAAAAGAAATCTAGGAAAACCAAATGTCTAGGTTGGCACCCAGACATAATAATTATGCTACCAAAGCAAATAGCCTAATTTAGCTGATGCACTTAGTGTTTTTGTTGTTTGGATGCTGTTCATGCATGAAGCTTGAGTGTATGGGGTTTAAGGTAGGTGGGGTCCCATTGTGCTGGTAGAGTAAATTACTCCCCTCTCCCCCGCCAAAACCGAGTACAGAAAATAAGAATATTCCGATATACTGGCCAGTAGGGAAAATTAGAGGCCTCCAGTATATGTTGGTACTCAAAAAAGTATATGCCCCAGTGCCGCAGTGCAGAAATACACTGTACCCTTACCCTCCACCTGCCACTCCCACCCCACCCCCACCCCCAATATATTACTGTAGTGTATTCTTGAATTCGAATAGTGATAAAAACACCAATAATTTCAAATTGGGATCTTCATCAGATTAAAATTACTTTGTACCATTGAGTATATTGTATCATTTGCGTGCAGACTAAACATCAAATTTTCAATGCATTAAATTGAACTTTTCATTTGTCTTTATTCGTTCATTTTGCCACGTACAATTTTGTACTCACTGGTTGGGCGTCTTCACACTCATATAACACTGTGGGCTACTTTTTAGACCAAGCACGCATTCAGATGAGTATTTACACCCGTTGCCATGAGTTGTCCGATATTATTTTTTAATTTTTGCTTTTGTTTGCTTGTTCAGTTTTTTCTTTTGTGTTGTTTTTTGTTGGCTTTAGCTTTATTTTGACAACAGATTCAAGTGTGTTCTAAAGTCATTTTATTAATTTGGATTATATTTGATAACATGTTTGAATCGTTTGAGTGTTATTACTCAACTAGGTAGGATCTCGTACAGAGCTGTATTTCAAAGGTTCAGTGTTTTTCCTCGTTTGGAACTGATTTGGGACTATATACTGGTACCAACGGAGTGTTTCCACTCATCTGAGGCTTTAAAATAGATACAGACCAGGTCTTAATGAGTGTTTTCCCTCATGTGGACCTCGTTTTCGATTTCTTATACGAGCTGAGTTGAGTGTTTCCACTCAGCTGGGACTGTTTACAGGGTTTTGTATGGATTTAGTGTGCACACTCAAGCAAAATTGTAGATATGTGGACCTACCAGGTAGTGATATACATAAATGGCGACAAAAAGTCACCAATTTCTGTAAATCGAGCCAAAAAAATAGAAAAATAGAATTTCTGTTTTTCAAATAAAACGTGTTATCTGTGGTTCCGGTAACCCGACCTACCCCATTGAAAAGGCCCAAGTCCCGACCCTATATATCAGACATTAAATAATTAAAAAAAAAAGTTTGAAGCCACCCTTCCCTGATAAAAGATGTTCGACCCTGGCGGAAAGTTATTATGGAGAAAGTAGCCGTTGTGTGCCTTTATTTTGCAGTCAAGTGAGATCAAACACGGCATTTTATTTCAACTTCTCTGGAACGGAGGGTTAACTTGGTCCGGGGAAAGAGCATAGGCTGAGTATGGCATAGGTGCAGAGCCATGGCTGTTCAGGGAAACAGCATAGCCCCATAGTCAAGATTAGATTTTGTTATAGACTTCCATTTTTGCGATTTATATCATGTTGGCCAATCTGCTATCGCACCTTTCGAAAATAAATGCAAATAGGTTTGTGGTTGGCAGCAACTCCAAGGTTGCAAAATTTCTTGTAAACTTGGAGAGACGTGACACTCTCTCGCTGTCCTTTTATAACGTTGCTACGGTTGCATTTTTTCCTTTTGAGTTTCTTAATTTTTATTTTATCCGTAGTTTGTCCTAGTTCTGATGGATGGTCACGTCAGGACATGTAATAATTCCTGAAATACTTGATACTGTTAGTACAACCAATATGATGTTTTGTCATCAATATCGTCAAAAGTGCCTAACCCATTATTCCATGGTGCAACTGACGAAAAACCATTAAGATCATCATGGTTATTATTTTTTTAAATTCCACTCTCCTGGACTTCCCACACCTAAACTGGAAATTTCCCTCCCTCGCCTCGTTCTGAGAGCAGGCTAGTCCTCTAGCACTGACCTCGACCCACATACAGCGCCCCTCACACCGTATATGGTCGTACCACTCACCCACCCCCGCTATACCCTGCGCTCATCCTCCCTTCCTGTCCGCTCCCGCCCCAACTCGACCTGTCCCCCTACTACCTGCCCCCTCCTCTAGAAGACCTCCCTCCTGCTACCCCCCCCCCCCCGTCCTGCATCCCTGCTCCTCTTTGGCAATCCATGTCCCCACATAATATAGACTTGGGTTTGTTTATTTTCGTCGATGATAATATAATTCAAAATGGCGCCTCCCCCCCCCCTCTCATTGACCTATTTTAGCTCGTTCAAACTTTCAGATTGAAACCTCCTGAAAAAAGTCTGACTTTCCCACTAAACACTATCTTTGCGTTATCACTATATATTCATAAGACAAATCCCTTTCTAATTTGATCACATTTTGTCTAAAAATGTCAAAATTCCACTAAATTTACACCAGCTCAGAAAACCAAACCTTCCCTTGCTTAATCTCGTTCCGGGCATGCAGTGTGTGCGCGGCCGTCACACTGTTTACAAAGCTATCCTGCTAACCGGAAGTTCAATGATTGACAGGCGGCCGGCTTAAAGGAATGTTACGAAAAGAGATAAAAAATGGTATAAATTAGTCTTTAAAGCCAGTTTCACGAATACAGTCTGATAGATTAGCCATTTCACTATTTGGTAGGGTGGTCACTTGGTTGTGGGAAATTTTCATTTACTCCCCTCAACGTCGAATCACTTCAGTATTTGAAGAATGTGTGTCGTTGTCAGACGTGACGTGTGCATGTTAAAAATGATCGATTTTGGGTGGATTTGAAACCTGAAGACAAGAAAAACACGTTTAGTCAGTTATATTTGGGGCGTGGCATTTGGTCATATATAGATAGCAAAGAGTGTTTGGGGGCTAGAATATGGGTCCTAGTTTGAGGGGGCGTGGCTTCACATTTCGGGGAGATTTTTAAACATGGTGTAACAAAGAAAATCAGCTTATGTTTAGTAATACGAAAGGACCAGTTGATCAATATGAAAACCCTTGTGGTGTATTGTAAGAACAACATTAATACTATTTGAAGCACGTGAGGCTGTATAATTTCAGGACATAATGTTGTTACAAATGATGGTTACCAAACAATATTTCCGAAAAGCCGGCAAGAGTTAATTTTGCATCCTCTCTTCAAACCAAGGGTTAGCTACAATATGTAGACTTTCTTATTGGTCACGTCCTCAGTAAAATACACTTTGGACTTCTTTCCCCTCGCCTCACAAATATCTTCTCTGATTCGGTAGGTCACAAACCTTGTGATCATTGTATTTTGTGACCGTCTCTGGGATTGCTCACATGACGTAGCCGGCCTAGAACCCTTTTGATGTTTGTCGCCGCCTCATGTGCCTTCCTTAACACGCTGTAAATCACCTTTCTCTGCAAGTATGAGCTGCAGACAAAGTTTTGTGTGGAAAACAATCAAACTAGACCAAAAGAAAGTTCCTTAACTAAGATATTTCTCCAATCCCGGCATTTGCTGGTATGCCTTTGTCTGTTTGATTGTTTGCGTTCAACAGAGAACACTGTGATTCCAATGTGAGGAAAAAAATGGCAAAAAAAAAAATGGTAAATTACGTCATGAAACTTTGATTAAAAAGTATTCACCTCTCTCTGGAAACGAGAAGAGCCAGTCCCAGGGCGGAATAAGATAGATTTTACAGCATCGAGCTTTTCAGATAATATAAGAGTATTATTATTTGAAGGAGTTTCAAAAGCAAGTGTAATAGTGTCACTGACGATACGAAAAGTGCACTTAAAATATTTTGTAGACGTCGTTAATTTAATAAGATACTGCTGTACTTAGTACATCCCTTGGGTCACTACCACTGGTTGTTCAGTTAATTAGCTCGAGAGAGCTGAACCTTAAAATCTCCAAACATTGTGACTAGGAAATCCATATCTTGTGTATGTGTGAAGGCAGTAGAGACTTGAAAACTTCCGTAAACTTATCAGTGTGTTCTACTAAGTATTTATCACAATATGGCATCTACACAATCAGGATAATTTATGTTGTTGTCCCGTATTTACTGTTTATTGCTACACACATGGCCCTATCATGGTAAGTATAAAACTCACAAAACAATATACACGCGAAGACTTGACTGTAATGGCAATACCACCATACCAACGACCCTTACATGTAGCATGTATATCTGCCATACTTGATTTACCCCCCCAAAAATGTGATGTAGGTGTACATCCGTTGTGCCTAAGTAAACTTCCCATCGGATGCAGTTCGCGTGGCCTTAGTAACGTCTAAGTGGGACACAGAGTAACAAAGTAACACAAAAGTTCCACAATGTGGTCACTTGTTTGCTTGCAACCTTTGCATTAGACGCTAATTATTTTAAGTTTCAAGTGATTGGCTTAATCAAGCCAACAGTTACCGTGTGAGCTCCAAGTGTGGTGGCAATGATTTATCCGTGTACTTATAATGTCATGGGTCTCTGTTCCGATATTCCTGCCATTCATAGTCTGATTTGTTTTTGAATGAATAATCGCCTTAGAACGTTTCCCACGCTGTTGACATATTGTTTAGTTTATGAATAATCCTGCTTCAAGGTTGAAAAAAAAAGAAACTTTTCCAAAGGACTGGTAAGAAAATCTGACTTTTTCAACTGTGCAAAGTATATTTTATACAACTGAACAAGATGTTATAATATATGGAGAACATTCTGGGAAAATATTCCTGGGAATGATATGAAAACATTATCACAATGGTGCTATTGTTTTGGTGAGGGAATAACCGAAAATAACACTAAATCAAATCCTTTCACCTTAAGTGTGTTTAGTTAACAATAAATCAAGGACAGACATTTATCTTGGCATGAATTTGCAGTGTATTTTCGAAACAATCCAAATATATATATATATATATATATATATATATATATATATATATACATATATATATATATACATATATATATATGTGTGTGTGTGTGTGTGTGTGTGTGTGTGTGTGTGTGTGTGTGTGTGTATGTATACTGCAACTACTTTTGCGTCGATGAAAAACTAATTTCCACGGCCCGTCAATTGGCTTTCTTCAAACAATGGTCGCTTGTGAATAGAGTCCTTCAGCAAATTACTGCTCTGAGTACATGACGATGCCTTATTGATATTCATTTTCAAGTTCTCAGCAGCAGTAACAAAGTTGTTGGCGCAAAGCAGCTTGGGCGAAGAACTTATGACTCGCACTTTCAGTGTAGACATGTTGGTGCCATTCCCTTAAATCTAGGGACGAGATAATTGCATTTTATATCCATTGTTCATTTCCCTAGTGGACCCTCATATTACCGTTGCACAGTTAAGCTTATGATGCATGTAGTATGTAAGTCTATGTGAAGAATGCATTTTTATTGTGTTCCAGATAGTCCATTATCCCTAACATATTTTCACGAGGGAATATGACCGTGCTTATCAGATTAATTTGCATTAATAAACGTTAGGGACCAGAGCAGTGATCTTATCTATGCCTGAGTTGACCTTTCAAGTACTCCTAATAAGACTGCTAGAATTATTGAAGAAGTGCAACCAACACGGAGGTTATTTGCACTAATACGTAATTATGCTTCCGTTTGAACGCAAGCATATTGCTTTTTTTCTTTTTCTTTCTCCTACCCTTGCTTTCTCCCTTTTCGTTTTTTAATCCCATACCTCTTTCCACTCAAATATGGTGTAATCTTTAATTCAGACACATGATACGCACTAGCCAGAAGCGTCAGAGTTTGCTCGACTAAAGCACCTACATTAAAGTTTTGCTGTGCATCTAATGTACACACTACCTCCTTTATAGAATTTGAATATATGTCAAGTACCGACACTTGAATCAGTATTATGCTGAGTGTGTTTAAATCATTTATACACAGAGGTGCCATTTCAACGTCAGTTCATATGCGTGTGCTATAGATGCATTCACAACACCACAAATGAAGAGACTGGAATTCGTGCTAATTAGCAGGACTTGAATAAATATGTTTAATATATTCAATGTAATTGGCAAGCAAGGAACTATAACCATTCAGGTGGGCTGTTACTAATTTTCATGTAAACTGCTTAATAAAATCACCACCACCACCACCACTTAATTATTTTAGGGTGGTGAACAAATAGCCATGCAGGTAATGAAGTCGATGGGCTCATTTTTCCTGATGCAATTGTGGGTGGAGAGGGGCGGGATGGGCGGGTACGGCATGGACGATAATAGTAGACGATTGTCAGAAGGTGCCTAGCAGCAAACCTGGGACTCACAAAGTGAGTAAAGGTAGTTTCAACAAGGAGGAAGAAACACCGTTCTCGTCCCCCAAGGTTTCAACCGATGCATTAATAATCATTCATAATCGTGGCTTTGTGAACATTATAAAGCCAGACAAGAAATTTTCCTGTCGTTTAGTGTTTTTGTCAATCATTCTCTCTCGTCTTGTATTATTCTGCCTTGTAACAGTGGTGTCTGAAACTTCATTAATTGTTGTATTAGGGGCACATATAAGACCTATCAGTGTATATTGGCAATTGTTGTCTGCCCTGTGTATTACTTTTTACCTACTACACTACTGGACTACCTGTCTGCAGATAAATTCGATGGAAACTATAGAAAATAGACCTTTGGTTCAACGCGAATAATTGTACTTTCCTTTAAATTTATACCAATTTGAAAATTTGGTCATATCAGTTTGAAAATGTGCTGTTGCCTTGGACTGCTTCAATGAACTCAGGTGAACGGATCGGTATCCCAATGCACGGGCCATGTGTGAATGTGTATGGAATGAATGGAAGTTGTGACGCATGTTTTTGCTTTTTCCTCGTTTGTCATCTGAAGTGTGTGTATCATCGTCAGAATATGCATGGTAAATATGCTGAACAGCAGCAGTAAAATATAAAGTTAGAAATCAATTTATACGAAGCACACACCCCACTAGAATTGCTATTGTTCATGGCAGATGTGTTTAAGGCTGCAACCTTTCAGATGTACTGACTTTTACGGGGAATGTATCAAAGCACAGTGATCCACAAAGACCTAATTCGGCGGGGGGGTGGCTTTGTCATCAGGAAGATATGACAGTCACATTACCATTGTTGCTTTAGACTACAGAGTGGCTCTGCACAATGCAGTTGTTGGTAGATCGGTCATTTGAAAAACCTTTGAGCGATCTCTAGCATTAATGCCACACCCCTGTCAGGAAGTGTGGGTTTTGTGTCGCAGTCCATTTATTACAAAACTTCGTGGATAGGCCAACAGAGGTTCTGTATCTTCACAGAATAAAATCGTATTTCAGGCCCTATTATATAAATGGGCAAACCCAACAAAAGCATGGGGAAAGTGTATGGGTCTCTTTACCACTAGGCAGGCCCCATGCTTTTCTCCAAGTTTTGAGGGAATTTCAATGATATGATGTGCTCACTAAATGTGTTTATTTTTTTGTCACGCGTGAGAAGTGTTGCATGCCTTTTCAAACGATTGACCAAACATATAGATTTGCGTCATGCTCATGTGCCTATACAAATATGAAAGCTACGTTTTATTCATATTTTGGCAACGAAGGCCGGGTCTTGAACCAGAAACCATCTGCACCTATTGCCAGACCGAAAATGGGCAACGCACCTGTCTACTTGGCCACATCCCCATTCAAAAAAAAAAAAAAAATGTACAAAATACTATACAGTGCATAATGTATTACCTAAAATCGGGACAAAAGTGTTAAAACATTAAGGGAATACCGGGACATATATTTATATTTTCACCACAGGACGGCCGCGGCTGTTCAACGAGAAACCTTCAGCATTTATCGCCTGGCGCAAAAAGCGAGACGTACAAATCCACTTCCCCACATCTCCACTCCCAAAAAGGATAGTTCCATGGGGTAGATACATTGCATGTATGAATACTGAGGGCCATGAAAATTGCAGCATACGGTACAAACCCAGATTTGGTAACTTGAGTCCCCCAGCATTGATTGAATAGCGAAAAACATAATTTTATACCACAGCAAGGGCAGGTCGTGAACCAGCAGTCTTTGGTATGCACAAGACAAGTCCCCGAATCACTGGAATCGTAGAACAGAAGCAGAGAAGCAGATTCCAAACACCCTAATTTAGGGACCGTCTCAAAATTGAAATCCCTTTTTTTAAGACTAAATATTACATATGTGTCTGAAAGATCCATAACGTAATGATTTGTTGCTTGAGCAAATGGATACGCTATGTAAAACGCATGCTACAGTGTCGGTAGGGTGGAAAAATGACCGGAAAATTATGAATGATGCTTGAGCACATGCAGGGTTAGCACAGCTGACAGCAATTTGAAGTGCATAAATACCTGAGAGAATGACCAGCCTTCAGCCACGTGTAGAGGATTAGACTTGGCTTAAAGGTTAAAACAATTAAAAGTTTATAACGAAAATGCAATTAATCCCCTGTCTTTAACAATGATGTGCAACTGTCATCGTCTCAATGTACAGAGTGTTATGTTTGGCACGGTGAAAATAAAACAAAAGTATGCATAATTATGAATTCAAATGGCATTGTACCATTGAAACAGTCTAACAAAGAAATAACGCCTCAGGAGTAAATTATACTTTGTCCACAAGTTTATTCGTTAATGCACATTTTTTGTGTTTATCATAACATAATATATCTGTGCAATTTATATGAAAACCATGAGCTACTAAAATGTCATGGACAAGCGACATGGAATAAACAAATTAGCAGAAAAATCAACATTTACAAGGATTGAGAACTGCCCCCTCCCCTGTCCTTCGGATTGCGTAACACGATATGTAATAGTTGGTGCACAATTCTCGTTCTTGTTGAAGAAAGATTATTTGAGGAGTGGTACTTTTCTTGATATCATTCAATGTACTTAGCATGTAAGTGAAGGGCATTATATTAGTTATTCAAGGTAAGGGATGGGGTTTCAATATTTCTAACTGGTATGACATAAATTTTAAGGTTACTTTACAGTAGTCATACAGACAAAATATGCTGATTTTTTCTATAAGTCAAAGGTAATGGATCGTAATTCTACCTGAAGCACGAAGGATTGAACTACCCAAAACGTATTAACTAGTGCTGGACCTATTCCAGATGAATTAGATCGACATTGACAGCTTTAATATGCATTTAGTTTAACCCTTGCGGATATATATTATGTATATAAACCAATGCCATGAGAAAATAGTAGAGACGTTGTATGTTTTTTGTCAACCAGTATTGAACGTAAATATTGAAAGGCTAACTGCACAAGGCATATTCTTATAATTTGCATATTGGTTGGTTTATAACTCCACGTCACAAGGGGAATTAACAGTAGCCATCAATTTTTTATTTTGTAGCAAGCATGCATCATTTTATATATATATATATATATATATATATATCAGCATTTGAATTCTCGGATGAATTGTATTATATTATGTGGTACATTTTGTCTATGAAATGCGACATTTATAATGGATCCTAATGGTAAAATAAAAACAGTAAAAACATTGATAATTCTTTTCCTCTCTCGCTTTACTTGTTCAAAGGCAAACATAAAGCCAATAAGAGGAAGATAGATTACTATAGTAAGCAATATCATTGACAATAGCTTTAGAATTACCCGAACATTTCGTTGATTGGTCGTTAACCTGTTGCCGCTTCTGTGGATAGCTACTATACAGGCAAAGTGTCCGCAAGTTGTCACAGTAAGGCCTACAAAAATGCATACAAACACAAGGCTTCGGAGCACATTATATGGTGAAGAAAGAATCAGAGGAACGCAAACTGATACAAAACATAAATGCTGCTTTTCCAAAATGTGAGACCAGGAAAGAATCGCTTTGATATTTATCAATAATAGAATACTTAAGCAAAAACACGTTGCACAGAAAACCTTGGACGGTCTTAAATATTTTAACCTGAAAACTAGAACCACACCTACAAATCGCTGCACAGTTATGAGAGAAAGAACATAAATGGAGCCAGTTATGGATAATACAGATATTAAACCGGCAGTTTTGCACCATGCACTAGAGATCCATAGTCGGTGATAGACCCAGTAATGTTCCCCATACACTCCATCGCTATAGCTAAGAATACACAAGTAAACGCCAACAAGACCATGTGTAAAACAAAGATACGCTTCGAAAGACAGATTTGCAATTTTCCTACGATTTTGCCAGTCTATGACTATACCAATGCTGCTTTGAAAAATACACCAAAGTGCAATTACCCAGATAATGATTTCTAAAGGTCCCTTCTCTATCAGCATACAACATTCCTCAATTTTCTGAACTACAGGGATACACCTGGTAAATGACAGTGAAAGGCAGCATATCTCGATTTGATCCGTGTACAGAGTGTTTAAATTGTGAGCATACTTAAACATATTGCTATGTATCCGATACATTTTGTTTCGTGTGATATTTATAACTCTTACTTGCTTCAAATTTCGGAAAACATTATGTTGAAGCATGTGAATTTCATTTTCTGCTAGATCTAACGTGAATAGCTGTTGCTGTGATCTGAATGTTGCTGACTTCACAATTTTCAATTTGTTATTCTGGAGATGTAATGTATTCAAAGATACCAAACGACTAAAAGCTAAATGTTCTATATACCGTATGTAATTCTCTCTTAAATTTAAGATTTTTAGTTTTGAAAGGCCTCGTAAATTATATTCCTTAATAATGGTAAGCAAATTATGACTCAGGTCAAGTTCATGTAATATTGAAAAAAACACGAATGTATTTAAACCATTATCTATGGTCATAATGTAGTTATTGCTGATATCAAGGTAATATAATAATTGGTAGCTGCCAATTGTACTGACTGAAAGGCAAGGCAGACTATTCCCACCAAATGATATAGATCTAATGAATCGGGAGAAGAAGGGCATTGTTGGCAAATTTAAATTTTGGCACTCAACGGCATAGCCCCTACAGAGACATTCAATGGGACACTTAGCAAGAGAACATAATAGTTCATCATCGTAATATTTCAAGCAATCTAATTTTCCGTTGCATACATCAGAGGGATGAACACACGGCGGCGCCTCCTTGCATGTGAAGTAAAATGGGCAATAGATCGTGTTACATGAGATTTCATCTGTGCCCCTTGCGCAGTCCCATATTGTGTCGCAGACTCGCCTTATGGGCACACAATAAGAATCGGGGCACTTGAATCTTCTGGAGCATTGCACTGTACTACACTGGTCCAAATGCATGCCATTTACACACGAAATTAAGATTCCCCGTGAATTATAATCATATTCACACACAGAATCTATGTGGTAGCAGGGCGATCCAGGTTCGTCTGAACATGGACGCCAGTCCGGCAATGAACAATCTGTGGGGATGATCTTCCCAAGGGAAAACCCTGTGCTTATGCTTGTACCCCCAACCCTATATGATGTTTCATTCGTGTCTCCCAGATTATCTTTGCTTATCACCGCATATTTTGAAGCACGGGCTGTGCAAATAAATTCATCACTTTGATCACCACAATCATTAAATGTATTGCATAGAAGAGACACTGGAATGCATCCACCTCGTTTACACTGATAGTAAAAGGGTTTGCACTTACATGCATGTGGCTCACAATATTTGACACACCAAGATGGTACAGCAGTTTTGCCATTTGCCATGAAGCAGATTTGTGAACAATCATTTTCATCCATTGCCGAGGGTAACAGGTCCTTACAATCATTCACACCATTGCATACATAATGCTCTGGAATGCAGGTTTTGTCATGACACTGGAATTGCCCTGGTTGACAGTGTTTGATAATTTCAGGCATACTCTCACATAGCACTGAGTGTGGCGTGGTATAGTTTGAAGTGTTTTCACTGACGATATCTAATCTTATGGGGGGGATCAGTGCTTTCTTACAATTTCTTCTTTCCGTCTGACCAAATTTATGTGTTTCTGACCCCATTTTACAATTGACAGGGCAGAGTATTTTTTGACTGCTGTACGAAACTGGGTTTATTGCTGCCACTCTTATGGAAGTCGTAATCCCTTCCTTGATGTAAATCCAAACTGGGTGCAAGTTAAACATAGTCCATATTTCAAACTGCTCGATACTTCTTTGATATAACCTACTTATTATGTGACTACATTCATCATATATTGTACACAGATCATCCAGTCCAAACACTCCAAATTCCTTTTTTTTTGGAGAGAGACGTTTCCCAAGCTGCTTAGCGGGAAAAATGGTCAGGCGACCTTGATAGGCTGCACACACATAGATTGCTGTGTAATTTGACATACCATACAAAGTAGAGCGAAGCAACAGGCACTTTGCACCAACCAATACCCAGGGGTATTTGCAATATGAGTGTAAATGATGATGTATTGTTTTATTTCTTATGTGGTTATGATAATTTTTAGATTCACAAATATATGTAAAGCTTAAATATCCGGTACTGCATGGAACCATTACCCAATGGGATTCTGAGTGTGGGGTGCACACTATTACAGCACCACATTTATATATATCATTGAAGGCTAGGAGATGAATACGCTGGGCACTAGGAAAGGGATGAAACTTTCGAGGATATTGGTCTCCAACATATGCAGAGTAACAGCGCTTGACATATCTGGGTTTTATTTCCTGAGAGAATGTTACAGGGCCTCCTGTTATCCATTGGAGTCTTTTCTAAGGATGCGTAAAATATAATAGCTGTTTCATAATGGATCAGACGGTTTATGTTTCTATTGGTAGCACTAATGCGCTACTAATGTGCTACCAATAGTAAAACTTAAGGGAGTGTACAAGCTAAGCAAACCAAGATAGATCAAGAAAAATAATATTATTTATTGTTTATTTATTACTAAAACGTTCATCTAGGATCCCCAACTAAATACAAATTGTGCATTATCTTTAGACATATCATAAAAATGTACTGAGACTTTAAATGACATATAGACATTCATGTGGTTCCCCATTGGCTAAAGCTTAATACAGGTAAAGTGTTAATGAATGAATATAAAGTGTCCTTGATAAATGTAGGCAATTTCGTGCATAACCAGCCTCTTGTTACACACAAAGCATGTTACACCTAGAAAGTCCATGAAAATATTTCGTTTCAGGTTGGATTGTACCGTGAAATCATAGTAATGCATAAAAGACATGAAGAAAAATTGGGCTATTGCTACGAAGCAATATAGCATATTTTAAGAGAAGTTCACGAGATTTTTTAAAAGTTCGTTGCATTTTTCAAAAGCTGTCAATATAAAAGCTCAATGAGTCAGCCTTCTATATGTAAATGTCCAAGTATCACATCACCTATTGGCAGAGAGCTAATTTTTGTACCTCTTACCCCTGCTGTGTATTCCTCAGCCAGCTCTAGGTGTTAGATATATGTGCAGAAAATAATGAACCCATGTAAATCTTAGTAGCGTTATCTGGTATCATGGTAACAATGCAATATTTGAGATTTTATGATTACCGATGTCCCAAAACTGACATAAAATTTGTCAAATGCAGATAAGTTCTATTTGAATTTTTTGCTGCGCAGCTACGTTTGTCCTTGCTTTGTATTTTGACCTGTGACATAAATTTATCACGCCTGTTTGCTGCCTTTCCTCTTTGTCTCGTTGTGGTTTTACCCTGTACTTGTCCAAACTTGTTTGACTGTGACCCAGCCGATTCAAATACGTATATGTTCCCGGCAATTCCTTTGCATGTATAAAGGCGAACAGTCTTGTTATGTTCCCCCTGCTTTGTGAAACGGCATCGTTGTTTATTGATATGGAAGAGTTCACTTCACATTACCCACTTGGCGGCACCTTGGTACCATGTTCCCCAACCGTTGTACATATGTAACAGGCACATAGAGATAGTACATCTGGTCAATTTCCCGTCGATTTGAGTCTGTATGCAATCATCGTCGTGGGAGCTGTCTATCCATTCCGTGGAGTTGACAAGAAAGATTGAAGCAACATTAACGTTGCAAAATACTGACATAAGATTGACAAATGGATAATCACAAGCATGAAAAAATACACGGTGCACTGTGGACCAACTTATGCATCGCCAGTTCTGGAAATTCTCCCGCCGAAGGAGCTGCATCCATAGGACATTAAGCAGTTGATTTCATTTAAGGTCTGTGGTATTTTTCGTCATGTATTGGCTACTGAAATTGTATGAATTAAATACGTGTATTGTTCTTGCTTTTCGTGTGGGTGTGTCAATACACGTTACACATACCATGCTGGATTTGGCAGAAGCCAAAACGACACGTAAAGTGCCAAAAGCAAAGGTAACCAGGTTATGTAACAAGGTTTTCAGTTTATCTCAGAGGACCCTAACCAATCTTAAATTCCAAGTTTAGTATCACACATGAGGCAAGCATTTGGTGAATGTACAGCTTTACACAAACAAATAGTGAATCTTGACACTGAAGAAAATGTAGCCCTCTTAATGAATTGCTTTTCCAATACGAATACATCGACACCCAAAGATGTGCTTGTGGAGCCCCAGTGGAAAGCACATTCCATTTTTTGAGAGAATGTTCTCTTTTCAATGAACCCCGCACGGAATTACTAGGACCTTTTCAGCCAGAAATTACTGCTAAAAGGGACATTTTGCTGTATGGTGATACAAACAAGTCCATTGATTGGAACACTAAGTTATTTGACAGTGTAGAAAGCTACTTTATAAAAACAAAGAGATTTAGTAGAGATTAAGTGATTGTCCTCGCCATTTTTTCTTTTTTTCTTTTTTTTTTACTTTCCTTGTTTTCTACATTTGTACTTCCTGCTTAATTATGCTTCTGTTTCATCAAGTGACGCTGTGTAGTTATGGAGAAGGATTTACAAAAGCTTTACAGCTTGTTTCCTAATCCATGTTTCTTTGAAATAAAATATGTTTAAACCAAGAAAATGTAGATCATGATTCGCATTTTGAACACGTAAAAACAAACTATAAAAAAGTGTTGTGTAGAGCCAAGAGCATAAAACCAGTACCGGCTCATGAAGGTAGATCAAATTTGGTTCCAGGTCCAGAGGTATTTTACCTATTGTGTGTGCCAAAAGTTGAGCTGGAAGTGTTTAAAGGTGATTCGTTGCAATATCACACATTTATCAAGGCCTTTCAACTGAGCGTTGAGAAATACTGTGCTGACCCAGACGCAAAACTAACTAGATCACTGCAGTATACTGCTAGCTAAGTTTTCCTCGGTGATGACAGTGGTAACAAACATGCCTCAGACACATTACGAAATTTGTACGTGTCCCAACACAGGGTAACACAAGACGTTATAAAAACCCTCAGAAATTCCAAACTAGTAAAATCTGCATCTGACATGCACACCCTGTCCCACGAGTTGCGTGATTCCTTTCAGGTTTTACAAAACACAATTTGTCTGGGTGGGGCTGATTCACAAGTTGTGATTTTTGACATCATAGCTTGTTTGCCAAACTTCGTACAAAATAGGTGGTATAAAGAAGAGCCAAAGTATATGAGAACGTGAGGTGCCTGCCTAAAATTCAAGGACTTGGTTGGATTTGTAGAAATGATCAGTGATGAAATAAAAAGACCTGCTTTGCGGGAATGCTGCCTGGTCTGACCGCTTTCATCAAAGAAAGCAAGTCACATCCCATAATGGCCAAACATTATGCATACAGTCATGGTGCATGCAGTCACGGGTCAGTCCCTTCTCGTGATCATGGTGAAGACTGTGCTTCAGCTCACGCTCCCAGAACCAACTTTGAAATGAATGGGTCCACACAAGAACAGCTTGCTTCACGTTCAACCTGCACATACCATCCTTTTAACCTGTGTACTCAACCACATTTCAATATGAGGTGCCCTCAGTTCAGAGACATGGAAGTTCGTGACCACATAGCTTTTGTGAAGGTACATCAATTTTGTAACGGTTGCCTGCGTGACATTCATCAAACTTCTGAATGCACAAGCAAGAGCCAATGTTCTGTTTCTTTTATACCAACCAAGCATCTGTGAACTTCGTTCCTGCCACTAATAATTACCTTGTGCCCATAGTCAGAGTAACATATGGGTTAATGCTGCTTTAGACACTACCTCGTCGTCTTTATTTTGCAGATAAAAGCTTGCTAACCAGTTGCACTTGAAAGGTGGAAACCAGCATTACATATTGAAGATCATGAGTGGTACAACTCCCGCTCTTTCAAAACAAGTCTCATTGGAGTTCACATGGGGTCATGAGTCCATGGTTGTATCTGGGTGAAAGTTAACCGCCATATTCCTCCATCAACTGGTACCATAGATCCCAATGAGTATTCTGATTTACAAGTGATTGATTTGTCCGCTAGCATAAATTGTCAAAAAAATTGACATTTTGGTAGGACAGGAATTTTTAGACCCTTTGATCCCCCTGGAAGTCTGCAGTGGCTAGCCTGGCCAACCTTATGCCATACAATACAAGTTTGGATGGTCTGTCAATGGTAAGATTCGCAAAACTGATGTAAGCAATCTTGTCATTTGCAATTTTGTGTCTGCTGGCCCTGTTGAAATAGAACCAAATCTCTCATCTCCCATAGCTGACATGAACAAATTGTGGGAATTGGAAAATAGAGCCTTTGATCGACCTGGCCTGTCTGTAATTGATAAAAAAGTTATTGACCTGTGGGACGATAAGTATAGGAAGGTTAACGGTCACTATGAATTTTGTATTCCTTGGAAGCACCCTGAGAAAGATCTCCTTAACAACATCAAGCTTGCTCAGAAAACTTAGATAATCTAGTTAAGCGTCTGGAACGGGAAATTTAATTTTCCATGTGTACCACTGAGATAACAAAGTTTCTGGATGCCAATTATGCTGAGCTTGTCCCTGGTGAAGCAATGCGGGACGCAAATTGCGTATGGTATCTTCCCCGTGATTGTGTTAAGAACACAAATAAACGAAATGCACATTTATGTTGGGATGGACCTTTTTGGTCCATACTTCACAACGTTTTATGGTGGGCAAAAGAAATGGTAAAGGTGTATTTTCACGTGTTTGTGCTCTCAAGCTATAGACAGAGATGTTACAGTCACTGGATGCAGATTCTTTCTTGAACGCCTTGTGTCACTTTATTGTTCAGAGGGCTGCACCATGTATAGTATTCTCAGATAATGTAGAAAACTACGTCAAAGGTGAGCATTAGTTGCGTAAAACGTTTGCTTTTCACTCCAAAACACATTGAGACAGTATTCAGCTACACGATGTATAAAATGGTCCTTTGTTCCACCTAAGAGTCCACATTTCGGCGGGGCCAGGGAACAACTATTATGACAATCAAGAGAGTGTTCAGAGCTGCACTGCCCGGTGCTTCACAAATGTCAGACGTATATTAGAAACCACATTTTGTTAAGTTGAATCCATTGTCGATGGTAGGCTGCTGACTTAACTAAGTTCGGATCATAGCGATCTTACTCCTTTGACTCCAAATACATTGCTCACTCTTCGGCAGTTTTTTGATCTTCCACTAGGTAGCAGCTCAGCTTCAGCTGCTTTTCCAAGTCGTTGGAAATACTTAGCACTTAGCAAATCTGTTCTGAAGCCCTTGGATAAAAGAGTACATACCTGGTCTAAATGCCAGATGTAAGTGAAGGGTCGAGTTATGTAACATTAAGGTTGGAGAGTTGATCTTGGTTCATTATTCTGGTATACCTTGTAATCTTTGGCCACTTGCTATTCTATCGCAAGTTTTCCTAGGTGATGACGGTCCAGTTTGCTCCGTCCTAGTGAAAACATGTGTTTCACAATTACATTGCCTAATAATTCAGCTTGTATGCCTAAAAGCTGATGGGTAAATCTAGAAAGTACATTATCCTCATTCTATGATGTATATTGGTATATTATTGCTTACAATCTGTTTCCAAAATTTTTATACAGGTTCCATACTAAATTTTACAGGTTAATATCTACCAAATGTCATATTATTATATATGGTTAATAATATATGTAGAACTTGGAAGAGTCTTATGTGCTTATTTTTGGAATGTGATTAACACATTTAAAATAAGTAAATCTTGGGAGGGTCTCAGGTGCTTATATTCGCATGCAAATCTATAGGTAAAACTGATCATTTGTCTGGTAATAAGTCAAACACAAACTTTAAAACCAAAGTTACACAATATCACATTAAATGGGCACAGATGACCACTGGACGGTTATAGGGCACCCTCAGTGATCTTTGGGTTGCTGCGGGTTGCTTATCGGTGTTCAGTGGCATACATATTTTATGCATGTATTCAGGATATTATTAAATGTCTAGAGTGGGTGAATGTCAAATACAGATGAGTCGTATTTGATTTTTTTTTTTGCTGCTCAGTCATGTTTGTCATTGTTTGGTATTTTGTTCTGTGATGTACGTTTATCACACCTGTTTGCTGCCTTCCCCCTTTGTCTAGATGCAGGTTTACCCGGTACTTGACCTACTTTGTTTGACTGTGACCCAGGCGATTTAAATACGTATGCATTGCTTTACATATAAAAAGGCAAACAATCTTGTTGCATGCCCCCTGCTTTGTCAACCGGCATCACTGTTTTTTGACAGTAGATGATATCAGTTCACATTACCCACTTGCTGGCACCTTGAGACAATGTTCCCCAACCTTTGTACATAAATAACAGGCACATGGAGCTAACAGTAAGTTCTGGCATCCCGTCGATTAGTTTCCAATTTTTTTACGAGTATTCAACTCGTTGCTTTACCCATGTGATATTCGATGGAATTGTACCTGGTTGTTACGATGCCCACCTTTCGAATATAAGCAAAACTGAACAAGGTATGACAACAAGGATATAACTTTAACAATAACAAATATTAACAATCAAAATCAGAACAAAGTAGGCACACTTATCTCCACTGGTATTTCTACAGTCAAACAGTCTTAGATAAATCGTAATCCCTGGTGAGATTATCCAAAGGTAATGTCCCACAGTTCCAAGTTCTGTGACAGGTGCAAAGTGATCTTGTACTTATCCCACAGAGGTACGGTTTGGTTCCAATATGGTACAATATACCAGTCCACTCAAACTCAAGGTCCACGCTCCACAAGTACAAATTGTAAATGGGTTGCACCAAATATGCAAGTCCACTGAAGACACTGTCCACACTCCACAGGTGCAATGCAAACAAAGGCTCACAGTCCCAATGGCTTGATAACAACACACAGCTTCTGTCAGATCCTTCAGAAGTGTCTCTCTTCTCTCCTGTTCTCCTCTCTCTGTCAGGAAATATCTGCTTTATATAGATACACAGAAATTTCTAATTTGTTCCAGCGTTTTCCAATTAGTCACATATAACAGTGCAATTTGAGATCTGCCTGGATGACCTTACATGAATATAGGTCAGCATTCTAGCTGATTCCACATGTTACCAGATACAACTGAGTCACCCACAAAACAGGCCAACTCAGTGGCTCTGCAGTGACCCTGCACAGTATTCATTGAACACAATGACCCCGCACACACTGAATGAATATAGTGACTGTCCAAATGAAAACAAACAGCCATACACATTTTCATAGCACTGGTTTTTAATCATGGGGTCCTTTTTTGTAGCCATACTTGCAACATTCACGTGGTGCATGCATTTGAGAGGAACACTGACTTTGTAAGTAACATGGGGGTGGTTGTAGTGTTGACACTGCAATAATGTTCCTGTAAGTGTGTTCAAAGTTTAATTTGATATCAAAATATAAAATAAACTTGCATATATAAACTCATAAGTAAATGTATGCGTCATTCTAAAAAATCTAACTCACTGAAGCACATTCACTGGGTCATGCTTTTTGCTGTCAAAGGGCTCTAATATTTCCCGGTAATGTTTCACATGTAATAGTAAGATATGGTATGATAAAGTTTGTTCAATATAAAGTCACATATCACGACTTAAGAAGTATATTAAGTTTTCAAACTTCATGTACTGCTTGGTAAAACTTTGGTGTTCTACAGGTACACATTTTAACCATAGAAGAAGTTTAAGATGTAAAATATGTATATGTTACATGGTATCAAATAAAATGCATTATTGGTATTTGTATGATGTTTTTACACTAGAGTTGGAGCTTTTTCCTTGTAATATTTGGTTGTGCCACACGGCACATTATTGTTGGTTTGGTACTTGTGCGCAATGTGTTTATGGTGGCAAAATGCCGGGTATGTATTTTGTCAAACTAAAAGCATCAGTTATTTGCTTTTCACGTCGTAGTTTAAAGTATTTGACTTTGTATTTGTCTTTATAAAGTATTTTGAGATGTGACAGTAATAGCATCAACTGCGTCGTTTTCAATTTTGTTCACAGTAATATAGGTAACCAAAGAGCAGCGCTTAAGGTAGCGGCCACATTTCGACTACATCGGCAATATGGTGACTGACCATAAAATGACTTTTTTTCCATTTTCATGAAGTCCATTATCTGAACTTTGTGCTCACCAAAAATAACTTTAAAAAAATAAATATTTATATGAGAAAAATGAAGAATAACATCTTCAAGTTTGGTCTGTCAATTACACGTGCTTGGTCTGTTTGTTGAATTATGTTAATCGATCGCCAAGTTTAGATAGTACTTGGCCCCCGCCTATGGCCCTGACAACGCGGAAATGCAGTCGACTGTGACTAATGAGACAATGGGGCATCGCTTGAATGAATTGACACTGCCACATGATATGAAGACGAAAAGATGTTACTTCTACCCCTCCTATATCGACTGGGAAATTTTTTGTTCTTTTTCTTTATCTTATGGCCTATGATTGAAATAAAGTAGCTCTGGAAGACCCATTTTGATGATCGCCCTTTGTCAAAATGGCGGCTCGATCGAGGGGCATGGAAGATTACACCAAAGGCGGCCGAACGAAGGATTGGCCGAAAATCATCATTCATCATGCAATAATAATACTACGAGTATTAAAATGATAAAAGCTTGTTGATGTTCTTATCAGTTTGTTACGTGATGAGTAAACACAATTGGTGATCGGTGAATTTCAGTAAATGCAATGCTGCACACTAGTTCCTGTAATGTCATATCCTTTATTCTCATGCGGCACTCCGTTGTCTGCGTGGTTCGTGTGTTGACTACATTCCAGGAAAACACTGCAGTGGTGGTCTAAACCTTACAATGGACACTTGTCGCAAATTATCTTTAAACTAATGGGTTCCCGGCATTTGTAAGACATTTCTTTGAAACTTTTCACTGGGGTGGGGTCTGTGTGTTCAGCAATAATACGACTGTACGCTCAGCTGCAACCTCTTAGGTGGATTACCAGCCCCTGATACGTTCATCAATTAGACAGTGTAATAAAACAGTGCGGGCATTGACCTTACTTTCTTGTTCGTTTCATATACTGTACAGAGAAACCGTATAGTCCCTGGTCACTGCTTTCAGATTTAGAAAGTAAAGTGGGAAAGAATTATGCCCAAAGCAAAGAGAGAATCAAAAGCAGGACGACGTCAGGGTCAGATTGCCGAGAGTGTAACAGTAACGGAGAGACAGCTTGCGAACCAGATAACATACTTTGGTAAAGCTTTACCCTTTGTTTTCTTTTCAAGTATATAAATAACTGAATATTATCATCATGCTCTAAGCCTATAGATGACGGCCAACCATTTAAAATATTTTTTATTGCTTGGAGATTTTAATGAACCCAAATAAAACGTACGTTAAGGGGGGGTATTAATTGAGTGAGCAATAAGAACGTATAATTTACCAAAATCAGACGTATCCAAAGTCTTGCATTGGCTGGCTATTATGCTGACATTCATCAATATTGACAATGCTGTGTTGAAGTGCTTAGCTATAAAATTACAAAAACAGCAAACAGCACCCCCCCCCCCCCCCGAGCTAAACCATGTCTCTGGTCAAACCAAGGCATATAAGCCCTACCCTGGAAAATTAGCATTGGAGAGATCGGCCAACTGATATTTTCTCAGCCGATCCCTTCCAAATTTGGTGACTTAGCTACTGATTTTACATGAAAGATTGGATACTGCAGAATTTTGTTATGATTAGAAAAATGAAGAGGAGGAAGGTCTTAGGTGTGTCACCAAGGTTTAGAATATTTACACCTTTTTGTTTATTTGTTTGTTTGGTGCCTGTAGCATGATTGGATCTACATGTACGTTCATGTACATGCAGTATACCAGGGATGTGCTAACATACCATAGGCCCAAAATTATGATAAGAGTGCCTATTCTGATCACTGTTTCATTGATAACTTTTGTCCTTCTGTCTCTGGTTCCGGTATGACGGATAAGGATCGAGTGAACTTCTCCGTAAAACAAACATTTGAAATGCACGAGGTCTTCACTTACAGCCACCATATTTAAACACTGGTTGTTAGGGTCAATGTTATCACACGTCAGGTCACGTGATTAATCCGCTTACAATTCCTCTTTGAAGTCAACCAGCCGCATGGGAAACCAGCCAGGTAAAACAAACAGCGTGGCTGCCTTTGGAGTCTTTGAGTTTTAAAACATGCTTTTTAAGGCAGAAAACATCAATACAGTTTACGAGCAATACATGAAATGTGAGGTTTGCATGTGTACCATGTGTACTACAAAGTTGAGCCGGAGAAAACAAACCGTATTCCGGCTATAGACAATCATGTACGAAAACGGGCCATTCTACCTTTCATTGCGGTTTACTCAGAAAGCAATTTTCGCAAGATCAATCAATTTTGTAAACAACATTTAAAAAAACCCAGTAGGTTTATCCTATCGAAATGAACAGATTTTTGGAAGGTAAATACCTAAGCTAGGAACCGTGACTTTGGAAGCGCTAAAAGTGACAGAACTGTAAGAATTTATGATGGCGATGAAAGAATTCAACAACATTTTGAATACCCATTCATTTCATGATATATGAATGTGGCTCATATATGTAATATACTACATTAAAGTTCGATTTTGATTTTGGGAAAATTATTGTTATGAATGTAATTGCAGTTGATGCAATTAGCGCTGAGTGGTAAACAAGGTTATACCTGGCGAGGTGTAAGCATCCAATGTGATGTACGGTGTCAGTGTTTCACGTTATTAAAAACAGCAGTTCTGTATGCACTCGTCATTGTGGGAGTTAGCTATCCGTCCCGTGTAGTTGACTGAGTTTAATGCATCCAAATGTATGTATAGACATTCTTTCTTGGAAATATATCCCTGAAGCCAGCTCTACAGTAAGTATAAAAGTGTCCACCAAACGGACTATACATGTGTCCAAGACTGGCATAGTCCACTCTCAAAAGGTACACTATATATTTTTTTTCTTTTCATCCCTGAACCGATTAAGTCTGACAAGGTTCTACATCCTAATCCATCTGTCAATTTTTGTAACCTTTCATTAGCTTTCAAGCCTCATAAGATTGTAATCTGGGCATGAATATTCACTAATTGTCTTAGGTTTTAGGACCATAACCCATTCAGGCAGCTGTTTGCCTACTTTGTGCACAGGTTCTACCACTGTATTCTTACATACTTGATTCAAAAATGGAAAACATCTCATCTATCAGATGAATATCTCATTCCCATACTTTTTCACACATTTTTTTTGTTGATGGCGTTTTGTTCTATTCATTTCTCACACTCAAATTTCTGGCAACTTTGCTCATAGAGTTCTAGAATTTTTCGCATCGGCATCCAACATATAAAGCTGTCTTTCTTTTGGTCATACAACCAAACAAAGTTTTTTCCCCCTGCCTCACCTTTGCTGGCAAACCTTGAAAGATTTACCAGACTTTGACACACGGTAAGCAATGACATTCGGTTTTGCTTCTGCTAGGGCATGAAGGTTTCCTTCCTGCTCACCTTCTTCATTTAATACTCACAACTCTCCCTAAACTTCTCGAAAAAAATGATCCAGCCATATATGGTCTGCACGACAACAGTTTTTGGAATGATGGTCAGTGGGTGTTGGACAGCTGTGACACCAAGCCCAACAGTTACCATTATGGACAGAGCTGACATTGTTGACATCAAGTGCAAAGCAACATTCCTAAAATATGAGTATTTTAATGGACTATTTGGATCAAAGATCAGTTCAGTACCACTCTATGTTTCAGCATCTATTCTTATATGTAACTAATCTCAATATAACTACAACCTATGACTACACACATTTGGTTTACACAACACATGACTGTACACTTGTATTCCACACCCACCGCCCACTTTTGCAAGGATGGAAATGACCCCCACAGGTAGATACATCAACATATGTACAAATCAACATTTTCCTCATATTTTACTTTATCTGAGCCAAGGTCATTTTCCTCAAGACGTCATAATTTGAAAAGACTTTCTGTGATCCTCTTTTTGACCTTAGGGGATACCATGATTTTTTGGAGATTTTCATAGTTTGTTGGTCTTTCTCTACATAAAGATTTTGTTTGTTTACATGCGTCATGATAGATTCTCATTACAACTCTAGTTGAGCCCCACTTTGAGTAATTAGGGAAATTTTTCAGTTTTAATTGTATACAAAACTATAGCTAGATATACCAAATTGTTGTATTTCTTCACACAAGTTATCGCACCCATACAATTATAAAGACAAAAGAGAACTGTGACAGTCTTCAGCTTAGCAGAGCTTGGATATACCAAATAAGTGGTCTTGTGATCTAACCATTAATAACAAAGTCACCTCTAAGACCATCTTCACTATTTCCCATACCAAGCCCTTTACTCACACACTACTGGAGTCATTCTGCTTTCATGAATAAGTAAGATGAGTTAGTATTATAGAGAAAAAAGCTGATGTGTTAGTTTAACCTCTCAAGGTCGTCGAGGTCAAAAGTCAGCTTTTGGCCTTGAATAACAGTAATTGTAGACACAAGAAAATGGAGCAGAGGTTCCTACAACTAAACTTTTCTATTTTGTTTGTTCAAACCCTTTCCACCTGACCTTAATCCGACAACTGCCAAGGTCTTTTCTCCATGCTTCCAGCACTTTACGAAATAAAATGATCTATTTGGTATTCAGGGAAGTAGCCGACTACTGAATCCCCAGGCAGACATAATGATAAAATAATACAAATCAGAAATGTATGCTGTAGAGGTCAGAGATCCTGTGGCTGACCTGGGTATTTCTTCAACATTAAATTACAGAAAGGTGTCCCTTACGCGAGTGATGCAGCGATTATACAAAGATTCTTGCATGTGCTCGTCATAAAGTTCAGGAAAAAGTCAGGAACAGAAGCCATTTCAAGCCTAATTCAAGCAGCCTACAGCACTCAGGGTTGCCATTATGCAAAATCGTTTCATCCCGTTTGTTTATCATGTCTATGGTGGGCAATGATACAAGCCAAACAGCACCCAAACGAAAATTTATTGAGCAAACTACTGAACAAAATATCAACAAAACACCATCATAATGCTTATGTTTACTTTTAGACTAGCCATATTGTCAGAGCACATCGCCTTATTTCTTAAGGGGTAAAAAAAAGGGCAGCATCTCTTTTGACTGATGGTAACAATACACAAAATTACCCCTTTAACACCGCTTGACCAAAGACGAAGGTAGCGGCTGAAAAGTGTTCTGTGACCGTCTGCATTACACCAGGGGGAAAAAAAGCTTTCATGGATATGGGCCCTTAATAAAATTATATCTTGAGTAGAAGGAACCATAGCAAGTTTGAACCTGACTGAAGTTTTCCCTAGTCAGTGAACTAATTAGGCTGTGAAAATTGTGTAACAAACATTTGGGTCTCAATCGACGATTAAAATGGGCTTAACTCTTTAGTTGAGCACATGGTTGTCGCAGTTACTTAATTAATAATAATTATTTAACAAACCTTGCCACAGCTTGCTCCCTTTGCTGATTTTCTGTTTATTTATTTTTTTATCTTATTTTATTTTTTTGTGATTGGTAGTAAATCTGTATATAAAAAACTTGTGTCAGTTTATATTACAATGAATTAAAGGGTTTATTATGGTAAACATATGTATGTATAAGCTTACATGTGCATAGAAATATATATATATATGTATATATACACATAACTGTCAATTGTGGAGGCTTTTGCAAAGTTCAAATGCTGTCCGCATTTGACAAGTTTAACTGTATATGTTCAAAGTTAGTTTGATATCAAAACCATACTGAACCTGACTTTTGTTTCTGACATTTATTCACTTTTTTATTGTTAGAATATATTTAATACATTTTGTTCTCTTTATTAGAGCTGTAAAACAAACAAATAGTTGTGCGTGGTCTTAATGTTTACAAGCAAATATAAATTTTTCAGTCAAAAATAAAAATCAATTCATAAATTGCTTGGTAATTTGGACATAACAGACTTGGTTTTGTGCTCCATTTTGCCGTGTGCTAAACCTTTATTGTCTTTAGTTTTGTCCTAATCATGGTGCCATGCAGATCAGTACATAACCACACGACAATCATAGAGAAAATTAAGCAGAGACCAAGGTATTCAAGGACAAGAAAGAAATGAGAATATTATGGCTTGGGATTCGTTATGCCAACCACTGAGAATATATTCTTCTTTTTTTTTTCGCAGTTTGACCATTTCAAGTAAATGCTTGGTATGTGAACACATTGCATACCACTGAACCTTGCGGGCCAAACACCAGTTGCAGGCTGCACACAATAACTTGTTTGACATAAAAAGCTCGACAATTTATTTTCATTAGATAGATTTAACGAATGATGTGATAAGAAAGAACATTCAATAAGGTTAGATCCACCCATATGATATTCTATGGGTTCTCTATTCTCAACCAGTTTTTAATGTATACACCCCATATATGTGCACATATTGCATAAAGTCGTCCTGTGTGTTTTTATTAACTTACACTGGTTAATATCATCCCAATAAATAAAATAAAGGATTGTAGCAATATTTCACAAAAAGTCGCCAAATCCGAAATTTGCAAAGCTATCATTTGATTCTGGTCCTTTATTGTTAATAAATAACGGTTAATTCTCCTGCACGCATTATATGCGTCGTTCCAACTGGTTCTTCGGTCAATTGGGTCTGTATAATGATGAACAACACTGCTCCAAATAGGAACCACGTCAGGCAAATCCTCCTCTATTAGGTCTTGTTGACATGAATACTCGTAAACATTACGACTACGGAATTTTCCTGACAGCATTATGATCTGTATTTCGACATCACACACTTGGATATTGGTTATACTGAGAAAGGTAATTGCGAGAATGGCCTGGCAATGTGAAGGATTGTACAAGTAAATATAGTAAGGTGTTTCAAAATCTATTTCATAACTCCTCATATCGGTCAGCTGCCACATCCACACCACGGTGTACATGTTCAGTAAATGCACTCCATGGATGTCCACTGTTGATCCAGTTGTACGTGGATAGGCAAAGAGTTTTATTGCGAGTCTGTTTGAGCAGCCATTCCATGCAACCGGTGTTATCCTTAAAATAACTGGTGCGAATGCTTTTATTGCTGGAATACATAACCAATCACGTTTCCGAGAAGGGGCGACTATTTCCATCTGCCCATCCACGCATTTTGGTGAAGAGATAGGACGACCACTGGTCTTATCTTTATATATTTTAGTGCAGAAATAGTTTTTATATGTGACATTAATGATAAAGTCTAGATTTTGGTGTTCACAAAGAAATACTCTAGACGAGATTTGAATGCTATTACTGATGTATTGACTTGCCAACCCTGTAGACAGGTGATCCCAGTGCGCTATAGATCCATACATAGCAGTAGAACAAGTGCAGTCCCCACATTTACCAATCCCACATGTAACCCTTGTAATATCTTTGTAATTTGTTATTATAGCTATGCTGTATGTCAATCCATACGTATTTTTTAGCTTCATTAAGCATTTTGAGAAGGTTTCATAATCTCGGGAGTACTCCCCAAAAGAGAAGCATGTGTCACCATATGTATATATGGTTACTTCATATGATTGAAATAAAAGACTTATTTTATCCTTAAAATGTATTGAATTTCTTTTTTCAGAACAAATCTGGTTTATCCCAGGGCACACTGAGAGACTCCACGTTAGTCCTATTTCCATTATTTCGTGAAACTTAAATAAGTAAACAAAAACATTCAATAAGGACCCAGATGCTATTATCGGCATTTCTTTATTTTGATCTATATATGCAAAGCCTCTAAAGGCATTACAAAATGGCCCGAATTTTGATTTTGTCCCAAACACCGTATTTTCTTCATAAATTGTTATACCTCCAGAAGCACAAGAATTATATACAGGGCCGTCCCATTTTACAGGAAAGAGACGCAGGCGGACAAAATATCCCTGTTTAACACTTAGAATAAGAAGTTGTACCACTGACATCTTTTCTGATCGGTCACTTAAAGATAACGCAACAAACAGACTGTATTCATAAGTTTCTCTAGCAATTAAACTTGTTGTCCTTTGTGGCAGAGATTGAGTTGACTTCCACTCTAACATTATATCTCCACGAAAGTTGATAAGCAGCATAGAACACCGAAATGAGGCAGTTATAAAATGTGCTGTCGATATGTGCGTTTGCATCTTATGATAAACAAGCCCTGCATGCAGTTTTTGTTTTCGTAAATATTGCAACATAACAGCTGGTCCATCATATATCGTAAATAGAACTGTGCTGTTTGCTTGTGAATAAATAGTTACGACTAGCACGCACTGTCTAGATTCGTCTGATCTGTATATCCATGTACACGTCAGTGCAGAGACTATGCTTTTTAATTTCATTATTTCTTTAAGCGTACGTGTGACCCTGGGCCCCCTTAATGTTATACTAAAAGCATTAGAGGCAGGAATACGTTTTGTTACACAGTACACAAGTACCATGGATCGTGACAATTGATAATAATCTGAAGACCTTACATTGAATTCGAGAAAAACGGTGTTTTGGAAAGAAAAGATACTAAAATTTTTGTGCCTTCCACAAAAGCTTCCAATGAGGTTTCTTGATTTTGAAATATACTTTAGACCAGTATAAGCTGTCATTTTCAAAAACATTGCCGGGCAGTTTCGGCCAGAGTAGAGAAATATGAGATTTACAAGGTTAATATAAATTGGTTGCTGAGAAGGCAAGGAAATTTGCCAGTTTGCCCAAAAAATCTTAGCATGTGGTGATTTTGGCCGTACGAAAAATTCTACGCTCCCCCATGGATCAGTGTATGGCCCTTCTCTTGGCCATTTCAGTCGATTATTAGCTATAGGTCTGGCCAATTTCAACCGAAAAGATGTCAAAGTAGAGAAACATTGTACCAGTAAATGTGAATGTGATATCAACAGCAACGAATATGTCTTGAACACACAAAGGCAGCTTTGTAATGGAATAGCGTGTATACGTCGTATTTCTGTAATTAAATATTCAGCTTCATAAGTAATATACACTGGGGTGAGTTCTAGCCAAAAATCGATGCAGACCATTTCATTACTAGACAAAAATGATGTGGTATTGAATGTTCCGTATGTCACCCTGCTAAAATAAATTTCGATTGCAGAGGTGATGCAACTGTCAATTATACTAATCTTACCTTGAGTAGGTAATTCTTCTTTCTCCGACAAAGAAAGTTTAACATCCACGCGTAGTGTTGAAAGAACTATTATCTTAATGTAACCCGTCTTGTTGAAACAGTCGTAATCGTTACTCCAACATAAATCAATTCGACCAAATGGATTATACAGCGAGAGGTTTTCCAGTTTACAATCGAAGATCGTATGGGCAGCTTGTAATCCGTAATGATTGGCATAG
>OZ026620.1:79094078-79301578 GCA_964020975.1 Hermodice carunculata | reverse complement strand
CATTGAATTATAGTTATATATATTGGAGAAATGGACAGGTAAATCTATGTTTTTGACAAAGAATTTACATACATCCAAGAAATCAAAGTAAACTGTGATTCCAGTAGCTTTGTGTTTTCGTGGATATAACGAATGCACCAGACACTGGTTTTACAGTACTTGGGGAGACCACATGCCTGTCTTTCTATCTCACAATAACTCAATGGCCCTCTTAGAACTGTACCCCAGTGTAAACAGTGCACACTTAATGGGAATAATTGAGCACAAAGCGTATAATGTTCCAATGTGATAATCAAGCTACTGTGTATATCTTAAACAGAGGACCTTCAACATGCCATCTGATATTAAAACACCTCAGAAAATTCACGATCGACGCTGCAAGATAGTACTTTGCTTTTCAGGCCACATGGCTATCCACAAAAAACAATTGTCTAAGTGACCGTTGTCAAGAAGACGTGTATCTATTTTTCAGGAACTGGCACCAGATGCAGCACCTTTGCCGGAGTTGATTCCACATATTTTACTCACTTGTGCAGCCAAGCAAACGTTTTATGAACCAAACACATTGAGCCTGTCTACAGTGTCAATGTATGCCTCGGGTGAGTCAATTGACTGCTTTCTGCTCATTGAATATTATCTCTGCAAATGGCTTGGCATGCCATGTGGCAGAAACAGATATGATACGTTTTGTGCCTCATTGTGCTTCTGTGTTATGCATTGACTATCTGCAGACACTGTCAACAACATTGTGCAGGGCTGGAGACCCACCACACAGGGCCAATATGGGCTACACCTGGCCAAATGGATCAAATACTGCAATAGCAGGCTGATGGATCCCGTTTTATCCTAAGTGAAATTGACACGAGTCACATGTCACCCCAGGCAAGCTCAGTCTGAAGATGTCGGGGGGGGGGGGGGGGGGGGGAGAGAGGCTTGCATGTGCCTTCCCAGGCCTCTCAAAATGCCTTGGTGGCAACCCCTCTTTTCTTGCCTTTGCGGGCATTTGTGTGGGTGGCAATCCTTGTTTGGGATCTTTGTGACCCGATGATAGTTTCATTGTGAAATATATAAAGCATAAGGATATTCATATGGACCATGTCTGGATGTTACAATGCCCTTACCATGTGGCCCATCTGTCTTGGGTCATTATACTAGGTGTGTGAGGGATGCAAGTGATCTTTTATATACTACATATATTTTTTTCCACATTTTTATGGCAGTCCAGACACTTGATGTGATGGACATCAGGTACTTGGAGCTACCTTCTCTGTAATGCATTTCCACCCTTGTCCCGCTTGCAGCTATGCTATGCCATTTCTCCAGGAAGGGTGATGTTATGTCACACTGAGTGGGGTATACTTTATTTTCTTGCACTCAACAGTGGGTTATAATCTCTCTTCATTCGGGCTTTATCCTGGCCCTCTGGGCCTATCACTGGTATTACAACTTGTCTCTGAGCATAGCAACATTCATTCTTGAAAGTTTTTGGGCGACTTCCTCTTAATTTAGTTCCTAGGCTTGGTTGTCCTTCGAGTTTGAGCTGTCAACACTTGCTTGTTCAAGCAAGCTGCATGGTCTCCCTATCCAGATACTGGGAGCTAGCTTGCACCTACACACTCTGTCTTGGGGATGCTGGACCTTCATTAAACCTTGACCTGTCCTGCTCTGACCATCCTTGTCGGTATTAGTATGTAGATGTCATTATTAAGATTGTTTTTCTGGCTATATGATTGGCCTTCTTGTGATCACTTCCTTCATGAGGCCTTTTTCATGCGAATGGTCTGTTGTGTTTTATTTTCTTTCCCTTTTTTGGCAAAATGCTGGTGCCTATCTCATACATTCCATTGTTTTATACTTAAGTGAGGTCCTTTATTGGCCCTGCTTGTTTATCCAGAACATGGCCCATTGTTCAGCTAGGCTGTATCTCCACAGCTTTGCTCTGGCCTCATGGTCCCTTTGCTCTCCTGAATAAGTTAAAGGTTTGCCCTCCTGAAGAGTGGAAGAATTGGCAGTTACAATGGCCTCTGCAGACCAACTAGGGATATACCTCAAGCCCCTTGCAGTTGCCTTCTTTTAGTGCTTCCCTGCTGTTATCTCCCAATGGTGGTCTTACCCAATTAGACGTTTTACATTACATAACCTGTTGTGATCATCTGGGCAAGACGTTAACAGGCTTGTTGTATGATGCCCATGTATCTTTGATTTTGCATTTTTAATTATTTCTGTTAATATTACACTGTATGTGGCCTTGGGCTTTGATGGACTTGTGTTGATAATAAAATACACACACACACACACACACACACACACACACACACACACACACACACAAACCCACTCAAGGGTACTTTTCCTTCCAGGCACTGTCTTCTACACCTGACGATCTGACTGAAAAGCCTTCAGCCTCAACCTCCACAGCTGAACCTACTGCATCTGATGCTTCCTGGCTTGCTGACCTAGAGAGAGAGGTGAAGTGGCACCATAAGGAGCAAGCATTAGCACAAGTGTGCAACTTGGCCACCAAGACCAACATGGAGAATGCTGTGTTACTCTCTGCCTGGAACATTTGGCACAGCCTTTCTGATGAATCACAAGCAGGCGGCTGAGTATAAGCTTTGTTTAAAGGCCTTTTGGGACCTTGACAAGGCGGGGAGCTCCATTTTTTTAGTAATAAAGTTTGTGGGGACCTATATTGCTAAAAAAAAGTACGCTTTGCTGTGAACAGCTAGATAAAAGTCCACAAGAAATGGAAGAAACTTGGAAAAGAGGGCAAGGAGGAATCCAGTGCTAGCAACACTGCACCTGCCCTTGAGGCTCCTGTGGCCACAATGGCTCCTTCTTTTGGATGGCCAGGGTTACCAGCTACACCACCCTTTGCTATGGGCCCCTATATGGGATATCCCTTTATGCCTAAAGGGGGAAGGAGCATGTAAGGGCAGGGGCAGAGGTACCCCCAACCCAGGGGAATGTTGGTGCTACCTATGCAGGGAAGTAAGTCACTTGATGTGTATTTTTCCCAAATTGCCCTCTAGTGACAAGTGGGCCCCTTTGTAAATGTATCCTGTTGCTATACTAACTGCTATATACTATTTATAGATAAAGATAAAAGTTAAATATCTACTTGGATTTGCATAGGCTTGCTTGGGGTCACTATATTTTAGACCTCCAAGGGGGACTAATCTCCTAGTAGGCCTCAGCTCCTGTGGGCGGATGGGATGAGGTGACCTCCTTTAGTCACACAGCTGAGTTGGTCTGCTGTTCTGCAGCGTCATACATTTCTCCTATTTTCCACTAGCAGGGTTTGGGTACAGAATACAGTGTTCCTTCATGGGAATTGGAAGCAGGTTTTAGCCCATTGACCCTGGCTGGATGGACACGATGGGGCCACCTAGGCATTTCTCTACTCAGGAGCTGGATGCACTTACAATAGTTGATTTACTTAACTGGGGGGGGGGGGGGGGGGAGATCATTTATCCCTGTAGAGGAAACGTTTTTAGGGATCTGAATACATTCCTTCCAGGCTAGTTACATTCGCAGGTAGCTAATTGGGAGGCTTTGTTCAGTCACATGGGATTTTCTCAGTCAGACCCCATCTGAAAATGGATTGGGGAAGGGGTTCATATAGAGCCGTTTTTTTAGGCCCATTAGGGGTAATTTTAAGCATATGTTGTTCCCACTTCCCCGCTAGAATATTTTCAAATTGTCCTTCAGGGAAGCATTTGCCTCTTTTATGGCCCATACACTTGAGGACAGAATTCTTAATGGGTCCATTGAAGGTCTTGTTCCACCCTCACCCCCAACCCCCCAGCCCCCACTTGGTTATGGGCACATGTGTCAAGCCTGCTAAGCCACGTCTTTGTCACGATGAGAGGTTTTTAAACTTGTTGATCTCTGACAACCCTTTTAGAATGAAAACTTTAGTGGATCTGCCATCTGCCTGCCTCCCCCTCCCCCCGACCTGCATGTCAAGTTGTGATGAGAAGGCAACCTATGATAACATTCTCCTCCAAATGTCGACCAAGGATTATTTTGGATTGTAGTTTGGGGGATCTTATCTCAGGTATCGTTTTCTCCCTTTTGGCTGGAAAGCCAATCCCTTGATATACCAGACTACTGTAATGAAAGTGACCTCTTTTTGTGACTTTGTGGCATATAAATATTGCAATATATAGATGACAGGTTTGTGGGGCCCTTCTCCAACCCTGTCCCATATTCTCAATTTGATAAAACACGATGGGCCACGGCAATTACATGTGCTAAGTTGAAACCCCTAGATTACACCATTGCTCTCATAAAAAGTGCACTAACCCGTAGCATCCAGATCCTTTTCCTTGGGCTGGTTGTTGATTTAGACACTCAGAGTTCCTCAATACCTATTCATAAGCAGGCCACATTTGCTGACTTGCGTGTATATATATATATATATATATATATGTATGAATATATATATATATGTATATATATATGTATATATATATATATATATATATAATATATATATATATATATATATATATACTGCAAAGGTAGCACACCAATTTGAAAACAATAAAGATATATGTGGGAGGGTGTGCTTTCTTTGCCCTTTGTGTCTCGGCTGCAAACACAGGCGCTCGTACCGTTCAAGAGAGTCAAGATTCCATAGTGATATATGCGGGGAAGGGGTTAAAGAGGGTGGACCTAGAACATCTATGCGTTCAATGACCCACATAGGGCCATATCTACAATAAGATATTGTGTATTTATATGTGCTGTTAATTATTTGTGCTAATAAGATGGTGGCGGATGGGCCTAAAACCACAACGTCGTCACATGGAGCTCCTACTTAGAAAGGTTTAAAACGAAGCTCACATCTGGACCACCATCTCGCTTTACATTGGGCATGACTTCTCCGTTTCTGTACACACCAACAAGCTGCTACTCACCAGTTTATTCCAAAACTATATTCTAGAGGTACATCAAACAAATAATCCATTGAAATCCACATATATCCACCGCAACACGCCTATAATTGTCGCATAGGTCCCACAAAATCCATTTTGATCAATATGGATTTTGTGGGACCTATGACCTACTTCAACACCCTTGACAAGTGCAGAAAGTGACAATATTAAATGATTTCCTTGCTGTCATAAATTTAGCATGGAAGAAATGCAAAATTCATACTTCCAGTAGCAATAAGCCTGTAAATGAAAGTACGCCAGATAAAAGGGGTCAAAGTGAAATGGACGAGACCCCCTCCCCCCCCCCCCAAAAAAAAAAAAAAACAAAAAACAAAAAAACATGTTCCTCTGTACGGCACTTGCAGACCAGGCCTGGGAACACACATGCATGGCTGATGAGCTGCAGTATAAACTACATATTATTACAATAAACATTTAGGATAAGTGTACAACGAAACCACGCCTATTAATAACGTGCGTTGTGTGTAATGAACTTTATCTGTCACAATTACTATAATTATTCACTACTCCTTTTCATATTATGTTGAAGGATTGAAACAATAAAATGGTTTGGTTTAAACATATTCCATTCCAAAGAAAACAATGAGGAAGGAGGGTAAAGCCCTGTATACAAATCCTTCTTTCGTTTTACACTTATCGTGACTGTCATTGCTTTAGGAACAATAAATTGACAATTATGCACATTTTTTTGCACATAATGCCAACGCAAGGACGATATTACAGCGACACAGTGAATATACTGATTCACCTATGTAGACTTTAATGCTGGACTCTCATGAACTCACCTTGTTATTTTATATTCACATGTAAAGTATGTCACACCAGGCAAGGACCTCTTTGGAAACCGTGTTTATCCAAGGTTTCGTTTTAAGTGTCAGGGTGGAGGGTGGGGATGGGGGTGGCATGCTGATTAGAAAACTTTAAGTTCTAATTGGTTCTGCTAGTTTAATCTTAGATTCACATTGTATTTCGTTAAGGTATGTTGTGTTCTGTCCATGTATGTCAAACCCAAGTCAATGCTCTGACAGATCGTGTCCCACTATTTTTAGTAACCCAGATCCTCATTGAACTAGTTCCCAATCTTTTTATTCTGAAACTACAAAAATATGATGTCTTCATCATTCTTAATCCTGCGTTCCTCTTCCTTGCATGCCTGTTAGTCCTTGGCTAAATGTTCTGTATCTTTTACGTGACTTTTGCACGCCATATTTGCCCTGTTTTAGGGTCTCAGGATAGAGATGGCGATTGTACATGTGCTCATAGAAACAGTCTTGAGCAAATTTGCAAAAGTGCCTTTCAGGAAGAAACCTCGAGTTTTGTGCAATAGACAATTTTTGACGTCTTGAGCAAAGAGACGATAAGAGTAAAGTTGCTGATAAGCCATGATTTTTCCGAAAAGAAAAGTAGGCATGGATGTCATTTGATGAACACTCCTGGCTTCTAAGTGTATTTGAATATTGTTGAACGCTTCTATAATCGCCTGAAAACATTCTACCCATTTGCCAATAATAATGAGAGTTGAAAACTAGCTCAACTGGCCGCAAGAAAGTTTTGGCAGGAACATATAATGTCAGGTCCTTGATGAAAATAAACTTGCTGAAGAAAAGCATTTTAAGTGCGAGGAACTACTCTAATGCCTGCAATGGTCATGGTAAACATAAAGGGGTGCACTGGTTATGAAGTGCAGCGAGCCTCAGTGTCAAAGCGCAGGCTTAGAATTCGGGTACTTGCCACAATGAGCAATATCCTCCTTCTTTTTTTCAAATATTAAACTTTGCGTGCCGGGAAGTCAAACAAAAGATCCTTGACTGTGGCACAGCTCACATGTTTTGTGGTTATGATTGCCTGCAGATTCAGACGTCAGATAATCTCTCTGGATACAGCAAGAAGAAGCCGAAAAACAAAGTAAAATGAACCGAAAAAGAGGAAAAGGAAAAAGTTTAATATCAATTTAATGTAGCTGGCAGCATAGGGAAAAGACTTTGAAACATATCAATCTTAGGTCAGGGTTAGTAATTAAAAAAAAACGCTCATATAAAGCACACTGTGTAATTTAAGAACAGGGTCAGTTTCTGATCCTGTACTTGTACTTTTTATCTATCTATCTATCTATCTATCTATCTATCTATCTATCTATCTATCTATCTATCTATCTATCTATCTACTTATTTAGTTTCTTATTTATTTATTTATTTATTTATTTATTTATTTATTTATTTATTTATTTATTTATTTATTTATTTATTTTCTAATTATTATTTTTTTGGTTAAACCTATTTATTTATTTTCTAATTATGTTTTTTTTGGTTAAACCTGAAAATGGCAGAGAATATTAGTCTTCTTTCTCATCTTTCTTCACCTTTTATTTCAGGTGGGACTTGTCCTTAGCTTATTGTCCTCCGTTCAATGTCTGTCGTCTGGCATAAAAAAATCACATTTTGACCTCATATCCAATAGGCCTTTTGATTTTAAAAATGGTGGATATGTACGTTGGGTGGGTCTCTATTAAGTTTGACCTGATGGTTAAGGCCCTGTAATGTTTGGATTTCTCATGTTTCTAATTTTGCACTTTTTGGTGAAATCTTAATATTTTCCTCTGAAACAACGTGGTCAATTGCTTTGACATTGAAAAGGGAGTCTTATTGGGGTCGCTAGACCTGTATTTAATCAAGAGTGGTGCCACATTTTTTCCTATCTTACTTTTATGTATTTGTGTGTGTTTTTCGTTTTTTTTGACATCTGATCCAAAACTGTCTTTTAGATCATACTTAAACTTGGCCGAAATGATCCTTGCCAAAGAAAGCTGTACACTGGGTGGCATTGCTGTTGATACCTTTCCTTTGACGAATTTTTCAGTTTGGTGCTTATTGGTTAATGTATACATTGCTGCACACTATACAGTTCAATGGGCTTTGAATGGTTAGTGACCTTTTGATTACTTCTCCAAAACCACTTGGCAGATACATTTCATCCTTGAAGATGTACGTTGGATAGGTTTCTACTAAGCTTATTTAAAGGATTACTCTCTAGTGATTTTTATTTTTTTTTATTCAATTTTGTGTTTATGTTTGGTCAAATATTAAAACAAGTCTTCTTTTAAACCACTTCTCCAATTGCTTCGAAATTGCATAGGGACATTTCTAGGGATCCCTAGAATTTTATTTAATTAAGATGTGGCGCTGTGATTTATTATGGTTTTTTACTGATAATATATTACGAGTTTTTGCCATATGGGTCTAATTTGACATCAATTCCAAGGTCACAGAGCTACTTTTGTGAATTTTATTGTGCACATGATAGGCTAAAAAACTATTGGCACAATGACTTTGATCTTGTGAATGAAGTGCAGCTCAAGTCTGCTTACAGTGCGTAAGCTAAGCACAGGATTATCGTCGTCCTTACTATTCAGTCTGTTCACTTTGTTCCACAGCATATGGCAGCGGACCATGTTTCCTTTGAATAGGGCTTGCTGGCACCATTCAATCAAATCACGAAAATAGTCATTAATCCATGGTTTTTGAGATTTAGATCTTACACGTCTTCATCAGCGGGTGGCCATCCACTAAACCAGTGCTTGTTACCTGAAAAGTCCTGAAATGGTCAATACAATCATGTTGATGATACAGGGGGTCCACTTTGTCTTTATGAGAGCTTGTGTGAATGATGACTGCTCCTTTGACTCATTATGTGTGATTTTCACAGTTAACGTACTTTCATAGTTATTGTACGTCATTTTCGCGTGATGACTTTTCTTAAGGGACTTAGAAAACAGAGTTATGGGCACAGGTGCTGAGATTTTAGCCCAACAAAATGTGCCTGCATGTCGCTGTAGATTTTATCCATAATATTTATCTTTGTTACAGCAATATTTATAAGCTGATGGAGACCAAAATGACGTTTTAAGTAATTATCTGGTAAATGATCGATTACGGCTGTGAGGCAGATGCCAGTAAATGGACGTCTTATATTCTGAAAGCGTGATATGATGTTGTCCAGTAAAGGCTCATGACCATTTTCTGGATGGGTGGGTGGTACATTATACAAAATGTTACCTATGGCAACAGGGCGAATTGTAAACCATAAAGATTAAGTATTCCCTTCTGCTAGATCCAGCCAGCGATGATATGATACAATTGCTTTTCATGTAGCAGCACATATCACTGCCGATACGGTTTTACCTACTATTGCGTTGAATATTGTAACCACTGACTGATAACACACTGTTTAGAATATTTAATTACACCAGTTTTCACCTATTCCAACTATATCGAAGGACACTATTAACTCGAGTTCATCATTTTCAGGTAGCATAGAACGGGCATCAAGGTTTATTGTCTGGGGGTGTTCAGCACTAGGATATTTGAAGGATGACTTCTGAATACAGATTTTTTTCAAACCTGATTTTATTCCAATATGAGTTCCTTTTCACAGAATTCCTACATGAATGACAGCTGAGATGGTTGAGCTTGGGAACGGTTCCTGTAGTCCATGTATATGTGACTGCTGTCTGAGGAATGCTGAAGTGTAATGAAGCATGGCTCGTTAAGCAGGAGCAAAGTCCTATCAAGCTCTACAAATGCAGATATCTCCATGTCACCTGAATTAGGTATAAAATACAGATTAGCTGATATCATGACGTAGGACTGGTGCAATATGCAGACTACTGTATTGTATGAGAATAAAGCACCAGTCCAGAGACCACGTTATGACATGGGCAAATCACTCAGGTCCCGTGATGCAATGTACAAGGTTGAAGGTCTGGTCACACCTCACATACTGTTGTGAGTATCAGAGATGCTGCATTCCATCTAGCAATATCGCTCTTAAACCTAGCAAAGCCAAACTTTTTGGCACCGAAATACCGTTTGTGTGCATACTTTACACTGTTACAACAGTTTTAAATACAAGTTGAAATAGATTTATATATGATAGCTATGAGGGTAATATGTCCTTGGCAAAAATGGAGCAAGGTTCCAAGAAAGGGTCTAAAAATTGAGTATCCTGGCCACATCTGGGAAATGAGTGAAGGTTATATCATTTGGAAGATGAAAAATTTGTTATTGGGTAGCTGGATCCTTTAAAAAGTGTAGACCGATGTAGATATGGCTTCATTTGTAGCGCAATTGCCAAAATAGCAATTGATTGCAATAATTCGTACCTGTTTTAGAGGCCTACAATATGCTATTTTGCAGAAGACGAATAAATAATATATTGGGCATGTTTTTAAAATATCTAAGTGATTGAAGTTTAAAAGTGAAATATAGGAAATCATTCTGTAGGAAAAATATTGGGTCTTGATCTATATTTGGCCATCAAAATACCCCCACCCTTTATTTTCTCGTTTCCTGCCATTTTCAGCATTTTTATGACTTTTTGGAGCTCAGCAGTGGATAACATTGCAAATATTATTTTGTAGTGTTATGGAATTGCATAGTCCATTGATAGTAAGCATAAACGCAACTTTATTAACCTATCTAATTACAATTAAACTGATTCGGGGATATTTTTGCTTCAAAATGAAGTACGCCAAAATTTTAGTTTTCCTAAACTATTTTGCATTTTCTGCTCTAATCAGCGGGGGTTAAACTACCCACCTAGCTTCAATTGTGCTAAACTGTTGCATATACACATCATTATATTTTGTGTCAAATATATTGCAACAGTTACCATGATTCTACAGTTTAGGAGCATTTTCTTACCCGCACCTTCTAATTTTCAACAATCACATTTTATATATTTCCACCAAATCTTTACCAGATTTCGCTGATGTTTAAAGGTATGATGCTCTATGCTTACATAAATAATTAAAAATGGAATGTAGCTGTGAAACCTCACAATTTGAAATTTATGCACAACTAATGTTTAATACAATAATAAAACTATGCGAGTGTGAATGCCTGGCCGACCGTTCTACATGGCACGAGCGTAGCGGCGGACAGCCAGGATACACGAGGTGAAGTCCGCCGCAGGCGGACCACCGAGTGTATCCTGGCTGTCCGCCGCTACGCGAGTGCCATGTAGAACGGTCGGCCATGGTACTCAACACGAGAATGGTTTCATTTTTATCCCATGTATATTATCATTCATCCACTCATCCATCTAATCTTCTCAACTTTGTAATTGCCGCTCGGTACTTTTCATAGCAGACGACAGAAATCAACATCCTATGTGCGCGCGCATAGGGGGGCGTGGCAGTAGCGTGTGGAACGGTCTCGAGAGTGTAGAACGGTCTCGAGAGTGTGGAACGGTAAAAAATACTACACGGTGTAGATCGCCACGTCCACAGCTACTCTGGACTACACATACTTGGGATAAAAAGAGAAACTTAACAAACCTAAATTTGTAAGCCCATGTACCGTTTGAACACTATGTAGTCCGATATTCAAAGAGCAAAGTCTTATTCCCTACCATTCACTGAAAAACTGCACAGTTCTAAATCATTGTAGCAAATCAATTTGTGAACGGAACATATCATATTCATAAAAGTTGAAATTAAGAAGAAAGTTTCAGGCATTATTGAGCTGTATAAAATCGGGTCATCAGCGGGGAACCAGTGCAAGACTTGTTTCTGTGCCATTAATCCCCGGACAAGTCATTCTGCTAACTGGTGTCACCATGTTTGCATTTCCAACTCAAACACCCCGAGCTGATGTGTTACGGAATAAAGCGAATATGATGTTCCTTTGTTAATAGGCCTACTTTAAAATGTGGCCCACATCACATAAATATAATGAAACTACATGTATAAACAATTAGTCTACACCTAACATTCATGATTAGGCCTACCAAAATTGAAACATAAAATCAATTAAGTATAATAAACCCCACACTTACCTACAATGCTTGGTCTTAGAACAGACCTGACTAAGCCTACCTGACGGCGTGATTAGATAAAATAAACCCAGTACTTTAACTTTCAATAAAACGCGAAGGTAACGATGTGACGTAGAAGAGTCACGTAATGAAGTACCTCACACCCGAAAACTGGTCAGATCAACGTTGTTGTGTTTCAGTGACAAAAATAGGCCTATTTATCACAAACCCCGTGTATTTCACAGCCAATGCAATCACCATTTAATACTAGATTCATATTAAGAAATCATCAATAATATTACATTTAATGTAAATGTTTTAGAAATTCAAGATTTAAAGAGCGAAATGAATTTCATTAACGGGTCATCACTGGGAAAACTTTAACTGCAGTTACTGTCATAAGGCGTGTTAACTCAGTCCCAAATTGTCTGACATACATTTCAAATAGGGGCTAGGGTTGCGGAGAGGTGGGGTGGGGGATGGGGGTACTGTACCTTTTGGTGCAAATATTCATGTAATTTTTTTCTTTATTATTTTGATTAAACACCTTTCTAATTATATCTGATATCTAAAGAAATAAGCAGTCCTTTATAGATATCTAAATTCCTAAGTCAAGAAAAAACATCTTAGATCATTTCAATAGATCTTATGCACGGTCGCCATTTTGAATACATTAGCGCCATGTTGGGAAATTGCATTCTGGGATTAATTGTAGTACGCTGCTGAGATTAGTCTGAGGGCTGCATTGATATTAGATAGCTCGCCGTGATAAGTTTTACTCGTTGTTTAGCGAGTTTTTTCACTAATATGGTCGGACAAATGTAACATATATTTGGTTTCTGAAGGTGTAGTATAGAGACTATCTTGTCTCCAAAAACAATGTGGAAAATTTAAGTCTTTAAGGGGGAAAAATAAGTTAAAGTTAAGGATGTCCTTGAGACTTGAGCAAATATCATCAATTCACTGTGGTGTTTTTTGTTTGCTTGCATCCCTACTTTCTCATCTTTTTCTTTCGCTTGTGGGTAGTTTTTTTACTTCTCCCTTCTTTTTGTCCTTTTTTCCGAGTTAACTGTTGCGTTTTGATCGTACTTTAAGAAGTGTGATTTTCTTTGACGCGGAGGTCTGCCTTTCAGTGAGAAATAATCCCTGGACAAAATGAACATAAAAATGCAACAGGGAGAACGTATACATCTGGTTGAGCGCGGGTTTCAATGATCTTTCAATGAGGGGAAACCGCAAAATCGTGGACACATCGAACATAGCCAAATGTCATTTTTGGTGCGCTTACTGTCAAACAAAACGCACAATAATACTAACGACAACTTGCACAAACTTCAACAGTTTCTCTTCAAATCAAGAACGTACATTTCCGCTAAGACCTCCCTTTGGGAATCAAAAGGTTTGAAAGACATATACAAATGAACAAGCGTACGTGCAAGACACATTTTACTCCTGCAAGCACTCTATATTTTTGTTTCTTTGTGTGTGTGTGTGTTTCTCTTGGTTTAAACGTATTTTATTTCTCAAAGTACATGTACGAGTGGGGAGCAGGCAACGCCTATACGAGCCCATCCCTTGTGCGGATAACGATGCAACTTTGTACATTTAAGCGTGTTGCACATCTTTGCAATGTACATGTGTATTATTTCAGTAATTCTTTTTATTTGACGCAATTACCCGAAAAATACCGACTTAAAATGGGAAAACACGTGTTAGCGATATGGTTTTTGGCTCCTAAGTCTTCAAAGTGTGCTTTCTGAAACCATTAGTACGTGTTAAGTACTTGGCCTTTCTTTGTGTTAACGATATTTGCATAAAATTAATCATCTGGTGCTTAAGCTATGAAAGAGTTTACGAGATTAGCACAAGTACTGGTTACTTTACAAAAAACTACTTGTGAAAACAAGACGCCAAGAAACAACACACAGGTTGTTAGTTGAGGAGCGCATGGTAAAAATATCTGTAGTTTTAAACGTTAAAATGAATATTTTTTCGGTTATGATTAAGAAAACTCATAGGTTTAAACATATATATCTATACAGGATTGTCCAACATAACTTCTAGATGACTAATAACATGGGTTGTCGAGCTGAATATGACAAAGCTGGAAGAGCAAAATCTCAGCTTATCAATCTGATTAATTTCTGCTACAGATGAACACGTCCCTGGTTTCATGTATGACATTGCGTAATGAAAGTTGAACATTTCCTATTTTCATATCTGACCCGGATTATTCCAAAATCAAAGTTTGTAGAAGAATACCTTAGTTTTGAAACAACTTTGCCCGAAAAACAACCTGTATTTATCTTTGAAAAATCAGTAATAAAGGAAGGAAAATTTGTTATTTTAGGGAGTGTAATCTTTCTTTCTTTATCTCTCTCTTTCTTTCTCTCTTTCTTTCTTTTTTCTTTCTTTACTTTAACTTTCTTTCTTTGGTTGTTTCGTTCTTTCGCTCGTTTAACTACTAACCTATCTATCTATCTATCTATCTATCTATCTATCTATCTATCTATCTATTTATCTATCTATCTATCTATCTATCTATCTATCTATCTATCTATCTATCTATCTATCTATCTATTCTTTTATCATTGGCCATAGTGTTTAGACGTTGGTTGCAAAATACACAATGCGATTTGGTTCCTAAAGGAATATGATTCAGATGACAGGTTACCCAGTTGAAATGGATATATTTAAACTAAACTGTATAGACTGATCGTAATGTGGAAATGTCATCATTCAAAGTTACACGGCAAACGTTGTGTGACGATGTCATGGGCACGAATTTACACAATTTTCAGTCCTTTCTAGGACAGGAATTCTTCTTATTCATTGTTTTTCCCAGTTTTTATTTGTTGGCAAGGGATAGAATTTACGTTGTTTGCCGCAGGAATAAGTTGAAAAGCACACAGCCAAATAACAAATTAAACTTCTCTTGGCTACATGTGTAATTTCATAGTCGACACAGGTATCGCCATAACGACTCGCATACTACAAATAAGTCCACAATGCACTGCGCGTCAAAAAATTTGACGCATGCGCTGTGTCGCGAGCATAGGATCTATTGCAATGCATGTGCAATTATTTTAACATTTTAAAGTAATCTTTGACTATTTTTTGTTAATTGAAATAGAAAAAAATAGGGGTAGGGTGGGAGTAACAGTTATGCCTGAACTAACTCTACGTTCTGCCAACTTTTACTATTTTACAATTAATTATATCAGATCTACAACAGGGAAATATTTGGTGGTAAACACAAGTGAGTAAATTTAGAAAATAATATCAATGAAGTTCCAAAAGATATTGAAATCTTGAAAATGTTCACATTTTTATTATCTTGCACATTGAGTAAAGGTAACTTGCAGGCAGAGCTGTATCTAAACTTACCTTTCACACTCCTGGATAAAAAAAAATAGCATCATTATTCAGAATTTGGGTAATAATGTGACATTAGAAAAGAAAACTTCGAATATATGTATTCAATTGAAAACTCAATTCAAAATATAAAACACTGATAATTATACTCATAAAGAATTAAGTAAAATTCTTAGTGGACTTTTATAGGTGACTGCCTGTCTCAAGTCAGGAGTGAAATTTGTTTCTTCACATCGTTATTGGAAAATGATTCATGAATATCAGAAAAACGATGGAGCTTACTTTCTTCTTTTGCTGTAGACTCTGTTGACTGACAAGTCAGAAGAACTAAAAATGACAGGCCTACCCAGTCTCTGTTCATTTTTGGCAGAAGTAATACTATGCATCATGTGCGGTTAGGCCTAGACATTTTGGAAATACTATGATTTGTAGTTATGAAGAATATTTCAAAGGTTGCGAGGACTGATTTAAAACCACCAGTGGCCTTGTATGGGTGACTGCCTGTCTCAAGTCAGGAGTGAAATTTGTTTCTTCACATCGGTATTAGAACATGAATGTTGATGATTTGGTAACTCTGGAATTTTTTGCTGTCATTGCTGGGTTTTGGAATTTATGAATATGGTCATGTTTTTTTCTGAACTATTTGATAAATACCTCATTGGCTATGTTGTGCTGTGGGCTGTGTTCTCCGACTCATAGTTATAATGTAGGTAGAGTATGTTTATAATGTTCCAGATTCATAAATATCACAAAACCTATGTAGCCCTGCTTTCTTCTTTTTCTATTAACTCAGCTGACTGACAAGTCAGAAGAACTAAAAAGTCATAGGCCTACCAGGTATCTTTTCATGCTTTGCAAAGTAATAAACTATGCATTATGAGTGGTTAGGCCTAGACATTTTGGAAATACTATAGTCTATAGCTAATGAAGAATATTTCAAAGGTTGAGAGGACTGATTTAAAACCATCAGTTGCTTTTTACGGGTGACTGCCTGTCTGAAGTCAGGAGTGAATTTTTTTTTTTTTTCACATCAGTTTTGGAACATGAATGTTGATTCTTTGGTAACTTTGGAATCTCTTTGCTGTCATTGTTGGTTTTGGGATTTCTGAATATGGGTCATGTTTCTTGTCTGCACTATTTGGTATTAATGAGTATGCTTCCCTCTTGATGATCTATGAAAACACCTCCATGTCTAGGCCACACCACCCAACAGAATTGAGTTGGGACCCGATTGTTCAAAAGACCTGGTGGTTCCAATCACCACTCGGTTCCTGTTGAAGCGTGGGGTTGGGGTGGGGGGAACTTTGGTGTGCATGCACCCTTATTCTTCCTGCCTCCTCCTGGTTGGTCAGTGCATGTCAACTGTAGAGTGGAAGCTCGGAGATTTAGTGGGTTTCTCTAGTGATCGAGAGGTAAGCATACTCACAAAGTAAACAATTGGTTAGGAAAGTGCAAGCCAACAATGGCGCCTTGGAGAATGATTAATATAGGCCTGGCCTACCTTGCAGTCTATGTGAAAGATATGTATTAGGAAACTACGCAAAGGAGCCTTCTATCCCAGGAAAGGTGTAATTGCCCTCCAGTACAATCAAGTCACATGGGTACTGCTCAGTGAATGTCATAGATGTTAGCCAGTGGTAAGCCGACAGGACATCGACAAGAGGTTCTTTGCCGGCAGATCACCAGGAGGCATGAAAGGCTTGGACCTAGTGAGCTGTATCTGAGACCTGCTTAAGGGGCCAAAGGCCTCTCCAAAACATTCTCATAGGTCTTCAGGATGGTCTGTTTAATCCTTGACGAAATCATATTTCTGCAGACCTGTTCCTTTTGGGACTTCCCTAGGGGCAAATACAGGGTGGCACACTGACCCCTGGCACTGTGTGCATAGGAGATATACTAATGCAGAGCTCTCAGTTTGCACAAATTTCTTTCCTCAGTGGGTAGAGTCATACCCATGGCATGAATGGCAAAACCACTAAAGACTGTAGCTGGATCTAGAGCCACTTGGTTCTTAGCAAAAAGCCAAAGTCAGATCTCAGGCTCACCTGAGAGTGGTCAGGTGACCATTGGATTCTGTCAGGTGCCAGAGTGTGGTTGCTGATTCTTCAAGCCCCGAAATCAATTGGTAAGAGAAAACAAGTTTCCCACATCCAATGATTCAGGTGCATGGGGGAGGGGGGGGGGATTCCTCTAGGTGCTCAAAAGGCCACTTCTTCAGCATGGCTCAGACCAGTGGGAGATCTTCTCTGTGAGACGACCTGGCTATCGGCAGAGTTGTCTGTGTATAAGGAGGCAATGAGCATCAACAGTTCAAGATCGCACATTTTTGGTGGTTGAAGAACTTTATTTGGTCTAAGCATCAGTACTTCAGTATACATAATACATACAATTTCATTTTTTTGCAGGAGACACTGCATTAAGATTGCAGGCAATCGCTATCATGCAGGTCACCCAATAGTTAAATAAAGTTTACTACTATTGTACAATTCATACGCTGGTGGCAAAGGAAGAAGAAGGTTTTTTTTCAGGGTTGTAAGACCAACTGATGATAGAGATAGAGATGATAAGTGAATCATTAATGAGTATTACTGGTACAGATATAACAATTGGCAATAGTGCAGTTGGTTTCATAGCTATCAATAATGTATTTCTTAGCATACTGATTGAAAGCTTTAAAGGAATGAGTATGGATTTTGGACATGACAATCTCAGGTAAGTAGTTTTCATTAATTAGGTCTGGTATTTTGCATCTAATGCACAAACGACTACCTCTAGAGTTAGTGACAACTATTGGCATAGTTGGGGTTAAAAGAGGGATGTTATGTATTGTCGCATCACATCTATGTGGCTCTCCTGGACAGCTCTCCTGGATCTCTCGGTCCGTTGTGCTTGATTATCGTCAAATAAGTTATTAAAATATCTAAGTTACATCTTATTTTTCCTATGTAATATATAATTTAAATATGTCTGTAAATTTAAGCAAACTAAGATTTTTAAAGATAGGTGATGTATGTGCATTGTACTTGCTCGTATTGATTAATCTTATTGCTTTCCTTTGCAACTTGACGAGTCTGCCACAAGAGTGAAATCCCCAGGCTGTTATTCCACAATTCAAGTGTGATAATAATAAGGCATTATAAAGCAGTTGTAGAATGTATTCAGGTAGTAAATTTTTCAGTTTGGTTAGTAAGCAGCATGTCCGAGATAAGTTGTTAGATATAAGATTGACATGGTTATTCCAAGTACGATTTGGGTCAATTAAGACACCCTGAAATTTGAAACTGTCTAGTCTGTCTGCGTGTTTTTATGTTTAATTAGAATGTCCCTGAAGTCCTCGATATTGAAATATTTTGTTTTTGGTCCAGGATATTGGATTTCAAAGGGATCTAAGTTGATATATCTATTGTGCCTTCAGAATTTTTCACTTGAAATAGGCATTATTGGTTAAAATAAATTAAAGATGTTTAAGATGTACTTTGTAGCGTTTATACACCTCAGAGACCTGTATGGTGCACCCATATTAATGATGAGTATGTATTATAATGTCTCCAGATACAGGTCCAATACTAATAATATTGAGGAATGTAAAAGCACATAAAATGTCAAGAGGGGATGTAAGAAGAAAAACAGTTCTAATATTGCACAGTTCTCAGTGTTCCAATATATGGGTGTGCGGACTTGTATTTCATGTTTTAGCATTGAGTCTACATTTAACCTTAGATACAAATAAAAGTGCATGCAGGATATTAATGAATATTTGACCATTGCATGAAAGTCACCAAGAGGAGAAAAAAGAAAAGGCAGGTGCAAAATAGCCAGAAGATCCATAGGCATGAGACATCAGGGAGACTTGTCATCATAAAGGGAATAGAGAACAGTCAAACCTTAGATTGGTCCAAATTGATCGAACTATATTACCTAACAAGTTGATTGCGTGTTTGAAATGTAATATTTAATTGAAAATAAAAAATAAAGAAATGTTACAAGTTCCATGGCTGGCATCTGTCTCTCACGGTGCCAGTGCCATATTGTTTAGTGTTGATGCAAGTGAGAATACTGATTCCAACTTTATTTTCTCGTGTTTTTACCATACTTAGATAGGTCCAAGCCAGGAAGATATTTGGTTACGTCGTTTTTTTGATGTTATTTCTACATCAGACCCGTTTATCAGCTTCATGTAGATCAGGCCATTAAAGACCAGATGGTTTTGATGAGGCCCTCCTGTTTGGCTTTCGTCGGGTGGTAGAAAATTTCAGATTGATCTTCTGTAAGATCTTCATTGGTGAGCACTCTCATCATTCCCTTATTTGATAAATTTGTTCTTTGTGAATAAAGTTTATGTTTGTCCCAATGGAAGGCAAATCTAACAAGTATAGGTGTGTTTTTATCGGTCAGTCTCTTTCCAATTCCTTCCGCAGTAAAACTGCTTGTGAACTGGACATCTAACTCCCAATGCATATGTCAAGAACATTTGCCATGGTTGAAAAGATGCCAAACTAAAACCCCTGCATGATTCTCCAGCTCTTATAGAGGACCTCCCATTGATACAGCAGAAAGTGTGAAATGTCCTTGATATGTGGAATACCACAGATTATCTGGCCGGTGCACTAATATGAAAAAAAAAAACTTTCCATCAAGCTGAGTATATCAATAGTATATCAAGCAATAGAGAAGAGTCTCAAGCCCCCCCCCCCCCCCCCCCTCCTGCGGTAATTCAAACTATGACAGATTTCTGGAAACTTCTGTTGTGGATGTGCTGTATGAAAACCAGCAAGCATGGAGGTTGAGTACTTGAGGGTTCCTGTGAAACACACTTGTCTGTGGTTACCGGTAGATGCAGTGATGGCTCAACACTTATATCCAAAAGGTCAAGGGATGAATCCATCCTAGGCAACTAAGATCAGATTGCAGTTGTTGGACCGACCCTTCCTCAGGGCCCTCAGGAGGCAAAGAGGCATAAGCCCAATGGCTGCTCCAATCCATGGCTAGAGCATCTGCTGCTAGGGCCTCACGATCCAGGACATATGACATGTAATTCAGATGTTTTGCATTTGCCGTTGTCACAAATAGATCCACATGTTGGGTATCCATCCTGGCCCACATAGTCTGAATAACCTGTAGGTGGAGCAACCACTCCATTCCTACAGGCTATTTTCTTCTTGAGAGTTGGTTGGCGAGGATATTTTCTAGTTCTGGGACATGCATCACATGCTTGCACATATTGTGTTAGGAGCACCATTGGGTGATGTGTCTGGCTAACTTTGTCAGCTTCAAGAAGTGCATGCCACCCTACTGGTTGAGGTAGTCCATTATGGTCCTGTTGACGCACATCAGGAAAACATGTTTGTGCTCTATAAGGTTCTGGAAATGCAGGAGCAACAAGTGTATGGCCTCCAGTTCCAACCATTTATGTGATAGGGCGTGGGTTGCATCAGCCAAAACCTGCTGCTGCCCAGCTTTCCATGAAGACTTACCAACCAGACCAAAATGAGTCTGTGTACATGTTCAGTTGTACCTGAAATGGCATCAATCTCTGTCCCAACATTACATTTTCCTGCTTGGTCACCAAATAAGGTGCCATTGGTCCACTGCGAGTATGGGCCTAAGCATTTACACAGTTCTAGAATGGCCTGTGTGTGGCACAGTGAATCCAAGTGCTGCAGTGGCCAAATTAGCCAGTTGTCCTGGTACACATGAATGTGCATTTCACTGCGGTGAAGGTGTGGGGCTACCACCTGCATGAGCTAAGCAAACATTAGAGGTGCTGTGGCAAGATTTAACAGAAGTGCCCTAAACTGGTGAACCTGGCCTGAGAATGCGAACCACAGAAGCTTCCATAAAGTCTACATTGTAGGCACATGGAATAAAGTGTGCTTGAGGTCCAAAGACATTGTCCACTCCTTGGGCCACAGGGCTACTTCCATTGACTGTGGAGCCTCCACCCTGAAGGACAAAATCTCCGCGTACTCATTCAGTGATAACAGGTCTTTAACCAGAGATCAACCTCCGTCCCCTTGAGGACTAGGAAGAATACGTTTTAGAACCTGGGCAATGCAAGATTCTCCCGCCACTGTATGACATTCTTGCTCAATAGATTTAACACCACTCTAAGGAATAACGTTATGTTGGGCCCCTTTATGGATTATGTGAATCATTTGGGTTCATGGCACAGACGAGGCATGTCTTTACCAAAAGGCTGCGAATAGCCGTGTCTCAGGGTCAATACAAACAACAAATCATCTGTGATAGACTTCCACTGTTAGTGACAGGTACAAAGGCAACTGGGCACTTGAAAACATATATAGCAGTGGGCAGGGCAATTAACCCTGATACAGTGTGGTCCAGAAGGTAAGGGTCAGAAGCCCTGAGGCTTCCCTAATTCTTGCCTTTACCAGCCTTTTTGGCCTTCCCAAATAATTCCCCCCCCCCTCTCCTTAGGCCTTTATGACACTTGGGCATGGCTCAGGCCAGGGACAAGCAAGTGCAGTCTGGGTACCACACTTAGGGGCAGTGGGGGATGTATGACTCTTTGACAATAGCAATAGCTCACAGTGCCACTCACTTGAAGTTACACAGCTTCTGTCAGATCTCAGAATTCTCCTATCTCTCAGTTATGAAGGAGCTGCTTCATATATCTATGCTTAGAAATCTCACCAGTATTCCAGAGTTTTTCATTTAGTCACATCCCAATTCACTAAGACCTGTGTGGACTTTCCCATATGAATGTAGGTCACTATCCCAGCTTATTCTAATTGTTTACCAAATCATGAGAGTCACTCCAACAGGGCAGGCCAACTCAGTGAATCTGCACACACTCAAAGAGTTCAGTGACCTCTCCAAATCAAAACAAACATCACATCCATAACACACACCCTTCCTTTTTGAAAAAAAATATGAACAGATAAGGATAATTTTTCTAACAAATTGTTAAGTTTTTAGATATTTTAACCTACAATACAAAATGGTTTCTAACAAGAAATACATAATGCTTTTAATATACAAATTGGCAATAACATTTACATAGATTAATTGTACCATATCCTCAACTGTTTCACTGAAATAAACAGACACATAGCATTAATTACAAAAGTTGCACTGTTTGTACAAATCTCATCAAACTGAGGAACAGTGTTACTGTCTACAATACGAACTCCTCCAAATCAAAATAGGAATAATCTCCTGTTTGATCACTTAAAACATTAATTCTGTACATTAATTCTGTGCATAGCATGCGCATGCGCCAGCTCCAGGTAACTGGCCTCTAAATCAGCTCCGATTGATCCTGATTCAGCCAAAATATGGTCATTTAACTTCGGATTTTTCTACACAAATTCACGACTGAGGTGACACAGCAGCGATTAGAACATTTCTACGACTGTGCTCCGGGGTTTTCTACAGGAAAGCCCTATTGACATGTTTATACCTGCTTGGACCACTACAGATTGGGTCGACATCGTGGGCTAACCCTTTGGCGGCTTTGTGTTACCTCCACAATCAACCCTTTGTGCTACTAGAATGGACGGGCCAATTGCCATAATTGCACGGCATTCCGCTTTATGACACCCTGTAAGCATGTCTGCTTAACCCAACAGGGACCTTGCACATGGGGTGCAATCAAGCTTGTATAGCACTATGGCAGATGAGGAAAAAATCCAAGGAAGGCGCGGCAAACCTGCAAGAAAAAACTCGGATCCAGGCATAGACCAATCCCTACTGGACGCTATCAGATCCGTTGTGAGAGAGGAGATGAAGGGCCTGGAGTCAAAAGTGACAGAGGTCAAGGATCAACTTAAAACAATACGAGACCAACTGAGAACTCTGGAGACAAGTACCCAGGACATCAGCGAAAGAGTGGATACTATTTCCAACAACTTTCTCCCATCAGTGGCTAAAAACATTGAGGATGTATCTTCCGAGTTAACCCTTTAAATCATAGACAAGGACGTACACAACCGAAAATGGTCCTTGGTGATAAATGGCTTGAAGGGGCCTGCGGGGGAAAATGTGAAAGACACTAAACTCGCTTGTGTAAACTTAGCAAAGAATCACTTACGAGTGGAGGATGCCGAGTCTACCTCATTTAGTGCCTGCCATCGGCTCAGCCAACGCAAGGATGCTAGTGTGATAATCTGTTTTGTTGACCTAGACCAACGTAATCGTTGGCTTGCCGGCGCAAAGAACTTGAAGAACCATCCAGACAAAATGTGGATAAACCCCGACCTGCCCCCTGTCCTTCGACCTGTGAAGAAAGATCTGCTAGATCAGCGACGGAACCTACCACCCGATCTCAAAGGTAAATCGACCATCAAATATTTGAAAAGCTGGCCATATCTGCAACTATCCATCCCAGGACGCGACCCACTGTATCCAAGTATATCAAGAAAAGAACTGGCAATTAACTTTTTGGATCACGATACTACGATGTCTTTTACCTATTGAGTGATCACTCTTTGTAACACGACACAAGGACATCTTTTATTTATATCGTTGGCTACTTAATCCAGCACATGCTGACGTAGTGTTATACTTTATATCAAAGTTACCATTAACTTTTCTCAAACCCCGTCATTATAGCTTATGCTCACCACCAGAACACTCTATTTTATTTTCATTTTGCAAGTGGTTTCTTTTCCAACAATCATACGCGTGAGAGGGTCACGCGTTTGGCTCATATTTTTTGTAATACTTACTCACAATTCAGCTGAGGGTAAATATTTCACTAATGATTATTCTGAGTACCTGAGTCCTCCCTGGAACAAATATTATGGCGTATCACATTTAGATATACACTATCCCTGTTGTTTTCAAATACCTGTAGTTGCTCACGTTTTCACATGTCCGTATGATACAATATGGAACTGTATTGACACAAAGTTTTTGAAGTTATGTGTAAAAATGTATGCAGTATGGCATACTTAAATGCACAAATAATTCTACGTTGATTTTGTTTAGATGTAATAACATTTTTATACTGAACGTTTCGTTAAATGCACAGCTCATTTGGTACGTTTCCGTATACTTGCATACCTACTCATGCACTGACAAGGTTTCTATTATAGTGTGCCGCAAGGGACTCCCCGTGCATCGCGGGCTGTTAGCCGTGGATCCACGGGGGATGCCGACGCATGACAGCGCTATACATGTACTGTCTTTTGCTAGATTTTCGTGGGCAATATATTGTGTATTGTGTTATTTCACAGATGCCGTCTGCAAGTTTATTACGTGGGGATTTTTTTATTTTTGCTTGTGAAAATAGCAACCATCTTCATTTTTCATTATACTATGTCTGTATAGACTATGTATCTATCTATCTGATACAATACTATACTATTGGAGTGTCCGTACTTCACGGGTTCTTAACCGTGGATGCATACGCGTGGGAGATACCGACGCCTGGCAGCGCCATAGGGTATGGAGTAATGCGTTTTGCCATATTTTTTGTGGTCAATATTATATGTATTAAATTATCTCGCATATGCTATCTGTATGCTTGCTACCAATGGATGTACTTGTGGATTTTTTGTTTATGAGAATGGCAACCATTTTCAGCCAGCAGCATTTGATGTTATAGTTATTAGACAGCTATCTATCCTTCTGAAACAATACTATGGCTACGGATAATCTAGTTGAAAATATGTTACGTAACTTCGGTGGCGTTACTAAAAATAATCTGAATGATCTATTGCAAAATGCAGATGACGTTGATAATGCTATTTCGATTGTTGCCGATTCCCCTTATGTAAATGTAAATGATCTTGCCGAATATGTCCATTCATTTTCTCAGAACTTCTCCGTATTAAGTCTTAATATTCAATGTTTGAATTCCAAATTTGACAAGCTTCAAGCAATGGTAAATGAATTATATACCAGTAATTTTGCCTTCAGCGCTATTTGTATCCAGGAAACCTGGCTTGAAGGCCCTGTACCCGACCAGTCTGTATATGCTTGATAATTATGTACCAATCGCTTTTGGAGCCTCTTCTGGCTCTCATAGCGGGTTGCTTATCTATCTAAACAAAGATTTTCAGTTTAAGACTCGAGAAATATATTCTCCGAATGCCAGTTGGGAAGGTCAATTTATTGATGTTTTTGGAAACGGATTACAGCAAAAAGTAACATTGTGTAACATTTACCGGCCACCTCGTGACAAAAATGAGGACATTTTGAACTTTGTTAATTAACATTGCGCCAATCTTATCCTCACTTGCAGAAGAACGATCTGATAAGCTTTTTCTTGGAGATTTAAACATTGATTTGTTAAGAATTAACCTAAGGGAGAAATATTCTGAATTTCTGGACTGTATGCTGAATGATGCCTTTTGGCCACATATTACATTACCAACCCGGTTTTCAATGAGACGGGCAACTTTAATTGACAATATTTTCTGCAACCTTTCCCATTCGAAAAAGGCTAGTTTATCTGGTATTATTGTATCGAACCTGTCAGACCATTTACCTTATTTTATCTGTTTGGATCAAAAGCTAAATCTGCAACATCCACCAAAATACATTCAAGTCGAAACCAAAGATAGTCAGTCTATACAAAATTTTGTACAGGAGCTCAGTAGTATTAACTTCACAATGGTCTTAGATTCCGAAACACATGCTGATCCTAACATAAATTACAATAAACTACAAAATTTGTCATACATGCTAAAAATAAACACCTTCCGGTCAAAACTGTCAAGTTTAACAAATACAAACATAAGCGATCCCCCTGGATAACAAATGGTATACTAAGATCTCTTAAATTTCGAGATAATTTATATAAATCACTCAAATGTACTATGATTGATACACCTTTGTATTATACCCGTAAACATAACTTAAGAGTGTATAATCAAATACTTGACCGTAATATCCGTTCCTTAAAGAAAGAATATTATTGCCGTCAATTTGAAAACTTTAAAAATGACACCAAAAAGACTTGGGACGTAATAAGATCCGTTCTTCATATGAATAAAAATAAAAAAGATTTCCCTTCTTTCTTCATCATAAACAACTTAAAGGTAACAAGCAAATGTGAAATTGCCGAACGTTTTAATTCCTTCTTTGCAAGCATTGGTTCAAAGCTTGCAACCAAAACCAGTACACGAAATATTACCGACTTTTCCATTTATCTGACTGACCAAATTGAGCATAGGTTTTCTTTCTCCCCGGTAACTGCAAGCAATATTGAGAAAACTATTAACAAATTAAAACCTAAAACTAGTACGGGACATGATGATATTTCTGTAAAACTCTTAAAATACGTTAGTGGTCCTTTAGCTTTTCCTCTAACTCGCATTATTAATCAATCATTCAACACTGGAATTTTTCCAGATAAACTGAAAATTGCAAAAGTGATGCCTGTATATAAAAAGAATGATGAACAAACTCTTGATAACTATAGGCCTATATCTCTTTTACCAGCTTTCTCTAAAATCTTTGAGAAAGTTGCTTACAACCAACTTTATTCATACTTTATTACACATTTTTTACTCCACTTAAGCCAGCATGGCTTTCGGAAATTACACTCAACAGAAACGGCTGCTCTTGAATTCGTTGATAGAATTCATAAAGTCCTAGACTCTGGGGAATTACCCGTTGCTATTTTCTTAGACCTGTCAAAGGCGTTCGATACTCTCGATCATAACATCCTTCTTCGGAAATTAAACTACTATGGTGTTACTGGTCTTTCTTTGCACTGGTTTGAAAATTATCTGCAGAATAGATTTCAATATGTTTGTTTGAATGACGCGCGTTCACCGTTATTACCAACGAATTGTGGAGTTCCACAGGGGTCCATTCTCGGACCCCTTCTCTTTCTCATTTATGTAAATGACATGCATAAAGCATATTCTAAATTTGATTCTATTTATTACGCTGATGATACTACTTTAGTAAGTTCATTATGCTATTTTGACCAAACAACATCTCCAAATGAAGAGCGTATATGTGCCAATGTTAATTTGGAATTAGATAAAGTGTATAAATGGTTGTCTGCTAACAGGTTGTCTTTGAATATTTCTAAAACAGAATACATGATATTCCGATTCCCGCAGCGCAAAATTGTCCAAAATTTTACTTTCCGTATTGCCAACACAGTCATTGAAAAAGTTTGCCATTTTGACTTTCTTGGGGTACTCATTGATGAAACTTTAAGTTTGAAGAATCATAACAATAAAATCGCAACTAAACTCTCCAGAATTGTCGGCCTCTTAAGTAAAGTTCGCAATTTTCTGCCCTTGAAAGCACTCCTTACGATCTACAATTCTCTATTTCTCCCGCATCTCAACTACTCAATTCTCGCCTGGGGTTATAGATGTGATAGGATAAACAAACTTCAAAAACAAGCCATATGTACAATATGCTTCGCTAGTTTCAATGCCCATACTGAGCCCCTATTTAAAAAATTGAATATTCTCAAATTAGGTGATTTGATGCATTCCAGGGCACTTAAATTCTTTTACCGATATCGTAAAAATGAATTACCTGGATATTTCAACCAGATGTTCTCACCTCTACCTGTATCTCACCCTTATCCTACCCGCAATCGTAATATTCCCCGCTACCCATTCCCATCCCACAATCTTACTAAAAAACGCATCCGAGTCTTTATCCCCACAGTACTTGATAACACACCTAATTTTGTAAAAGACAAGATAAACACTCATTCATACTCTGGTTTTTCTCTGTATCTTAAATCATATTTAATCTCTCAATATTCCGACATTTGCACCATTACTGATTGCCATGTCTGCAATCAATGATCAGATTATTTTATTATTTTCTACCATTGTATATGTTTGACTGCTTTCATTCAAAAATAATTGTATACATGTTATGTAATTCATGTTTTCTTACCCTCATGTTTATTTGTTACATAATACCTTACTAACTCTCATTTTACTTTGTTATATTCTTGTTTCAGTAAACGATTGTCTTTTGGTTATTTGAAGTTATCTGGAGTTGCAATGTTGAAATTTTGTTTAAACACACCACAGGTGGCCCCAGCGTTAGCGGATCTATGCATCCTTAGCTGGGGTCATCCTGACCTCGTTATTGCATTGCTGCATTGTACTATGCTACTTTTGTCTTTTGGTCAAATAAAACTGCTCTGACTCTGACTCTGACATATTTCAATACAAATTTTTCTTCATTTCAAGTGAACTTTGGACATGGTGCATAAACAATATTACTACCAATAAGCTTAAAATCAGAACACATTCATGTGAGTAATATCTATACAATTTTCACCCTACTTATTGCATCAGCAACCACATTGTCCCTGTCGTGGACATGCTCAATTTTCGGATTATATCCTTGTAGATTCAAACTCCATCTCAATCTCTGATTTTTGTCTTTGAACTTATCCAAAAATTTTAAAGGGGTACTGGGAAGATAACAAGTTTTTAGTTGTTTAACATGATAAATGTGGACCCATAGCGGAAAAAACAAACTTTTTCCCAACTGGATAAGCAGATATCAAGATTTCAAGACATGTAAATGAGGGGTTGTGATATCACCTGGACTAAATGCTACAGCTAATGCAATGACAGCTGAGTGAAACTCTGAAAAAACATGAAAACCTGACCAAGTACACATATTTCACTTTTACTATGGGTGAAGCTGTCTGTATAGATATAATCAAATCTACTAAACTGAGATATTTACACATTTAATGAGGATTAATAGAAGAAAAATACAGAAATCAATAGACACAAGCTAACAGTTCCTGTGGTTGTGTATTCTATTACAGAAGCAGGCGTCAACTAATATACCACACTGATATGATCAACGAAGGTGATTAACAAAATACACTAGTCATTATGATGTGCCTGGTAATGTTGTGTATCTCAACTTGGTGCTCCCTCAAGGTTTGTGTGTAATTTACGGAGGGTAGCCTAGGTGACCTCACACATCAGAACACCTACTAGAAATATAAAATAGTTCTACCTAAATACCTGTTCTAGAAAAATGTTGAAAATTTGTCAATTGAACACCTCAAATGAACAATAATTACAAAAAAAGGTAAAAACTATCACTGCTGTTCCCCTTTAAGGGGTTATGATCAGAGTAGACCAGCACTAGATACAAACCTGAGGTAACATATACTTCAAAGGGTGAAGTGCTAAAAAATGAAGCAAGTGCTTCTTTGTCGATGGGATATTTCCCATGATGGATGTTAAATTTCTTGGAGAAAGGACTGACAGGGTGTTCCGAAACATCGATACCAGGGCTAGAACTTAACATTTTTATCAACATGCCCACCCGGCATGTTGGAGATGAACTCAACATGCCCAGCTAAAGCACAACATACCCAACTTTATACATCCAGGTTCAACTGAAGTTTCTTTCTTTCAGCTCCTGCACTTTCTTCATCATGCATTACCCCTTAAATGAGACAAACACATATTTTGAATGTTACATGCTTTATTAAATGTATAATTACGGACATTTTTCTAATGTTAAATGAACTGGCTTGATCGACCACCTGCAGAAAGCGACCACCGACCCGGAAAAATTGACAAAACACACCACAGACTACTGCTTTTGAGGAGACTCTCAAGTGTCAAACAGTGACAAACCATACACGACGAAGATGTAACTGTCATTCATTCAGGTATCGTAATTCCCTTGTGTTTTAAACTTTATTTCAAATAATCGGGATTGATTTGAAGTGCATCGCATTTTGGAACATGCCAGGTTCTCTATTTTGGCATTGAAATTTAACTGTCTGAAACCTTGTGCCTGTGGTGCCGTCTACAACTGGGCCTTTGTTTTACACAAAAACAACTGAATGGTAGCTAAAGTATTTTGAATACATTACTTACTATCTTGACCTTAATCTGCATGTCCAGTTATGTTAAGTTCATTGTTAGAATTTCGTTAAAAAAAATAAAATACGCCTCTGGTATCACGCAAGCCCGCTTGCAAGGGCACATTTGAATCCGCCCTTTGTAATTTGCATTCAGTTACAAATTATTTCATGGAACTTCGGCAAACTCCGGAGTGGTCTGTGGTCTTCAGTAGCAAAACATAGACATACACGTGGTGCTGTGTTGCCGTTTATTTTATATTCAATTACATTGAAATTATTAAAGGTCTTAAATCCAGCATTACTTCCATCATACTACGATTAAATTCTTGAAACAAGAGTAATACTTTCGCGTAACATCGGTGAACTCCAGACACGCACATGCTCACGATTTGTTGATCAACTTGACTTGAGCCAAGTCAACCACTGGCAGATATACAAGCATACACATGGTGTTTTGTAAGCCGTTTATTTAATATTTGATTAATTAGAATAAATCAGTCGCATCGTCCCGGGCATCATCATGTTGGATGGGATATGACGATCAACGCTCAGCACAACAGCTTCAAAAGTTCAAAAAGGATTTTTTTGTCAATAAACTGAGGAAAAGCAAGTATGGTACATGTTGTTGTTGTACAGTAAAAAAAAATCAACCATATCACACATTTATTTATTCCAGGACCTAGCCTTTAATTTCACTGCTTGCATTTGGCTTTGCCAACCGCCTATGCAAATTATTATTTTCAAGTCAGACGCTTCTGGTCTATGGACTAGTATGGTAAAGATAAGTGACGGAGCTGCTCAACTTTAACAGTAAGTACAAGATCTTTTTGCCTCTCATGCGGAGATTCTGAGCAGACTTAACATACTCAGTAGACTGAGAAACTCCCGGAGTGAAACTGCACAGGTTTGTCTTTGAACCTTTACTGATCAAACACCGACCATGATTGGTATCAAGTTCCTTTTTAATAAAGTTGTTTACCATAAATAAGTATTAACAGACCACCAGTGCCACATCACTTGCATGTGCTGCAATCCTGAATGGCTTTTCAAAATCTGGGGCATAAAGAACTGATGCAGTGGTGGCTTTACATTCTTAGCTCTTGGAAGCCACACTTACACCGATCATTTCAAAAGAACTTTTATTTATTTTTCAACAGTTTTGCCAATGGTCAGTGATATCTGAACAATTCTAACAGAATTTCCTGTGATATCCAACAGGTGCTATGGAAACAGGTCATGTGATCAATGTTTTATTTTCAATGTTTACTGAAATAAAATTTCGCTAGTTATCCAAATACCGTGCATATGTGGAGAAAAGGGTGCTTCACATAAAATGGGGAGATACTTTGTTCTCTTATTTAGCAGATTTTTAATGATTTTTTGCCATTTATTAGTGATTAAGGTGGGTGCCGTGGCAACCAGTCACGTGACTATTAGCAATGTATTGCACATAATGAACCTTGGCATTCCAGCCATGACAATGATATATACTTTTGATATGCTGCAAAGAAAAGTGTTCCCACTGCACTGTGTTCAATGAAAATTGTTACTTTTATTTTCACTGGTACAAAAAAATAACCTGACCCTTTAAGGGTTAATCAGATTTGATGGTGCCACCTCAAAAGCTTTTTCTAACTTTTCTTCGAATTTGGACGCATACTCTAAGATAGGTTCATCTTGTGTCTCCAGCAACCTTTTTTCTTTCATAAGCTTTAATAGACCTCTCACAGTATGTCCGTATATCAGTTCAAATGAACTGAACCCCAGAGACTCATTTGGTATCTCTGGCATCAAATAATAACATATGTATACCTTTGTCTCATTCTTTTTCACTTTCAAAACAATAGATTCTTATCATGTTCTGCAGTGCTTGATGGTACCTTTCTAGAGTCCCTTGTGTTTCTGGGTGGAAGGCTGAAGATTTAACCTGTTTAATGCCTAACTGGTGGGGAACCTAATGAGACACGACAGACATGGAATTTAAACCTTAGTCACTTTGTAATTTATCGACATTCCTACAATAGTGAAAATTTTTATTGAAGCATCAGTACTGGTAGGAACATTGATGTTTTTTAGTGGTAAGGCTTCAGGATATCTAGTGGCTGAATCCATGATAGTAAGGAGAAACCCATTTCCCGCTTTTGAAAATGGTCCCACGCAATATATTAAACTCCTGCTAAATGTAATCTGGGCCAAACGAAGTTTTGTTATACTCTTTCTTGAGTCTTCCCAAGTGGCTTGCCTTAGGCAAATCATGAGGTGTTTTGAAGAATTCTGCTTTAAATGATGGAGGAAACACTATTAGATGAATGATTTTCCATTCTTCATCAATGGAAGCATCTGGGAGTCACCCTTTGCTCATCAACACTGAACAACCTGCATTGTCGTGGTCTAGACAATGGTGGAGAGAAGTAAAATTATGTATCTAATGGTTAAATATGGGGAAGGGTAAATATTTTATCATGCAATACCGATAAAATGTACTCATTCGCAACATGTGATCGATAATAATTGAGATATATACAGCTTCTACAAGCACATAAATATTTGTGTTAAAGTCAAAATAATATACCATACTGTTAACATCCTGAAACACGCTTGAGTGCCGAAAATGCATTTTGTCAATTTGTGTTCCTTTTCCATCTCATAAAACATGATTGTTTGGCACATAGAGCTAAAATTTCCACGACAGGGCCCCTATTTGGCTAGTCATGGATCCAACCAAAATTGTCACTTCTAAAACTGTTATATTTTTTAGTTTTCCATGAATTTATAATCTGACAGCTGTACATACAACATCTAGTCCACTGAGGTCATAAATAAGACAGGCCTATAAGTAATTGCTGTTTAACTGAGTTCATGAATACGATAAGTCTATGCATAATGCATCATCCGCTGTGCTCATATATATACCAGGTATATATATATATATATATATATATATATATATATATATATATATATATATATATATATACGTATGTGTGTGTGTGTGTGTGTGTGTGTGTGTGTGTATGTATATGTTAAGTGCATAGCCTTTTAAGTAGATGAGTTCGACAGGTTAAGATACAACTCCTACCATGTCAGGTCACAAATAGTACAGGCATACATGGAAGTCCTAAGCCACAAAGCTGATAAACAAAACAGGCCTGCGTTCATGAACAAGACATACAACATAGAACACATAGTCCACTGAGGTCCAAATGCAGTACATGCCTACATGCAATCCCCAGTCCACTGAGTTCATAAGTAAGACACGTGTCTATACAACTCATAGCCCACAGAGTTAATAAATAAGACAAGACTACATGCTGCTACTGATCCACCCCTAGTGCACCCATTGATAAACTTAATTTACATTTGCAGTGTGTGCACGTCCATCCAAGAAATTCTTTACTAATATTCATCAAACTTGATGCAATTTACTCAAAAAGCATTCTATACTATATGCCCTCTAAAGCCCTGCACACAAATAGTAGGTCTAGTAAAGGATTATATTGTACTTTTTTGTCCCGATTTGTCAAAGAAAATGATGATACATTTTTCTTCTGTTTTTATGAATTAAAACAAAAGTAAATCATATATTTTCCTCCTATTCTGAGAAATGATGAGCCACGGGGGCAAATGGGAACAAAATCCTAGCCCCTAGGACTCCTCGTTCAAGGCATTCCACAGATTTTTAATTTCAGACAATAAGGCACCTTGCCTCTCAACCTTTTGAAATCTATGGTGAAGATGAACTAAGTCTAATAACAATGTGTCAATGTTCGAAAATGTGTGTGTGTTGTTTTTATTTTTTATTTTTTTTTGGGGGGGGGGATAAATAAATAAGCCATTCACTGTTTTTGGTCATGCCAACTCCCATAAAGTATCCAGCATAAATTACCCAGACAGAAAAGGTCACAAAAACAAAATCAAGAAAACATTTGTAACAATCACCTAACCAAATATATGGTTTCAAATTTTATATGTTGAATTTTTTGCCATAAGTGCTACTGAACTATCTAAACTCTAGCTTATATTGTTGTATTTGTTAATGACTACAATTTACAAACAACAACCTATAGCAAAATGTCATTCCTTTACATATAAGCACACTTAGTCTAAGTAATAAAATATCAGAGGGAACAATTCAAGGAGGTGTGGGAAAAAACCATCGCTTCAAGAACCGTATCCGTAACCAGTATTCCTTCCTGAAGCTTGTTCTCTGTTCCATAAAACTATGTACATTCGTATTGGTATTAGCCTGAAGGTTATACATGCATCCATCGAGTGGCAACACTGTTTTTTTTCTCACAAAAATGACCCTTTGTGGTGTGGATGGATTTTTTACATTTTCATGGATGTTTTGTCAAACATTTGGCTTCTTGGCTTGCATTTAGGTGTCACAAAACTCCATGGTGACATCTATGATGGATATCCTCATTTTTCCTACAAACGAAGGGTGAAGTTTCGATCAAGGGTTGCATGTGACTCTCCTCAAGGCATTCCGTTCTTTATTCGTATTGCTGACACACACAAACTTACACAAATATCGATATATATTGCGATAGTAAGAAAATAAGCCATAATTACACTTTAAGAATATATTTCGGCTTAGTACAGGTGTCCAAAACATTGACCATAAGACACAATAATCTAAAAATAGGTTGACCAAAGTATATACTTTTTAAAAGTACATAAAATGCAAAATAGCTTTGTGTCATTACCATTTGTGTCATTTTTCTTGGGTTTATACAACAATTGCTGTAATGAAAGTATATGTTTCTTTCTTTTTTTTCAAATTGAAATGAATTCAACTGTTAAACTTTTTTTTCATTCAAATATTAAAACTCTTTTAGCAAAATAAAATATATGAAGTGAATACAAAAAGCGCGCCTCATTTTTTTTTTTTTAATTTTGCTTGCTTAGTTTGGCTTCTATGACTAATTTGATGTTATGAGATTAACATCTCAATTGAGCATCAATGGACGTTTTGTTTTGAGTGGAAAGTTACTTGGTATCTGCTTCCAGTCAAGTAACATACTTGACTTGGAAAAGCATTCATGTTTTTAGCATGCGAAATGGTCTACTTGAAGCCACAGTAGAAATGTGTAAACAGGCCAACATTCAGAGAGATGTGTCAATAGTGTTTGGTTTTGGCGATTTAGGATTTGAACCCCAAAAATCAAGCAAAACACTATATTCGTTTTACTGTTTTGTTGCACAAAAGTGTTATGGACATCCAGGTCTCCAAACAAACATCGTTTTTGTGTGCTATCCCTGCCTAAGAATGTTGAATATTAGAACTATAATTTAGAAGAAAGTATATATATATATATATATATATATATATATATATATATATATATATATATATATATATATATATATATATATATATATATATATATATATATATATATATATATATATATATATATATATATATATATATAAATATATATGTACGTATATATGTATATATATGTATATGTATATATATATATATATATATCCAGCTAGAAAAGGTACATATTGGTTCAGGGATAAGTCAAATTGTTCTTATCTGAACCTGTACTATGAAAATTTGGTAATTATGGTTTGTTTGACAGGTATTCTTCTTTCGTACGAAGCTCTGCATTTATAAGCAAAACTTCACGTATTTAGCTAATTCATCATTTGCCACGTTCCTATTTATTCATTATTATGTGGGTTGGCTTTGCTTAATATTTAGCTTAGACAAGGAGCCGCTACTCACAGAGACATGTACGGGTAAAAGGCTCCCAAACATGTTGAGTAGTTACCCGCTGAAGACCCTTTAATTTATTTGGGCTAATACAGCCTATGTCAAATTTTTTTATAGAGGAACGTGTGCAATATGGACAATAATACTTCTATGTATATAAGATAGACAGGGACAGGTTAGCTTATGGAGAGTAAAGAGTTCGGACTGTGGAATAGGATAATGACTACTAGGAAGTAGTTTTGGACAAAAAGACACAAATACAATATATATGTATGTATATATATATGTGAGTATAGTTACGACCTTCATTTCCTGTAGCATAATGTAAACATGTATATGTATATGAGAACAATTTCAACCTTTATTTCCTGTAGCATCAGGTAGCTTGTAAATGTACGGAGTGTCATTTGCCTTCAGCATCCATTACTGGGGGAAGCAGGATGTAAGAGAAAACACCAGCAAAAACTCTCCTTTTTGTTTTTACCCTTCTCTCTTAGAAGGAATGCTATAATTGTTGCCAATGGAGTCCTTTGAGGGAAGAAAATACAAAAACTAAATAAGAAGACTGTGACAGTTGTGTGCTCAGCTGAGTAAGTCGCCCTATCACCTTGGAAATGAGGTCAAGATCACTGACCTAGTCTAAATCTAACTTTCATGCAGGGCCATTCCCGTATGCAAGATCAAAGTCAAATACAAATAGTTTTCAGGCTTCACATGACCAGTAATATTCATGTTAGTGGCCCTGTGACCTTGAGAATGAGATCAAGGCTACTAATCTACAGTCTCAATCTTTCCTATGTAAAGGACCACCAAAAGTTCAACATCAAAGTCCTACCTTCCACAGTTCCCAAGTTACAATGTGAAAAGTATAATTCACGTATTTGTCTGGGTCCCAGTGACCTTGGGAATTAGGTTAAGGTCACCCATATACTGTCTGCATCTGGCCGTTGCTCAGGACAACCACAATGTTCAACATCAAAGTCAAAGCTCAAATAGCTCTGAAGTTGTCAGATGAACAATAAAGTTTGAGCAAGGGGCTCAATGACCTGGGAATGAGGTCAGGGTCACTCATCTACTGTCAAAGTTTGGCCCTCATTAAGGACAACTATCATGTGCAATACGAATGTCCTAGCGTTAATAGTTCTTAAGATACCGTATAAACAGTGAATTTCATGCACCTCGCACTGTGACAGTGTAAATAAGGTCAAGGTCACTCACCTACAGTTTATGTATCACCCTTATACCCAGAAGTGTTCATATACAATTTTAAGGTAATTGGCTGAATATATACAAGGATAAAGACTTTTGAAGATTTGGCCAAAAAGATGATCAAAAAAAAAAAAAAATCATTGGACTGTGACCATTTGAACAAACTTGGTAGAGACCCACCCTAGGAAGACCCCCACCAAGTTTGAAGTGAATCTAGCTGATGGTTTCGCAGAAGTAAAAAATTGTTAGTTAGCGTTGCAAACCTTAATGACTTTGCAACCCCCATTGACTTGCATGGTAATCAATAGACATGTAAAAATAAACCAAAAATATTCTTAAAAAAAAAAAAATAAATAAATAAATCACTGGACCGTGACCATTTGAATTAACTTGCCAGAGACCCACCCAAGACACATCCCCACTTAGTTTGAAGTGAATATGGCGAACGGTCTTTAGATTTGGTCGAGAATGTAAACTACCATTGCAATTCCCATTGACTTGCATAGTAAACAATAGGAATGGATGCATCGACCAACAAGTACCCTAATTGAAAAAAAAAAGAAACGTTAAAAATCAGGGATCCACAGCGATGCCACCTGGTGAACAACATTGTGTGACCCTTGCAGAAGGAACATATCCACCACGTTTCAGCACAATCTGAGAGATGGTTTTGGAGAAGAAGCCGAAAATAGCAAAAACGCACAAAAAATCGTATATAAAAAAAAATAGAAAGAAATCGGAGCGCCACCTGTTGAACAACTTAAGGTCTGTGGGTCTCCAGAAGTGTCCCTATGCAAATTCAAGGTAATTTGCCAAGCGATTTCAGAGAAGATTTTTAAAGATTTCCCCTAAAAATGAACAACAACAACAACAACAACAACAACAACAACAACAAAGACTATGAACATTTGAATAAACTTGGTAGAAACCCACCCAAGACGCATCTTCACTAAGTTTAAAGTGAATCTGCCTAACGGTTTTGAAGATGAGGACGAAAATGTGAATTACCTTTGCAATTCCCATTGACTTACATAGTAAACAATAAGAATGCATGCATTGACACACAAGTACCCGAATTGAAAAATTCGTTAAAAATCAGGGATCCGCAGCAACGCCACCTGGTGAGCAATCTTGTGTGACCCTTCCAGAAAGAACATATTCACCAAGTTTCAGCACAAACTGAGAGATGGTTTTGGGGAAGAAGTCGAAAATATCAAAAACGCAAAAAAATCATGAAAGAACAGAAAAGATTGCAGCGCCACCTGTTGTACAACCTAAGGTTTGGGGGTCTCCAGAAGTGTCCTTATACAATTTCAAAGTAATTGGCCAAGCGGTTTCGGAGAAGAAGATTTTTTTAGGATTTTCCCCCAAAATGATCAAAAAATTAATTAGAAATCCAAAAAATTCACTGGACCGTGACCATTTGAACTAACTTGGTAGAGACCCACCCAAGGCACATCCCCACTAAGTTTGAATTGAATCTGGCCAGTGGTTTTGCAGAAGAAGTGGAAAACGCGAATTGTGGACAGACAACAGGCGACGGATGCCTCACCCTCTTAAAAGCTCAGCTAAATTGACCGCTGAGCTTAAAAAAGTATTATGCTGTTTTTTGTACTGACAAAATCATTGGGAGGAAAAGCGAGGCAGTGTCATTTAAAATTTAAATAGCCATTTGGATTTTTGTGCAAAGACCTGACAGTATTCCTCAATAATTCAGAAAAATTTTATCCAGTAGAGTTACAATCAATTGTGTATTTCGCATACCATTCTGGCAGTAGTAACTTTTAATAGAAAACACGAAGACAGAATCAAAAAGCACTGTATGAAAAGATTGTGGTCATTACATGTAAAATTATCGGGTTAATACTTGTATAATGTCCAACGCGAAATTGACTCTTTCCTGGAAAGGTATAACAACCTTGATGTAATTTACTTGACTGAAATGTACAATGCACTCAACCGGGTGCAAAGACCTCAAAATATGATGCATCAAACGTTACAAATTGTAGGCCTGAACGAACAGATTGATGTTGGTTCAAAGGTTTTGTCGAGGGAATTAGACTATATAGGAACTTAACTAAGGAATAAAGCACACAGAAAATTTGAAATTCGTATGTTTTGATAAATGAGGGCCTGGGCAGTTACAACGCAAATGATGCACTTTTACCCACGTTACAGTCACTGGGTATGAAAGCGTAATGGGTAACTTGATCTCATGATTATGTAGTGCAACGCCTGTTGTTAACAAAAAATTAAAACTAGTCAAAGCTCAATCAGAGATTATTCCTTTATAAAAATTTTAAACAGAAAAATTTGGACTCAGCCAAATTAAACATATTGACAAGGAGAGTCTATTTCGATGAATAACTTGATACAATAAAACGGGATTTAAAAAAAAATGTTCTAATAAGTCCATAGAAAAAATAGCCAATCAGGGTTCTCCAATTTCTTTGAATGAACCAAAGGTCTTATAATTAAAGATTACTAACACTTCCAGTCCAGGCCATTTCTTTGGCTTACGTAGCCTGTGTCTGGGAATTTTTCCTAACTGTTCAACCATTTATTCTGTATCTATGATATAACTAGTTAGGATAACTAAATATCAACATGTTAAGTAGAAACACTGCTCTCATGTTCTGTTAGTTTTGAAATGAAAATAATAGGGATAACTCTTGGTTGCCATGGTAACCTAAGTTTTGTTCAAAATTCTGACATTTTGCGTACCCCCCCCCCTCCAAAAAAAACCCCAACTCATATTTAACAACTTAAAATGGTTCATCAAATTAATGTTGTATTCCTACACCGTTTAAGGGCTGATATCTTGACAAGTTGGATCACAAAAGCATTTATGCCTTTGATTTTTGCAGAACACATCATTTGTATCAAGTACAATTTAGGGACAGTTGCCATGAAAAACATGTTGTTCAGCCTATTTATTTAGTTGGCCAATAACGACAGTCTACACATAGCCACATAAATTCAGCAAATTTCATTTAACACACATTCGTGAGTATATCTAGAAAGTTTGTGAGGAAGAAACTTTTGCCGCAGAGTACACTGTGCAGTTAAGGCTCCAAACATTGAATTTTGAAATTTGTGACAAGAACTTCCGAGAAATGGTTTCTCACATCAGGTTAATGGAGCACTAGTGACAATGCTGGACACTTCAAACTTTCCACAGACTTTCTAAGCCCCCTCACTCAAATTTTGTTCACAGATTTTAAATGAATAGGGTCCTGAACCTGGCCTTTATTGGTTTGCCGACTTCTCATTGAAGATTTAAGATAACCCTGTAAAATCTAAAGAGTCGTGTTGACCAAGATTATTACTGTCTTAAAACTCATGCGCAATGATGTAGACACCCATGTCAGAATTTCCATATTGGATTCGCCTTGGATTTATCAAACGGTTCCAAATATACCTGTTCTGGTGCGGTAATATCTGAATGCATGGGACCAATCAACAATGATTGGCATTTTTTTTAATTCCGGGTACGATTTTTACATCAGAGAAATGAGCCATTCATGTATAATGAAGCATTCAGGTATGTTATACAATAAACACTGAATGCAATAATCAGCGTGAATTAACCTCATTGCTGATGGTACAGAACCACACATAGTTTTCATCTCCTTACCATATCATCCCACAGATCCTACACTGGTGATACCCAACCAATTTTGTGCCAATGAAGATAGGAAACAATGAAGTAAGAAACGATGCTTGTTGATGGATGTGCTAATGAGTGATATTCTTCGCCCACTCATCACACCCTGATGTCTAATGAAATAACCGATAATTTTGTTTGGTCACTACTCCAATCTGTGAAAAACTGCACATTAGTAATACAAATCAGACAGAGAATTTCCAGAAGGAAAAAATACTGAAATAAATCATTGAACATGAGCTAGTTCTATGTCCAAATAAAGTTGCCGAACACTGTGGCTCTTTCAACAAATTAGGTTTATATCTTTTCCTTTTCGGGGATCACATAGGGAATACCTCACCAGATAAAAGCATCATTTATAGTGGTTGTATATAAGAACGTACATCAACGCCAAAGGACTATTGACACGAGCAGGAGAGCAGGATTGCAAGACAGCATTGGGGCAGCAACAGAAGTAAATAAACCTTCATCGTTTTTGTGACGTTTTTGAATGTAGACCATCAGCCCATAATGACAGCAAAGTTGAATACAGCAAAACGAACAAATTCAGGAATTACCAAAACACGTTCATTCTACTTTCGAAACCAATGCATGGCTGGCAGAGTGGCAACACACTAAATTTACACTTATGTGGCTTTGATTTGATTCTTGGGCAGGGAATTAAATGGAGAGGCTTTCTACTACTCAGACTGTGTACACTGCTTTTCTGCGACTCATTCGCTTTCTTCCACATCACAATTAGGTAAGAGACATAACGTTAACATTGTGTCATGGGGAGTGAATGATATATGTTTGGCCTGTTTAGCAATGCATCTCTAATATATAGGTCTATATTATACCTAGAGACCGAATCGATGTTGGGCGCTATTGAAATGTGCTTCAACTGAAACCATAGTCCCAAGAAACGATGAACTATCGTATCTCTTGCAATGAATACATAAACATGTGGTGTCAATTGTTTAGCGATGATTCACTATTGAGGAATTCAAATAATCTGTGAAAAACGAACGATGATATTTTTAAATCACGATGAAATACATCATATTTTTTGGGCTGCGAGGCAAATGGGATATTTTAAACTGACACATCAAACAATAGAAATTATGTATGTGCCAAAATACAGAAGAAGTGGCTATTTACTCATTTCCATGCACTGACCAAAATTTGGATTGAACTATGTATCTTAATTGATCTATTGATCCTTTTTGAACGACTAGAGGGGGATTTCAGTATAAAATAGTCGTAATGAGTATTATTTTCTGTGAAATTCCGCTTACCAGATAATTGTGGTATGTTATGTTCTGGTTAGTAAAGACAGATAAATCCAACATACCTGCATTGAGAATGTTGAGAAAAAAGCAAGAAGAAGGCTTCGTAAATGTACATGCCAAAGGGAACAGCTAAACACGTCCAAATACAACAGTGATATGAGAGGCATATTATTAATTGCAAAGACCAGTATACCGCCTTACCCTTGAACTGACTACACAGGTTGAAATGGCCTGACATAAAACAGATGTAATTTTGGTACATTCATGTTAACGTGTTACTCTGCCACAGTCCAGGACTACACATTTTCTCTGAGCAGAATACTTCCGGAAGTAATGAGGAATTTGCAGCATAAGATATGGGGTTGTTTGAAAGAGAAAAACAGTAACAAATTTCACAATCAAGTAAGACTATGTCCCAACAGTCATTCCCAGTTCACAGTGGAAACAACTGTTCATCGTACCATACAGAGTGATTTAGGAAAGAAGTGTAGTGCTGTGTCGTTCTCACCTGTTTTATTGTTTGTTGTTTACTGTCTGCCTTATGTCTATTAAACTGAGCATTTTACTTAGTCAGAGGAAACAGCAGCAAAATGTGGCATTAGTCCTATCCGCATGATTGTACTTTCGTGCAGTGTGACGTGGTGCCCTTAGTACTTTCAGTTGTTTGCAGAAAATATTTTTATAGTTTTGTGTCTATTAGACTGAACCTTCTTATTTCCAAATGTAATGCCAGCAGAGATTTTACAGATTCCTTGTCTCGTATTTATACCTCTTGCAAAACAATTCTTTCAAGTGCTGATATCACTTCAAGTGGGCAAACTTCTGGGGACCGCCATCTTTAATTAGTTGAACAGGTAGTGCTGCACTTTTTCTTTTTTCTTTAACGATTTATTTTTTTATTTTACCCATTTTCCACCTCCACAAAACCGTAACTCAGACTGTTCTGAAACTTGAGAAAAATGCAGGGCGCGTGCACGCGTGAGTGTGTGTGTGTGTGTGTGGGGGGGGGGGTCAACATTGACCGTGAAAATGCTTGGCACGTCGACGCACTGTATGCAACAGAACTTTGCAGGCCACAAATCAGTTGCAGGAAGCCTAGAATCACCTGGTTGACATGGAAATCTGTATACTTTATGTTCATTAGATAGATTTGACGGATGATGTGATAAGAAAGAACATTTGATAGGGTTATATCTAATCATATGATATTTTAAAGGATATCTATTCTCATCCAGTATCTAATGTATTCATCCCATATATGCCCATATTCTGCAAAAACCATCCTTTATGCTTTTATCAACGTATTCTGGTTATTATCATTGCAATAAAGAAAATATAGGACTGTGGCAAAACAATATGAGTTTTGCATATTTCTTCAATTTGAAAAGACAGAATTTCATATTATTCGGATATTGTAAATAAAAAAACGTTTAATATTCTACACGTATCATATACGTCGCTCCGACTATCTTCGGTCAGTTAGGTCTATACGATAGATGAAAACACTGCTTCATATAGGACACAACGAAAGAAACCCTGCCATCCTAGAATATTTGTAATAAATAGACCGGAATACAAATACTTCGCAACATTCAGGCTCCGGAATGTTCCTTACTGCAGTGTAAACTGTATTTGACATCACATACTTGGTTACTGGTTACGTTGAGAAACTTAATTGCGAGAATGACATGGCAATGTGAAGTATCGTACTTCTCAACATAGGGGTGTCTTTCAAAATCTATTTCAGAACTGCTCATATCCACGTTACTGTGTACATATTCAGTAAATGCACTCCAGGGGGCGTCCATTGTTGGTTTAGCTGTTTCGGGATAGGCCCACAGTTTTATTGGCAGTCTGTTTGAGTAGCCATACCATGCAACCAGTGTTATCCTAAAAAAAATGGTGTTAAGGCTTTTATTGGTGGAATACATAACCAATGACGTTTCCGAAAAGAAGATGCTATTATTATCCGTCTTTTTACGCAGTTTGGTGAAAACATAGGACAATCACTTGTCTTATCTTTATAGAAAATAGTGCAGACATGATGTTTTAATGTGACAGTAATGATAAAGTCCGTACTTTGGTGTTCACGAATGCATACTCGATATGTGATTTCAACGTTTTCACTAGTACATTGGTTTGTCCCTGCAGCAGACATATACCAAAATGTCAGCTTCCCTGCAATACAGTACAAGAAGTGCCCTTCCAAAGATCAGCATCGTGACATTTTGTTTGAGCATTTGCAGTGTCTTTGTAATTGTTGTTACAACTATGCTATATGTTAATCTATCTATCTGTCTATCTATCTATCTATCTATCTATCTATCTATCTATCTATGTATATATAAATATATATATATATATATATATATATATATATATATATATATATATATATATATATATATATATATATATAATACCTTCATCAAGCATTTCGAAAAAGTTTCATAATCTCGAGAGTACCCCCCCCCCCGCCCCAAAAAAGAGAAGCATGTGTGTCCATGTGTAGAAATGGTTACTTTATATGACTGAAATAAAAGTCTTTTTTCATATTTAAAATGTGTTGGATTTTTGGAAACAATTCTGATTTATCCGGGGGAACATAGGGAAACTCAGAGAGTCCAAATTCCATTACCTCGTGAAACTCAATTAAGTACAGAAAAATATTCATTAATGGCCCAGAAGCTATTATCGGTATTTCTTTGATCTACATATGGAAAGCCTCTAAAGGCATTACAAAATGACCCGAATTTTTATTTTGTCTCGAACACCGTATTTTCTTTGTAAATTGTTATACCTCCAGAAGCACAAGAATTATCTACAGGAACATTCCATTTTACAGGCAAGAAGCAGATTGACAAAGTATCCTTGTTTGACACTTAGAATAAAAAGTTGTACCACTGACATCTTTTCTGATCGGTCATTTAAAGATAACCCAATAGAGAGATTATTTCCATAAGTTTCTTTGGCAATTAAACTTTTTATCCGTTGTGGCAGAGATTGAGTTGACTACAACTTCACTTCAACTTTATATCTCCAACAAAGTTGAGAAGCAGCAGAGGGCACCGAACTGAATTAGTTATAAAATGCGCTGTCGATATATGTTTTTGCATCTTATAGTAAACAAGTCCTGCAAGTGACTTTTGTTCCTGTAATTATTGCAACATAACAGCCGGTCCATCATATATGGTGACTAGAACTGTGTTGTTTGTGTGTGAATAGCTAGTTACGACTAACACGCACTGTCTAGATTTGTCTGATCTGTGTATCCATGTACACGGTAGTGCACAGACTATGAATTTTGAAGTCATTAGTACTTTCAAGGTACGTGTGACCCTGGGCCCCCTTAATGATACACTAAAAGCATTAGAGGCATGGAAATGTTTTGCTGCACAATACACTAGTAAAACGGATCGAAACATTTTGCCATTATATTCGGATTCTACTTTGAATTCGAGGGAAATTGTGTTTTGGACAGAAAAGATACACAATTTTTGTGTCTTCCACAAAAGCTTCCAATGACGTTTCTTGATTCTGAAATAAACTTTCAATCAGTATTGGCTGTGGCTTTCAAAGACATTTCTGGGAAGTTTTTGCCAGAGTACATACATCTGAAATATACAAGGTCAATACAAATTAGTTGGTGAGGAGGCAAGGAAAGTTGTCACTTTGCCCAAACAATCCCAGCATGTGGTGATATTGGCTGTACTAAAAACCTACACTCACGCATGGATCAGTGTATGGGCCTTCTTTTGGCCATTCTGTACATTGTTAGATATGGCCTGGCCATTTTAAAACAAAAAGATGAGAAACACTGTACCAGTAAATGTAAATGTAATATCTACAGCAACGAATACTCTTTTAACACAGAAAAGCAGCTTTGTGGTGAAATAGCGTGTATACTTCCTTTTTCTGCAATTAAAAGTACAGCTTCATAAGTAATATACACTGCGATGTGCTATAGCCAACATATCGATGCAGACCATTTCCTTACTAGACAAAAATGATACGGTATTCAATTTGCCGTGTAATCCTTAGGTAAAATCAATTTCAGTTATAGTGGTGATGCAAATGTCAATTTAATTAATCTTCCCCCAAAATGACCTGTGACAGAAAAAGAAGTAGTTTAATATTCACGCGTGGTATTTAAAGGACTACTATCGTAATGTAACCAGGCTTGTTGCTGCAGCCGTGATATGGATTGCTGGTGAAATTAATTTGAACAATGGGATTATATAGCCACAGGATTACCGGTTTACAATCGAATATCGTATTTGCAGCTTGTAATCCCAAATGGTTGGTACAGCAGGCAACATTTTTATGAACAGTATGATTCATGTGCATCTGGGTTTGCAAAACATGTAAACACGATATTAAACGCTATATATATGATATATATATATATATATATATATATATATATATATATATATATATATATATATATATATATATATATATATATATATATATATATATCAGTGCGGATGTACCTGCCTGTAAGCCTTCAAGATAAATGAATGAGTTAAAGCCATCTGTCATCTTCGCCAGATGTAGGCAAATGATATATTTAATCACAATGATTTTCCTTTCTTCAGTAATTGTTGCCATGCAGATTTATGGCTTAAAGTCGGTGTAGCATTTTCAGAGCAACTGTCATGATCATTACTGGCAATTGGTCCATTAAATAATTCCTTACACGTGCTGAAATGCCTTTCAAAACTCCTGACACATTTAGTTACATTCAATTTTTCCTAACTTCAATAATTCACATTTTGCGTCAAACCAAGAGAAAATAGTGTATGCCTTTCTTGTTTCATTTGTATCAAAGATTCCCAAATGGACGGATATTTACACAACGTAGTGTAAGTTTAGGTGATTTCATGTGATTTGCGCCGGTGAAAGGCCAGAGTGGTAGTTATATATCTTGAACATTCGTGAAATTCATGGTAATTTAAATGTAATAGATACAGTGCATGTAAACTACAAAGGGGATATTTCGTTCCTTTCACCATGTTAAAAGCCCATACACGAAAGGAGGTGAAAATTTTGCACAGTGGAAATAGTGACTGATTAAGGCAATGATCGAGTTCCAGAACGTTCCAAAGCAAAACAAACAAAGCAATACGTATCAGTAGAACACAACATATCAAGTGATATGATCAAGTGTGCCCTTGGTGAAGCTGTCAGCAATGCATGCTCATTTAAATGATGGAAATCTGCATAACTATTCATCTTTATGTGTGGCTTTTAAAAATATACAATTTAAGACGAATAGGGAGAAAATGACATGTAAACATAAAAAGAAACAAAACGATTGACAATCTGTTTGTAAAGACTTTTATTGAATGATTCCATTTGTGGTGTGGAGGGGGGGGGGTCATGTCGCGAACAGAACATCAGAACAATCTGTATGATATCAAGCAAATCACTGTACCTTTTTTGTGAAGAAGAACAATAAAGTTACAGATTGCAACGTAAGCACAAGGAGGTACGTTCTGTTATTATGTTGATTTGTCCCTTTCATCGCCATAAGTTAACATGCATAGTTAGCAAGTCGCCATATACAAATATATTGGATGGCTGTTGGTCTGTCGCCCGTCTGTTTGTGAAAGTGTCCATCTATAAAAGACTACATCAGCTTAAGCTGGATCTTTACTAGGTTTTTGTCAATAGGTCACCCATGAATGACATTTTAGTTCAGTTGACCTGTCAGTCAGCTCAGCTTATAGAATGTAAGTTACCGGTCCTCTATTCTGTCGTCCATCCATTAGTTCTTCCTAGTTTTTCCCAATATATCAGAAAATATGTTCGTAAATACTGTTCTGCAATTGAACGGTACACATGCATTAAATGTTTCTAGAGTATTAATAATTAAACGGAATACATTTAAAAATTAAAAACTTTGAACGGTAAGAGTATACACCTTTTTAATTTCTCTACACTGTATACTAATTTACCCATAGAAAAAGTAATATACGTCTCAGTAGAACACAACATATCAATCAGTGTTGATATGGCACTCGCACATAACTACCTCCATTGAACCATTCTTTTTAGGAATGGGGATTTGGTCGAGTTGATATGTGCGTTTCCCATCTCAGCTAGGTGACTGGTGCCAAAGGTAGCAGGTTCGAGTCCCGCTCGTTCCGAATATAAAAAATATACATTTTTCGGCATTTCCTTAATGCTGGTGGATTTAAGTCCCCGATTCTGGAAATAAATGCCGACTCAGTAAATATACTGCATTACCGTGTTGATATGGCACTCGCATATAACTACCTCCATTGAACCATTCTTTTTAGGAATGGGGATTTGGTCGAGTGGATATGTGCGTTTCCCATTTCAGCTAGGCGACTGGTGCCAAAGGTAGCAGGTTCGAGACCCGCTCGTTCCGAATGAAAGAAAAATATAAAATGATAAATATTAGCTTTGTGACTAAAATGTATCCAAAATAGATTATTTCGATTTTGAATTTGTAAATTATCCTTTTCCAGAAAGTAATATCTTGGTAAAAGTAAGCTTTTTTCATCTCCAATATCACATTTCAGTCGTGTTTCGGATAATTTTATAGATTTTGCATTAAGAGTTACATTTATTGACAATAAAGTCATATTAAGAGGTGATGTGTTTAACAAAACATCTTAACACTTTTTGTTGCAGAAATCCACAGTTTCTTTTAAATTTGGCTTCTCTGGTTCAAATATATTCTTGCAATCTATCACATCACAAATAATTTAAATGTCAACATACTTGACATACTATATAGTTATTTTTATCGTATATATTTTCGTTTTTTACATAGCCCCTTATAACATATATTCTGTTCTTTAGGGATTTTTTTTCATTGTCCAATTACAATATTTTCATGCGTGGTGTCCTCTGTGTGGAACTACCTATGGGCTAAGGGAAGGCTTCGAACTGGGTCCCAGCCGCAAAGGGTATCAGACATGTGAATTCACTTTTAATTATTTTGGTTTTCTAATTTGATTCAGGAATTTAGATATTGATCTACACAGGATAGGTCATTTGTTTAGATTAAAGATATAATCAGTCATTATTATATTAAAAGAAAAAAATGCAGACACGAATAGTTGCTCAATCAAGAACAAAGAAAGCCAAAGAACCCCTTAATGTACGTCCGAACATTTGAGACCGCAAAACATGTTTTTGGCGTAGATTAATGGTTTTCCCCTGATGGCCATTTTATAAATTAATTTGGCTTTTTTAACTTTGGATTTTCAAAACACTGTTATTAAATGTAATTTGATTGATTAATTACTAATACAGATCTAGTCATAAATAGTTACTGCTTTGCTGTGAAATACAGTAAGTTTAGAATAAATAGACCTATTTTTATTACTTAACACAACAACGTTTTATCTGACCAGTTTCCAGGTATGATGCAATAAACTACTGCGGGATCTCTCTACCACCCAAGAGACTGAAAAAGTGGTCTTACTATTAGTAAAGGGAGTGATCTTATTGGAGATATTCATAATTTCATTAATGATAAATCAGAACGGGTCTGAAAATTGGTGGACTTAACATAGAAATGGTTTCTCTATGGAGGTGGTCTTAATCGGAAATTCCACTGTACGGGATCCTCCTACGTTAAAATATTACATTTGGGATTTATTTTCAGTTGCAGGGCTGGTTTTTATTTAATCTCTTTTTCCGTCAAAGGGCGTGGTGGGTTTGTTCAAAAACTAAGCGATCTAGGTTAGTGTGGGGTTTAATATACTGATTTTATCCGATGATTTAACTTTGATAGGCGTAATAATGCAAGTTAGGTCTTGACGTATGGTCTTATGGTTTATAAAACTAGTTTTACTATATTAATGTAATACTGGCTACATTTTTCAGTTGGCCTATCAACAATGGAACATCATCTTCATTTTATTCCATAATACATCGGCTCGGCATATTTGTGTTGGAAATATAACCATGGTGCCGCCATGTAGCAAAATGACTTTTCGGGGGATAAATAGCACCGAAAAATGTCTTACGCTGATAAAATGATTTTATATAAAGGCTAATAAAGCCTAAAACCTTGTTTTAAATTTCAATTTTTTACGATACGATTTGTTTTTCTCGCAAACTAATTTGCTATAATGATTTAGAACTATGCAGCTTTTCAGTGATTGATGCGGAATAGTATTTGATCTTGGAATATTGGACTTGATGGAGTTCAAACGGTACTTGTCCTTACAGATTTGGGTTTGTTACGTTTCTCTTTATATTAAACACTCAAGTACTTTAGTACTTTTTCCTGCACTAACAAATCCCCTTCTCCCCCTCTTTCTCCTTCTCCTTGTTTCTCTGAAACCACTCAGTCGCTTGCTTCAAAATTTCAGACGCACGCTTCGGGAGTCCTATGGAGATAATTTTGTTTCACAGACAGCACTGCGGTTTCTTTGTCGGTTTTGTTTTGTATTTATATCTTGCAAACTGCATGTTGGATTCTCGACAAACGTGATGGAAATGTATTTGGGCTTGATTTTGCCACATTTCTTCTCTACATGATGCTACTGGCATATCCTGATTTGTAATGAGTATTTACTAATCCTGGGGAAGGTACAACTACATATTAGTATTATTATTTATGCACTTGTTATTGAAAGCAGCAAATCTTACGTGACGGCATATATTTCAGTAAGTATAGATTCTAGGACGGTGGCTAATACTATACACTTATAAATATATATGGTGTTTCTTTGGGTGTTCATTTGTTTTGACCTCGACTGACCTTGAAAGACGGAACTGGCCTATTGGATGATGCCTAATAGTGAATTCTGTCACTTTTACTATCAGAAAAATGTCTATAGAACTGTATGGGGGCGTATTTCATATTGCAAACCGTAATGGTGTTCTTAAAGACCGAGGAATACATTATTCTGTAGAATAAAGTATGACGTCAAGCTGTGCCTCCAAGGTGAGCTAAGAATAGACCTGTCCCTTGTTTCGTGTGGCTCAATTTCAATATTATATCATGATCTAGAAATGGGGCATAACAACAGTTCCTTGATGGTTTTAGTTCTTGGGCGGTAATTGAATACCTACTGAACTTAGGACTCTGAAATTGAGTGCGTTTATTTTTTTTTCTTTTACAGAGGCCAAGCTAATAAAACAGTTGAATACCTTGCGTTTATTTCGGAAGTGATTTGAGGACGACAACTCTAGCACTTTGTGACCTTAGATCTGGCTTAAGTTAAAGTGATAGGCCAACATTGAGGAGCCCTGCATTATGATCTTATGTATATAGTAAAATAACTTTGCAAGTAAAAGATCTTGAGCTTATACCTAAGCTAAATGGTCTGTGGGGAATTTGAATCAACCACCTAGCGTTCAAGGCCTCAAATGATCATTACAGTGGTACTACTACGTACATAAAGAAATAATAATGAAGGTTGTATATGTAATTATTACAGCGTGTTTCCTGACCCTGATGATATTCTTCTTCCCTTTTTTAAAAATGTTATATTTCTCTCTCTCTCTCTCTCTCTCTCTCTCTCTCTCTCTCTCTCTCACTCTAGCATGACAAAAGAGCAGCAGAGGGGCTAAAACCTATGCATAACATATGTTTATTTACACAAAGGAATGTCAAAATACTTTTGTTTAACATATTTTACAAGTATTCTTTCAGCATGGTATCCGTTACGACAGAAAAAAAGAGGGCAAGAGGGAGAGAAGGAAGACCTGGGCATGTGAAAACACTAAAGGTCCTGGCTTTGCTAAATTCGCTATTCACTGAAAAAGAGCATGCAATTGGTTTTTCGTAGCTGTCAATGATGGCATGGGTAGCAGATTCTGCCTAAGTAAAAAAATAAAAACAAAGTTTTTTGGAAATAAACTAAAGCACTGGGAAAATACATTAATTTTGCTTCAGGAAAAAACTACATTTAAATATTACAAAAAACAAAAAAACAAAAAAACAAAAAAACAAAAAAAAACAAACAAACTAAAAAAAAAAAAAAAAAAAACAAAACAAAAAACAAAAAAAAAAACAAAAACAAAGTGGAAAAAATAATACAATATGATAACGTATCTGTGATCATACTAAGCGCATACTGTAAATGTCCATTGATATATTAAACATTTTCAACACCATTCTTGTAGCATTCTAACAGGGCGGGAAAGCATTTTACAAATTGCATAGCATAATATACATGTATGTTATTCACAAGAGGGTTTTGAAAAATACACGCATTTTCGTTAACGTATAGAAAAACCCACAATGCCACGTCGTGAAATAATCTGGTGGGGGTCCCAAGACGTGTCAATAGGCATGTTCCTAATAATTGGCTGAGCACTTTTGGAGTAGATTTTAAGATTTGGCACAAACAATGAACCAAAGAAATTATGAAAGATTAAAAAATCATTCCCATTTTATTTATAATGACACAAAAATCAGGGTACTGAAGTTCTGCATGTGAGCTTTCTTTCTATGAACACATTGTGGGAAGACTAACTGTTACACATTCCTGCACTTCAACATTTTTTTTCTCGTCTCAAACCGGCCAGCCAAAACAGATCAATGCCGTATGTCGAAGAGAAACAAAAGTAACTCTGTCAGCTCACGGTCGATTACCTCTGCGGTTAATATAATTGAATCAACATTTAAAGAATGTATAAAACCAATAAAGCCAAAGACTTTTTGTTGCGTTTTCATGTCGCCTCCTCGTGGAGGTAAACAAGCTTCCCACTTTCGCTCCCACCCCAACTAGCAAATAACAATATCGTAACATTTTGAAAGCTTTCATGAATGTTATATCCTAATATTTTGAAATTACGTTTTTTAAATATCATAATATTTATATAAAAATATGAAATATTTGTATAATAAGTTTCAACATTTCCAAATTAATGTTCCAAACTGTCATCCTTAAGATGTTATTTTTATATTATGGATATGAACAGCACATGTGGCTGTAATGGCGCACAAATGTTAGATATTGATGTTATAAGTAAATATTTTGACAATATTTTCGTTTCGTTATGCAGCACTTTTAAATTCGCGTAAAATTATGAACTTGTTACAATATATTTAGACGTTTCAAAAATTTCATTCCAGACCAATATCCTTAACTCATTATTTTAATATTATGAATATAAATGGCACATGGCAGCAATGTAGTATTCATGTTAGATATTAATGTTACAAGTAGACGTTTTGACAATATGTAAGTGATGTTATGCACCAAGCTCTTTTATCTCACGTAAAAAATTATAAACGTTTTTACAATATTTTTCAGACGTTTACATAATATTTTAAACCAATATCCCTAAAATGTTATTTCGAAGTTACACATATTGCAGAAATGTTGTATATTACATATTTAAATATCCTTGAAATGTTATTTTAAAATTATGAATAAAAACAGCACATACGGCAGGAATGTAGTATAAAAGTTAGATAATGATGTTACATATTGCAATTTTGAGAATTTTTAAGTTATGTGTATGTAATAATCACTTTTATCTCGCATAAAATTATAAACATTTTAACAATATTTGTAATACATATTCAAAATAATGTTCCTAACACACATCCTTAAAATGTTTTTTCGAAGTTACAAATGTGAAGGGCGCATATGGCAGGAATGTTGTATAAATATTACATATTGTTGTTACAGACAGATATTTGGGTAATATTTTAATGATGTTATGCAACAAGCACATTTCTTTCATGCATAATAATAAATGTGTTCAGGCTATTAAATCTTTTAAAGATTTCCAAATAAATTTCCAAGCCAATATCCTTGATGTGTTCTTGTCAGCTGACTGACATGTCAGGAGAACCAAAAAGTGATAGGCCTGCCATTTTTATTTTCGGCAGAAGTAATACAATTTGGGTTTTCAGTGGTTAGGCCTATACATTTTGGAAACACTATAGTCTGTAGTAAATGAAATATATTTTAAAGGTTGAGAGGACCAGCTTAAGACCACCAGTTGCCTGTTTCTGGGTGACTGCCTGTCTCAAGGCAGGAGTGAAATTTGTGTCTTCAAAATGGTATTGGAACATGAAGGTTGATGCTTGGGTAACTGTGGAAGCTGTTTGTTGTCATTGTTTCCTGTAAACTCATCTGAGTGACAAGTGAGGGGAAAAAGAAGTGACAGGCCTACCAGGTCTCTTTCTATTTTGGGCAAAAGTTTTTCAATTAAGGTTTTGAGTGGCTAGGTCTGTACATTTTGGAAACACTATAGTCTGTAATTATTGAAGAATATTCTAAAGGTTGAGAGGATCGGTTTTGAAACCATTAGTTGCCTTTTCTGCCTGTTTCAAGGCAGGAGTGAAATCCGTTTCTTGACATTGGTATTGTATTGTAAGATGATTCTTGATGCTTTTTAGCTCTGGAATCACTTTGCTATCATTGTTGGGTTTGGGATTTATGAATATGGGCCATGTGCCGCTGTACTTTTCCAGATTGCACAATGTGAAGGATACTGAATGTATATATATATATATATATATATATATATATATGTATATATATATATATATATATGTATATATATATATATATATATATATATATATATATATATATATATATATATACATACATATATATATGTATGTATATATATATATATATATGTAATTTGTTTGGCTGTTAGATATTGATGTCACAAAGAAAAAAAATACACAGTGTTTTGTTCGAGTCATATGCACAGCAATTGAGCAGATTTATTTCGCACAAAAAATGGTGTTTTTAAATTGTTTCACATATATTACTAAAGATACGTTTCATACAAAAATCTTAAAACAGATATTACAATGTTGTAAAACTAATGCCAGCTTCAAAACAAAATGTCAGTCATGAATATTATAACAACGTTTATGCAATATTATGCAGCAAGAACCAGTTTTTAAATAGAATCTGAAAGTTTACTGTGAACATGTCTTACATCTGCAGGAATGCTATTGCCATGGAATGCTCAAACTGTGCCAACATTTTCCAATTTGATGATTTCCTTGAAAACTTTGCAAACGTGAATATTCAGACCCTGTCATATTAATATACCTGACAGATTTCAAGCAACCTTAAGGTTTTTTGGCCGACCCACGTCCGGTCACTTGATCCGTATATATATATATATATATATATATATATATATATATATATATATATATATATATATATATATATATATATATATATATATATATATATATATATATATACATTTTCAATTCATTGAGTTCCTTGAAAAATTTACAAATGTAAATCTTCAGACCCACTGCTTAATTTCGCTAACGTATTTCTGTATCAGTAATGTCACAGATATTTAATAGGCCTCTAAATGAATGAGTATAAAGTATGGAAATCTGAAAAGTAAGATTTTTTTGCGAAAATTTTTCAAACGATTACATGATGTCATTCAATTATACTATGAAGTTAATACCCATATCGGGCCGTAGCTTTGCTTCAGGAAAATGGCACTTGGATCCGTAGAACAAAAAGAAACTGATGTGTCGAAAACAAATTATGAAATGCACTGAATTAGACCAAACAGGATATTAAGATTGGTTGCAAAATGCATGGTTACCGAGTCTGTAGAAAATAATAAAATGTCAGTCATGAATAATGCTAGCTATACAGATTGTACTAGTTGAACACATAGGATACCCCTACGCCAGCCATATTTGTTCAAACCATCTGCACGAAGCAGCAGAAACGTACGCTTCAGTTTGTTTAACTTTAAATTTGCGTAGCTGGGAAGCATCCTCATATTGGTAAGATATTTCATTTTTGCTTATAGATTACGACCTTCTGTGTACCCTTTGAAACTATATGTTTGACAAGTATTTGAGTGACACTGAAAGGACAAGTAATGGTCAACACTTCCGTTTGACATGTTTTCGACATGAAATAATATTTTCATGACATTTACACAACATTATGTCGATATTTTGACACCAGCTAAACAGATTTTGTGGCGGGAAAAACAATAGGACAGCTTATAGCAAAATTACTATATTAAGCATGTTATGAATGAGTCGGTTTGGGGCTTCTAACCTCCCAGCCCACAAGGTTGTATGACTATGTTTGAACAGTTTCGGGGGAGGGGGGGGGGCGAATTTCGTCAAGCTAGTGCTGGTAACGGTTGATGTACTTGTGGCCCATGATATATTCCGGAGCAATGGAATATTTTCACAACGATTACAAAACATTTTGTGAATATTTCTGCTAGCTATACAGATTGTAGCAGGGAACAGCATGCACAAATAATTAAACTTCCCAGCATTCAAGCTCTCAAAGATAATGTACGGAGTACTCTTTATTAGTCTGAATTATGGTTGATTTAATATGTTGTAGGCATAGCCTAAGATGCGCGCGTCAGAATCACAATTTATCGATAATAACATCAGTGAATCAGGCAGTAGCACCTGGTCGTCAGGTACCTCTAGCGGCCATTTACTAAAACAGTCTAAGGGGTGAGGCCGTAGCACCTTGCACAGTTGAAAGAAATTATCTGCTGTATAGCCTTTCTTTTTCTTAGACACTGTTCCACAAATTTAACTATTGTTCTTTATATCGCCATTGAACTAGCTGCATATCCATTGCATAAAGGAGTTGTTGGATTCTCGCACGACAACACCTAATCTGAGCAGGCTTGACAACTTGGCGTTTTGGGGCCCATTGGGGATAAGTGTGACTGGAAGTTCAGATCTGGGGCTGCTTTCATGCACAAACTTGCTCAATGAGCAATCACTCACCAACCAAAGCAACGTAAAATGTAGCTCATGCAAGTAACTACTTAACCGCTATCATAAGCTGGTTTCTGTTGCGCGATTTACGTGTTACTCACATGAGCAAGCAACCTGTGTAACTCTTGAGTAGTTTTGCGGAGCACCTGTTTCCGGTTCGCAGTGTAAACAGAAATGGCAACCAGGCAAGGAGTGTCGTCTGCAGCACACAGTAATTCCGGCAAAACTGTCGCTTGTCTATCACCTGCCAAGGCTGGTTTAATGGGAGTGGAACAGCGAGTGTTACGTAGACAGGGTGACCATGATAGAAGCTGCGTTTGATGCCTCTGTAACAACGAAAGTGAAACTTGGAGCATGGGAAGAAATTGAAGTTGCCGTCAACAGGTAGGCCTAGCTAACCAAGGTATAGCGTGGATAGGCCTACTACGAAGTAGGACTGACAAGCAACAAAAGTATAGACCCATATCTTTTACATGCATTGCAAATGAAGCCAAGCTTTTAATGATCACCCTCCATGGCACAGATGGTGGCATATACTTTCCTACCTACTTGACAAGCAATAACATAAAAATGAACTGTTATGTTTATTTACAACCAACCCAAGATAAGCAAACGAACTGGGAAAACTGAAAGAAACATTTCCATGCTCCTCCTTTCCCAAGTAAATTATTGATATTACTGTAAGTCCCCTTCTTGCATGCTGAAGCATGGCCCAGTAGGTGCTTTTTTTAATAATATTTATAGTAATTGTGAACACTGATCATGATTGATTAAAAAAAGTGCATCCTATATCATGACATCAAATGCAACTACTTTCTCTTCAAGATAAAATCAAAGTGCCAGCAAACGCAGCCGGTGCTAATTGCTCGCTTTAGCAGAAAACTAGCATATACGAACACTTAAGGATACGTTTAAGATTATATCCAATCCTGGATTTTCAATGTAAAAGGCTTCACAAAGTGCATGCAACTATCAAATGACGTATTTCAACTAGTATTAAAGTGTGTGGTTCTCATTTAAGGTTATTGGTATATGTACTGTTAGCACCATTTATCTACAGTTTCTTTGTAGCAACTAAGATCTTGTCAAGGTTATAATTCCATCACATCGATTCATTATTGCTTTACATGTCCAGCTAACCATACATTTTGGAAGTGCTTAGTCAATTGGTGGTCCAAAATTAACTGTTTCAGTATCCCATGGATATTGACACAACAAGTTGCTCCTCAAGATATCTGGAAACTAGACAAAATTGATAAAGATAAAATGGTAATGCTTAACTATTCTATATTATTGGCAAAATATTATCCATAGACGTAAAATTAGGAACAAACAGCCGACTATGTATGAATTTCTGAAGGAATTGAAAATGAGACTGGATGTTGAAAAATACACTTGCTACAGCAAAGGCGATTTTTTCAAGCTTTAATAACAAATTTCAGCTATTAGATGAAAATGTATAAACAGGTATTAAACTGGTCAAGCTGTAATATCAAATTTCAACAGTTACATGAAAATGTGTAAACAGTTAAATTCGGTCAAGCAGTGATTTCAAATTTCTTTTGTGAGAAGATAATGTATCAACAGGTGTTAAACTACAAGACTGCACATTTGAACTTACTGTGCAATATCGAGGCATGTGACTGGCATGGGTAAATTTATTGATATGTAACTAATGTGAGAAAACAAAAACAATTATGAATTACAAAAAAATGCTAAATTCCCAAATATAAGTCTGTGTAATCCACACTGTGAGCTGTATAATAATACACCTATGTCATATTTTTAGTCCTATTTCTTTTCTTGTTTTTTTTTTTTTTTTGTGTGTTTTTTTTTTTTTTTTTTTTTTGTTTTGTGTTTTTTTTGTTTTTTTTTGTTTTTTTTTTGTTTTTTGTTTTTTTTTTTGTTTTTTTTTTGTTTTTTTTTTTGTTTTTTGTTTTTTTGTGTGTGTTTTTTTGTTTGTTTTAGTATTTCAAAAATCTTTCAAAGTGATTATATTTAAATGTACTTTGTTCAATCCAGTACTAGGTAATACACATCTGGTTTGTTATTAATTTATTTGTGAATAAAACATATTTGTCCTTTGATGAAATATATATATGTGTGTGTGTGTGTGTGTGTGTGTGTGTGTGTATAAAAGTATTTTTATCTATTTTATAGGTATTCCCATGAAATTTCAATTAATGTTTCATTGTCCCCTGTCACCAAATTTGGTATGGGGTTACATAGAAAGAGTGGGGATAGGGGTTGTTGTTCTGCCCCCCATCTTTTGTGTCATTCCATCCAGTCACAACCATATTTTAAACTTTTCCAAAAGTGCTGTGCATATTCACTTCAAACTTGGTGGAAATGTATCTTGGGTGGGTCACTGCCAAATTTATTCGAATGTTTAAGCCCTAATGATTTATGATTTTTTTTAAAGAAATTTTCTTTTCAGTTTTGGTCAAATTGTAAATAATTTCCAAAACCACTTGGCCTATTCCTTTGAAAATGCGTAGAGACACCTATGGGATCCTTAGATCTTAATTTGTTCAAGAGGTGGCACTAGATATATTTTCTATTTTTATGATTTTGTTTGCCTGTTTGCTTTTTTCGACATCTGCTCCAAAACCATCATTCAGATTATGCCGAAAATTGGTGGGAAAGTTCCTTGTGGAAGGGTCAGAGAAACCTGTACATAAGCTTGCAATAATGTGGATGCCTGAATTTTTTACGAATTTTTATCAGTGCAGGTACTTATTGGTTAATGTTCACATTCCTCTTAACTTCTTTGTAAGTCAATGGGGCCTTCAATGGTAAGTTACCTTTTTGACTTCTTTTTCAAAACCGCTGGCCGGATCTTCTTGAAATTTGGTGGATATATACCGTAGGTGAGTCTCTACCTGGTTTGTTCATATAGGCACACTTCACCGATTTTATGAGTTTTTTTTAATGAATTTTGCCTTACTACTTTCATATGAACAGCCATTTGTCTCTTATTAGACTTGTTTCTATTTTGTACAGTTATATCTTGAGCACACATGATGTGGCAGGCTACATTTTTCCTTTGGAATATCTAGCAGATGTTAATATTTCTTTGGAAGAAACTATCAAGCTTCATTGTGCATTCTTTAATAGGTAAAATGCAAATTACAATGGAAAGTAACAGTAATGCATAGCATTAGCCTTACATGTCACTGTTGTTATGTTAAAGATAAGATCATAACTTCTGTCAATCCGTAGCTTCCCTTTCTGATTTGGAAATATATTTGTTTTTCCGCATACCCACTTCAGGGTTGAGGAGTGTACACAAAAGGCAATAGGTAACATAAAAACAAGAGATATTGATGAAATATTATCATTTAAATGCCAAACTTTAGTTGAAGCAGATGTTTCTGTTCAGTGCTTGCTTGTGTATTTTTCCTATTGCATACAAATTGGTTGATCTATCTTCATACATAGCCATCTGCTATGTAAAGATGTTAAATGTACAATTTAGACAATTTCATGATTTATCATTTTTTGCCTTCATTGTTTGATGAACAATCTCATTTTCATCCATAATGTGGTCAAATAGGTAATTGCTTGAGGAGAAGGATAATATTAGCTGTTACTGATCATGAGACCAATGAAACCTGTCTGACCATCATACTGTACATTTGTCAGCAGCACATTTTCAGTTGGTCACATTTGCCAATCAGCATTACATTGAATGAAATGAAGGTATTCTTTCACTTCTTTGTTTCCAACTAGTGGAATGAAATTAAGGCATATGCTATATTTACTGTAACACAGAGATGCAAATTTAATGTATTCTACACGAAATTAGGTGATTTGTTAAGGCCTGTCCTATTGTCCAGGACAAGTAAGAATAGATATAGAAAGAGTCAAAATATTGAAAGGTAGCATGTAAAAGAAGGGACACTTATCATGTGAGAGTCGACTACGAGATTTTTCTGGCCCGAGATTAAGTAAAGTTTTGGATCAGTGGTCTCTGGAGATACTTGTCTTGCCCTGGATCAAGTAAAGGTTTGGTTTCATTAAATTTATTGATAATGATTATGTGTCCTTTGATTAAATTTGTGTTCTTTCTTTTTCACAATTTATAAATTTGTTAATGTGACAGTGACTCTTGGTTAACTTTTGTGTAAGTTTAATAACACAAAAGTATTCACAACATGCGTGATCAATTAATACACGTGTTGTATTTGAGGATGTGTAAGCATATACAATAATATATAAAAATAAAGCAGAAATCAGAATGTTGTATATTTGAGAAATATATGAGGAATTATGGTGTGTAATTTTATAACAAAATTTGGAATAAATTATTCAGGCAATAAGTTGACAATCGGTATACAAATTTATATATTTAGGAAAAAAGTTCTGATAATATGTTTGGAAGATATCACAGTACCTTGGAATATTATTGTTTGAATGAAGAAGTTTAATCTTTTCAGGTATAATAAGCATTTTGATATTTGTGCATGTGGAATTTAGCTAGAAAAATACATTGGCTGGCAGTGTAATCAAACGGGGGTGGGGGTGGGGTGGCAGTCCCACCACTTACAAGGAAGCAGAAAGAATGTGGCTTGACCACGAAAGATTCATTCAGTCCTCAACCTTAACTGGTATACCTGGAGGCATTGACACATTTTGCAAAGATGCTGTTGTTCAGGACCCAGTACTGGTGGTGGAAGGAACGGGTAAAAATATTTTTTATTTCATTAAAATAAATGTACAGGTTACATAATTCAACAATATCAATAGTCTTGCAATGCTTATTGGCTTTTTGTATCTAGCTATGCAGGCTAATATGAAGAAAGAAACTGTAATACCTAGAGCACTAAATATGTAGGTAATGAATATGATTGGCAAATGACACATACCTTTTATATAGGACTTAGCTTATGTTATATTAGCGACTTTAAAATTCATGCAAACTTAATGTGATTTAAATGATGGCTGTTTTCTTGTAGTTGTATGCTCACTAATTTAACAATTTGAATCAACACTGGGGAAAAAAACTACATGTATTTGAAAATAAGTTCACTTATTATACTATTCTCATATCTATAAGCTGCATGGATAGGCTCAAGTAGCTATGTAAAAAATGGAAGGCAACAATGGATTGGTTTCAAATATTCGAATTTGCAAAACAAGTGTTATAAATGGAAGTGGAAATGGACACATAAGGTGTGACTATATATCAAAATCAATTTTGCCAGGAGTTCCAATTAGAAATTGGTGTAAAAATGGAAGTATTAAGTTGTAAAATGTGCATGGACAAGCTTAAGTTGTGAAAAAGTCCAAAGCAGCCCAACAAACACTATAAATGATTACAATAGTGTCATATACGGCATGTGGTGAGCTGAAGTTGTGGCTATATGTCCCAAACAGTATGACCAACCGTATAAGCTGGAATAGTGTCATATCAGGTGCATTGACAAAGCTTAAGTTGTGGCTATGTCTGTACCAATATGGCAAAAAGGAAAAGTTTGAATAATAATATATCAGGTGCATGGACAAGTGCAAGTTGTGGCTATGTCCAAACTAGTGTTACAAACAGTATAAGTTTGAATAATGTCATATTAGGTGCACTAACATGCTTAAATTGTGACTATGTCCAAGCATCAGGTGCATGGTCATGTTCACGTTGTGGCTATGTCCAAACCAGTGTGACAAACAGTATAAGTTTGAAAAATGTCATATCAGGTGCATGGACAAGTTCAAGTTGTGGCTATGCCAAAACCAGTATGACAAAGAGTATAAGTTTGAATAATGTCATATCACGTGCAGGGGAAAGTTCCAATTATGACTATGCCCAAACCAGTATGACAAACAGTATAAGTCGGAATAGTGTCATATTAGATGCATGTACAAAGCTTAAGTTGTGGCTATGTCCAAACCAGTATGACAAACAATATGAGTTTGGAAAATGTAATATCAAGTGCATGGACAAGCTCAAGTTGTTGCTATGTCCAAACAGTATGAAAAAGACTATTAGTTTGAATATTGTCACGTAAAGTGCACTAACACGCTTAAGTTGTGACTATGTGTAAACCGGTACAACAAACAGTATAAATTTGAATAATGTCATATCAGGTGCATGGACAAAGCTTAAGTTGTGGCTATGTCTCCATAAGATAACTTGGCAATTTTTGCAGGCATATGTCTCGACAAATATTTTTTTACAGGCATAACTGCCAAATTGGAGATTGCAATTCACCACTATATTTATTTCTAACGTCAGCAGGGACTGATTAAAGCAAATGACTAAAAACTATAAGATGTTTAAAATTGGTTTTCATGAAATAAATATTTAAATTAATGTTTTATTTTCAAAAGGAGAAATTATTATCCACGTATCTTTTCCAAATCTCATGTACACAGTAAGAGATGAGCCATGCCCTACTGATATACCCACTGACTCACAATGTCTGCTGAACAGTGTAAGTTAGTTATGTGCCAGTACAAGGTACAGTTATTCCTTAAATGCATTATTATTTTACTTTGTGCAATTGATATTTATTGACCTTTCACACTGTTTGTTCCCCACGCCCCAAAAAGAGACAAAAATGTATGTTCTTTTAACTTTAAATTGCAAAGATTGCTTCAAAGTTTTTGAAGTGTTATTTGAACTCGTATTTTTCAATGTGTTATTCATTTGATATGTTCAAACTGAAAGATATGCACATATGTGCTGAAAATTAAATTGAAATTTTGCATTGTATTTCTATTATAGTTTGTAGAATTACCCATGCGTGAGTATACAAGAAAAATGGCTAAATTGGCCTGTTGATAACCGAGTGATTAATTGGCCAGTTAATAACGATATGCACATGTAACACCCCTGTGATCTTGCCTGATGCTCAGCAAGGTTGTTCGTATATTTTACAAAGAATTACACTGTGGAGACGTACACTTTGCCCACAGAAACCAGAGATACATTTTATATGGAAAAGGTTGCATAGAAAAAAATTCAGTCACACTTAATACTTTGCATACTTAAATGTTGAAATGTCCAGTCAATAGTGGAATATACACTTTATTCAAATGGATCAGAGTCTGCAGGACCGTCTTTATGATGTTTTTCATGTTCACCCATGCACATGCATACACCATTGAGCATGGTGAACCAGATCCTGTTAAAGAATGTATACATTGACCTGATGGAGCAGGCTGGTGGTCACTTATAATGAAATGTGTTCCCCAATGGAATATTTTAAAAGTCAAGCACGATCATTCATGTAACATATGTCACACTTATGTTATTATCTTTGCTGACTTGTCAATTAGTTGAAACTTACCAAATGGTCCTCCATCTATCATTATATTAATCAATAATTTAATATACGTACCATATTTTTTCCAATACTTTCTGCTAGTTTCACCTCAAAATTAGTGATAGGACTGAACAACACTTGGTGAAAATTGCTAGTATTATGTATCTGTGAGAGATATAGACTGGAGTTGTATTTGAGTCACCTTTACCTAATTCGCAAGGTCACATAGTCACTTATATGAAATAAATTTCCATATAGTAACTGGTGAAGGACTTCTGACACAATTGATAGCAACTTGAACGATTTGATTCCAAGGAGTTTGTATGGGAAATTCCTAGGTTGGGATTGTATTTGATAACTTTGACCTGAGTTTCAAGGTGAAGGAAGTACTTATGAACTTCACTTTAGTGAAATATATATTTCCTGGGGATAAATCCTACAAAACGTGACTTTGCCATGTTCCTTAATGTGGGTCACATTTAGACAGTACATAAGTGACCTTAGCCTCATTCACAAGGTCAAAGGGCAGGTCAAAACATTTTACTCTTCACTTTATAGCTTTAGAACTACATGTTTTTGAAGTAGAACAAGTACAAGGGCGATTTTCATACCCTATGAAGGTCACAGGGCCACCAGTACGATGAATATGTAGGTATGCATGGCAAGGCCTGTTCTTAAGCAGAAGTGACTGGAGAGATCATAACTGCAGAACTATTTCAGTCTGCACTTACATGTTTGTGACGGTTACGATTCTCTATGAAGCCTATTCGGACAGTACATGAGTGACCTTGACCTCATTCCCAATGTCACAGGACAACTGACATGAAATTCACGTCTCACTTGATAACGTTAGATCATTTTTGAGTTAGGACCTCGATGTTGACGAAGCCCTTTAGTTTCAATTCATGACCGGTTTCAATCTTTATCTGTAGTAGCTGGCTATATGTGCCCCCCTGTTTGCAATGTCTGGGGTGAACTGACATGTAATATAGATACATGTGTGTATCTGTGGGTTTAGTATTTAGAGAGGTGTTTGCATTCCTATGATTATCAATTCGGAGCATGCAGTCAAGGAAACTGATCTCCATAGGAGATAATTCCACAGAGGCGTTGATGGTTGGGTGAGAGTTGTAGAGGTGTACCAAAAATTCGGATAAATGTTGTTTGCCAAACGTCCAGATGCAAAATAGTTCATGAATTTAGCGCCACCGCACCAAGAGGTGTAGTGGGAACTTCGGTAGCTTATTTTATCTAGATCAGACATAAATATGTTGGCAAAGGAAGGTGCTACCCTGGTGCTCACGGCTGTGCCACTGATCTGTAATTAATGCTCTTCATTAAACTCAAAGTTATTACAAGTGAGGACTATTCTCAGAAGTGATCAAATGGTCACACTCTATTGATGTGGGGGCTTTCATGTTTTTCTTCTTTTTTTAAATGTTTCAGAAATTTTAATGGGGAAGCTTAATGATAATTTCTTGTAATGCTTTAACCTGAAACAATTTTGTCCAGATTTGTGTAAAACATGATGGGGATATACCTTTGATAAGTGTCTACTTATTTTGTTTTCCATTGGTCATGCTCCACTGATTTTTGGATTTTTTATGGTGGACTTTGTCTTTGATGTTGCAAATGTTAGTGTTCTTCCATAGAAGTCAGGCTTACTCAGTAAATGGGGGACCTTGATCATATCCCAAGTTCACAAAACCACAAGTGTGATGAATCTCAAGGTCAGCTGAAGATGGGCTATGCATGTTTCGAGAATGTGCCGGAGAATCAGATACAGTGAAGCCTCTCGCTACTGAACATTCTGGGGACTTAGTAAAAATGTTTGGGAGTCTAGTCTAGTCGAGGGTTTGAATGTTCAGGCTCATTAGTTACCTGACTTGATATATATTTTGGACATGTGTATAGTATATAAATAAAATTCGTATCCAAACATAGTTCACACAAATCTAGAAGTATTTTGGGAAAAAAAGGGGTTAAGATTCACACATCCAACAATACAGCCCTAGGTTTGACATTTATAATCCTTTTGCATATGAAACAGTACTGTCCATTGTTCATTAAATTTGATGTGTTCCCTCGTGAGCAGACCTGTCTCTCTGTATATTATACACTCCATCAATGGAGAACATGTACCTGTATAAAAGCTTGATCTGCCTGGTTGACAGTTTGAAGTCATGTGTCCAATATTGAAGTTAAATATTTGAGCAAATAATATATACAATAATCTATTCCGTTTCCCTCCGATATTTATGTCCAAACCGAGTTCCGTACGGCAGTTCGTGTTTTTTATTTCACTTTTTTCTTTTGTCTCATTCTGGCCTCGGAGCCAGAGGATACATAGGTGCTCTCACTTTGGCTGGAACCGTTCGACTGTGCGGATCGTTGTTGCCCGTCAGGGCCCTCCTCGTTGCCATGTACATAGTTTGTATTATAAATTCAGTTTCGAATCGTTCCTGCGCTGTGTTGAAGTAGTATACCGTCGAAATATCTGTCAGTTTTCGATTTCGCGTGAATTATTTTTGCTTATATAGATAATTTTTTACCTTGAAAAAAAAAACTTGCTCTTTGACACGCTTGTGATACATACGTATCTTGGCTTGTAGGTTTGCGTTGAGCCTGCACTGTGATTAACTTTTGTTATGGGTTGATCAAGAGCACCAAGGTCCACTAATTTGTGTAAGTAGTAACCGTAACTATGAAGTTATGTATGTAAGAGCTTTGTGACATATCTTTCGTTACTCTTTGTCTGACAAAGGTACACGTGCTCGATATAGAATTTCGTTTATGCCATAAATCCAGAGTTATTCGGTATATGATGGTTCAAATGCTTGAATAAATCTCACATATAGCTTATCATAAGTTATGGGAAGGTATATCGTAGTTCGCAAATTTGCAGTTAGGCTATTGAATGTATTCTAAAGCCCCCGTTCTTCGGTCATATGTTCCATAGGGTATGTAAGATATTTTTCCCCCGGTCAATAAGTACACGCCAAGCCATTTATCAGATATCTTGTAATTTAGATTAATTATAAGATTTTCTCACGCGTTTATCTTACGTAAGTATGAGTTGGTCAAGTGTCGGTAACTAGATCATTAATATGCTGTTCTAATTTTGATAAAAGTTATCTTTGTACTTTTCATGCATGGCTTATCATTGACTCTTGCCTACGGGATTAATGTATTGTTTTAGCCACTAGATGGCGTTACCTGGTTATTTTTCACATGTATTTTTTATATCGCACCTGGAGTCTAAAGTTTAACGTTAATGGTGCGTTGATAATGGTATGTATAATACGTGGATTGTATATTAGGCTGGAAGATAGGAAGCTTTGTAAATAATTTCTTTCTTTACAGTCATTGCATTGTGCATCCTGTTTGTCTTCTACGTGCTTTCCGTCGGTCTTCTACATGCATCTGTGCATCTGTGTCGTCCTGTAAACTGTCATCAACTGTGAATAAAAATTCAATTGAACAAGCTGTTATATCGTTGGTCGTGATGTTAAACCCGTAGCAAAAGTAATTAACAGACATGAACAAATTATTGTTTCCATGGTGCCAAGTGGTGTAAGAGAGTCCAAAGTTACACATCGCTGGAAAGGGATTCATCGTTTCACTGTTTCATCGTTCTGGATGTTGACACAATCGTGGTGTTGATATTCAAATTGGTGGCAACGTTATATTGTGTTTATATGTGCAGACGGACTGTGCATATATTATTTTGCAGCTTTACCTTTCGACTGGACAGTCTCATCAGTCTTCCGTAGGATTTGTACCTCAACGTCATCACTGGCCAGGTCTGTTTTGACACGTACTGTACCACATATATTATTGTATGATACATATGTTATATATTATTGTATGATATACATATAATCATTGTTGTATACAATACATACATATTGTTTGTCATATTGCATGCCTATTGCTATTGATTTATTGATATTGTACATGCATTGATTTATTGATTTATTTTTCTATATTTCCTTTTGCATTCTTTGGCCAAACGGGTTACTCTCTTTGATTTATATTTTTTTTCCAATTTTTCTTTGATTTTGTTTCATTTAACTTTGGATTTTGTATTGATATTACCAGATTATTTCCTTTGTTTATTTACTTGTATGGTTTATACGGTTGCATATGGTACACTATTTGTTGTTGTATATCACAGTTTTTGTACTTGTATATTGTTGTGTACCAAACACATTCTCTTCAACAACCATGGAGCTTGCTAAGCAAAGTAGGGCTAACGCAAAGCGTAAGGTTACATCCCTATGTAATGGTCCTGGCAGATTTGTAGTCGAAGAGCAAGACTTTGCTAGTATCCCAGGTATGATTTCAGATCTAAGACAAGCATTTGATGAATTTCAAAATGTTCATGTTGATTTTTCAAAGTTGGCTATGCAGAGCGAAACTGCTAAAGTTGAGGAAGCTGATTTCGACAGATATTTCGACGTCGTGCAAGCGAAATATGTAAAGACACTGAGTAATGCTCGTAGCGTTTTACAATCAGCTTGTAGTGCGGAAATTCTTGAAATCATGAATTTACCAATGCTAAATCTTGAGTCTTACGCAGGTGACCCACTCAGGTATCATAGCTTTATAAAAGTTTTTAAACTTTCGGTGGAATCATGCATTAAAGACCCAGCGGCGGGACTTACCCGTCTGCTACAGTTCCTAGAGAGCGCTGCGTTGTCAGCAGTCAGATCTGCATTTTTTTACCCCCTCAACAGGGCTATGACTTTGGGATGTCAGTTTTGAAACAAAGATTTGGTTCGCCAAATTTGATTACCCAGAGTATTATCAAATCGCTCAAAAGCACGAAGCCAGTTAGAACCGCTGAAGAGATGATATCATTATCTGATGAATTAAACAATTCATATCAGGTTCTGAAAGAGGTAGATTGTCTGAATGAGGTAAAATCCCAAGTTGTCATATTTGATATAATCGCAAGATTGCCAACGTATGTGCAAAATAGATGAAGTAAAGAAGAGCTGAAGAGTAAACGTAGTTCAGGTAAATACTTGAAATTTGAGCACTTAGCGTCTTTCATCGCTGATATCTACGCCGAATTTTCCGACCAGCTGATCGGATCAGCAGCTAGGGCTGAAAGGTTTCAAACTAGGAAAAGGTTTACTTCACATTTAGCACAACGCGAGTGTAAAGATCCTTCTTCTTTGCTTGAATGGAATTGTTTCCTGGAAGATACACCAGAGGGCGCTGTGGCTCCTGTTGCTGAGTTGGATGTCTTGGTGCAGGATGATATGCAAAAAGTCCATAGTACTCTGACTTCCTCCCATGGTACTCCTGCTCACCCCCGGGGTACTTTTCCTCCTGCCTTGCATGTGCAGAACACACAATCACAAAAATGTCCTTTATGCAATGAAAATCATTTCATCATGAAGTGTCCCAGTTTCAGAAAGATGGAAGTGAAAGATAGAGTAGAATTTGTAAAATCATGTTCGTTGTGCAGTAACTGCTTGAGAGATAACCATCAGGTTGCTGATTGTCAGGCTAGTTCCATGTGTTTTGTTTGTTCAGGGAAACATACAGCTTTCTTACATGCGCTCTGAAATTTTTTCTATCTCTGAATGACATTTATGCATGTTTTTGCAATACATGTGTGACTTTGACTTTATTTTCAAGGTTACAGAGCCATTTTGGTCAATTTTATTGTGTGCATGATACTTTGAGAACTATTAGCACCATGAGTTTGATCTTGTTATTGAAGTGTAGCTAAAATCTAGCTAAGTGCATTTTAGATGTGATGGTCCAGCTGCCTGTCAGCTCAGCACAGGACCACCGTGGTCCTATCCATTCAGTCTGTTCACGTTGTGCCACAGTGTATGGTAGATATCTATGTTCCCTGTAAATCGGGCTTCATGGCACCATTTAATCAAATCCCGAAACTAGTCATTAATCCATGGTTTGTTCGATTTAGATCTTACATATGTTTTGATTAGGACGTGACCATCTAATACACCAGTGCTTGTTGCCTGAAAAGTCCTGAGCTGGTCATTACAATCACGCTGATGCTGCAGGGGGTTCACTCTGTCTTTATGAGTGCTTGTGTGAATGATGACTGTTCCTTTGACTCAATACGTGTGATTTTCACTGTGAAGATACCTTCATAGTTATACGTTATATTGGCATGGTGATATTTTTGTTCGGGACTAGGGAAACAGTGTTTTCGGCAGAAACGCCGAGATTAGCCTGTATATCGCTGTAGATGTTATCCATTATATTGATCTATCTTGTAGGTTTATTTAACAGCTAATGGACACTGAAAGGATGTTTTGAATAATTATCAGGTAAATGATTGAAAACGCCTATGAGACAAATGCCACTAAATGGATATCTTGTTCTGATATTGTCAAGGCTTGATATGATATAGTCCAGCAAAGGCTTATTACTATTTCCAACGTGGATGGGTGGTACATTATACAAAATTTTACCTGTCTTAACTGGTGTAGCATACGTGGAGGGCGAATTGTAAGCCATAAGGATTCAAATTAATTTCTTTTAGCTCCAGCCAGTCATTACATTACATTATAAAATTGCTAAAATATACTTTTTATGTAGTAGTACACATCACTACCGGTATAGTCAATCCTGTCACCATGGCTTTTGAAAAGATAACTTTGATTATCTGTATTTACTTGGAAACCCATTTCAAAATATAAAACACTGACAATTATATAATCATAAAATGAAATACGTGAATTTTTAGCAATGTTTGGTTTTAGTGAGTATACTTACCTCTCGATGACCCAACTTGGGTGCACATGCATCCCTATTCTTCTTGCCTCCTCCTGATTGGTCAGTGTATGTCAACTATTGAGTGGAAGCTGGAAGGTTGCTTGTGGTTCTCAGATGGTCGAGAGGTAAGTATACTCTCAAAGTAAACAATTGGGTACGAAAGTACATAGCAACAACTGTGTTATGATGAGCGATTAATATAGGCTTGGTCTACTTTGCAATACATGTGGAAGATATGTGTCTGTATATTTCTAAAGTATACTCATTTTTTCCGAAATTACTAAACATTTCATATACTAGTTAGGTAATGTTACCTCTCGACCACCATTGCTTAAAAAAAGAGATGCATTGGTAAGAGGGAGTCAGGAAACACAAATACTGACCACCAACCGACCAACAACCACAGGACCCAACAGTCAGAGGTGGGCAGCTATCAGTCAGACTGAGGAGGCAAGGTCTGTTGGAAAGAGCTCAGTGGTTCATCGAATTGAGGCAGCCCACAGAATCCTGGCTGGAGCCCAGAAACCCTCTTCTCTAAACAGCATGGGACCTAAATACCCCCCCCCCCCCAAGCCATCCACCTGCTGTCTGTAATAAAGGGAGACACAGTCTTTTTCCACTTTTCAGGTCCTGGAAATCAAGCAACACCAGTGAATCATGGAAATCATGGCAGGTGCCAGGGAGTAATCATATGGTTCCATAAGGCAGTGTTTGGTTGAAATGGGTCTGTCGGCTGTTGGTCTAGCAGACCCCATGGACATACGGCCAATACAAGTCCAAGAAAAACTCTAGGCTTACTCTAGGTATGCTGACCCATGAAATGCATCTGAGTCTAAAGCTGGAGGGTGCCATAAACAGGAACATTGTCCCTGACATGGAAAGTCCAACAGACAAGTATCAGGAACCTATGGAAAGGAGCCTTCTACACCAGCAAAGGTGTAAATGTCCTCCAACATGATCAAATTGCATGGGTAGTGCTCCGCAAATGCCTAGACATTTGCCAGTGGCAAGCCAAAAATATATCAACAATAGCAACTTTGCTGCAGGATCACCCGTAGGCATGAAAGGCTCGCACCTCATAAGCTGTAGCTGAGAACTGATTCAGGGCCAAAAGTTTGTCCAAAGCATTCTCATAGACCTTTCGGATGATCTGCTTAATCCATGATGAGATCATATTTCAGCAGACCTGTTCCTTTCAAGACTTACCCTAGGGGCAAATAGCGGGGTTACCCTCTTACCCTGGGCACCATCTGTGCAGGAAAGATACCAATAGAGAGAGCTGTCAGCTTGCACAAGGTTCATTCTGCAGCTAGTAGAGCCATATCCATTGCATCAATGGTAAAACCACTAAAGACTATAGATGGATTTTGAGCCAGTTGGTTCTTTTAAAAGAAACCCAGATGAGATCTCAGGGTCACCTAGGAGTGGTCAGGTGACCATTGGATTCGGTCATGTGCCAGAGTGTGGTTGTTATTTCTCTATTTCTTATGGTCCGAAAAGCAAGTGTTAAGAGAAAACAAGTTTTCCGCATCCAATACTTGAGGTGCACCCTGGGAAGCAAGTTCTTTACGCATTCAATGGCCACCTCTTCAAAATGGTTAAAACTAGTGGGAGGTCTACTCTGTGGTAAAACTTGCCTATCAGCAGGTCTGTCTGTGTAGAAGGAGGCTACTGGCATCTGTAGATAAGGATCACTCCCCATGCAAATGTTTAGGACATTTGCCAGGGTTGAGGAGATCGCAGACTGAAACCCCTCCATATTTCTCCAGCTCTTATCAAATACCTCCCACTGGTACAACAAAAGCTTCATGATGTCTGTGACGCGTGGAGACCACAGATTATCCTACTGGACCACTAGTCTGAAAACACCTTCCATCGAGCCGAGTATACCACTAGACAAGAGTCTCAAAGCCCCCATATGGCAATTCTTTCTATAACAGATTTCAAGAAACTTCTCTTGTGGATGTGCTGTGTGACAACCTGCGAAGGGTGGAGGTTGAGTACGAGAGGTTTCCTGCGAAACCCACTAGTCTCTGGTTGCACCACAAGTTTTGGCCATGCGAGTAGACGTAGCGATGGCACAATACTCAATTCCAGATGGTCCAGAGACCAATACATCCTAGGCCACCAGGCAGCAACTGAGATCAGATTACAGTCATGGGATCGAACCTTCCACATGACCCTCAGGAGGATTTGGAAAGGCAGAGAGGCATAGGTCACTAGTTCCTGCAATAATCATAAAATCAGCTTGTCAACTTTTTGGGGGAAAGTGCTGCAAACCTTCATAGATGATATTAAATACATACTGAAGTACATGTGGGTGTATCAACATCATACATGAATTTTTCATTATTTAAACAAAAAATGAGTTTTTCAGAGACTTTGTGACTAGGGTTAATACCTTCAGCCAGCTATGTGTACCTGCTTACCGGCTGATTTGTATAAACCAATTAGTAAGCCTTTGTCTAGTGGGATTACCTTACAGTGATTGAATGGGCAAACTGTGAGGCAAAGCAAAATCAACTAAACAGGCATTTGAAATGTGCTGACTCTGCATCCAAAAAAAAATATGTTAAACTTGGGCGCTTGCAGGTACCCCTGTGTAAGAAATGTGAAAATATACAGCAAGAAAATGCAACTTCTGCTAATTGAGATGGCTTTAGAACTGATCCTAAGACTGTGGATGCATTTATGGGTAGCCCGTCAGGGTACCAACCCCCTTCTGACAAATATGTCATTATTCATGAGCTGTTATGCTACATATGTAACAAGGTTGATCTGTCACCTACAGATACTTTAATCAAAGTGTGCCTTGAAACTTTTAATGAGACAGAGACTCTATAAGCTAAAAGGCTGTTATATGCTACAATACAGCCAGATGAATGCTACATGAAGAGAAAGTGTTTGGACCCTCACAAAGAGAATCTGAAAGATTTAGCTCACTTGATACATGAATGTGAGCCAACTGAACTTCCAACTTTTGTATCCATGGATTTATCAATACTGCTTACTGTTGAATTAAATCATGTGGACATCACATTTCTTGTACATGATATTAAAATTGCAAGGTTAGGAATATCTGCTAGGAAAGACCAAATAATGTAAGCCACCTTTCAAGGCTATGCACTGAGACCACTTCAGTTACCAGTTTTCTCTAACTGCATCTGTTGAGAATCTTAGGAGCAATCTGAGTAGAGTAACTGCTGAAATAGCTGAGCATATTGCTTAAAAACAAAATATGTTGAAAAGAAATGTTGAAGAACGTAGGAAGAATTCTGGGCTCAGCACACCTGACAAGGAGGTTCTCATGAGTGATGCAGGGAGCAAGGTGCATACAGTCGCACCCGTTTCTATTATCCAGGATATTATGACTCAGAATGGTGACCCAAGCGTATCTTCAAATTTCAAATTGGATGCCGGTACTGTTGAGAACCTGACTAATGTAAAAATACCCTGGCTAAATAGAATGACAGTAGGCCAACCACTACAGCTATCCACCAGGTTACAGTGATGGCAGGCCATACACAACCTCTGTCAGGTAAACCTAATCAATATTGTGTTCGGGATGCTAACTGTGATACCTCAAATTGGCTGCTGCAACCCTTGTATGCTAAGACCATATCTTTGGCTGGTGGAATTCATGTCGAACTTTCTCAATAATGAGATTCGACCAGAAAGTCCTAGTATGTTGACTATGATGAGCAATAGTGGAAGCATTGGAAAAAACATACCAGGAACTGGCAAGTCTATGTATGAGCTAAGTGCCTTAGCAGCTAGCACAGTGGCTTAACTTTTTGTCACAAGGTTACACCTTGATACAGGAGTGAATGATGTGATTGAACTTATTTAACGTAATGCGAACATCAATGTGACTTGTGAAAAACTTGAAAATGAATATGATTTACATGCATACTTTTGCATAAACCTGCCGAGAAGTAAGACAAACTTTCTTCTTGATCCTGACAAATGGCCTGAAAAGGTTTTATTAAGGTGATACTACCAGTAGATATGACTAAATTACTCAAACAAATTAAAATTGTAACATACAATTGTCATGGGATAAAGTCGTAAATACCTACTATATATAATTTATGTGGCAATCTCGATATTTGTTTGATACAGGAGTACTGGCATATAGATCATGAATTACACATGCTTCAAATTATACACTGATTTTAGTACTTTAGGTATATCTTCTGTACATCCATATGAAGGCAATTTGAGCGGCGGACCTCATGGTGGTCTTGCTTTACTGTGGCATAAGGACATAGGGCCTTCCATTACATTTAAGATGTATGGTGATGACAGACTCATTGGCATTATGGTAACCACACTCAATGTTAAGATACCTGTTTTATATAAATCTATATACCATATGAATGCTATGATAATCTGGAGGACTACATTTATTATTTAAGTAAAATTAACACTATTATTGATGAAGCCGCGACCGCAAATATCTGTGTGATTGGAGATTGGAATACTAATCCAAATAGCAACAATTTATTTGCTCCTGAATTAAGGTCTTTTTGTCATGAAAATATGTATAATTTCTCTGCACATCTGCTACAAGCTGATATGAACGATGTTCATACTTATATGACCCAAGCGTATATGAGCCCAGCCTACCTTACTTCATGGCTTGATCATCGCATGACAACTGCTGCTCATTGTAACCTTGCTGATATTTGTGTTTCCCATGCTTACATGACTATCTACATAGGTCACAATCAGATCAACATATGGGGTACCCAGCCTGGCCCACTTGGTCTGAATAACCAGAGGGTGGAGACACCTCTCTATTCCTACAGGCTAAGTTCTTCTCAAGAGTTGGCCAGACATTTTCAAGCCCTGGACATGAATCACAAGCCTGGGCACTCGTGTTAGAAACACCATCGGATGATGTGTCTGGCCAACTTGGTCAGCTTTTAAAAGTGCATCCCACTCTGCTGGTTGAGGTAGGCCATGGCAGTCCTCTTGTGGTGCATGACCAGAACTTGGTTTTGCTTCACTGCATATTGGAAATGGAGGAGCACTAAGGGTATGGACTCCAGTTCTAACCAGTTTATGTGCTGCAACCTGGGTTGCATCAGCCGAGACTTGATGCCAGCCGGCCATCCTAGTAGACTCCCAAACCACACCAAGATGAGTCTGTGTACATGGTCATTTTACTTGAAATGGCATAAATGTCTAACCCAAAATGACATTCTCCTGCTTGGTCCACCAAATTAAGAGCTGGTGTTCTTCTGGGAGCACCTGTGCTTGGTCGCTTTGGTCCTTCAGCAATCTGTCTTGCAGATAGTGTTGCAAGGGAGGATGGCATAGGTGGCCCTGGGGGGGACCTGGGAATCTATCAGGGTCAGGGATCCCATCAGGGTTTGCGACTGCTGGGTCATGTGAACCTCAATTTTAACAATTGGGCCTGAGCGTTTACAATGTTCTAGAATGGTCTGTGTGTGGCATAGTGAATCCAGGTGCTGTGGTGCACCAATCAGCAAGTTGGCCAGGTACACATGCACGTGCACGTTACCCTGGTAAAGGTATTAGGCTACCACCTGCCTGAATTCAGCCAGCATCTGAGGTGCCATGGCAGGGAACAATAGAACTGCCCTATACTGGTAAACCTGGCTGAAGAAGAGGAACCACACAACTTGCAGGGCAATTTAATCTGAGACAGCGGGGTCCAGAAGGCAAAAATCAGAAGTCCTGAGGCTTCCATGACCTCTTGCATTTACCTGTCTTTTTGCCTTTCCAATTCGTTTCCCTCTCTTCCTAGGCCCTTACGATGCCTGTGGCATAGCTTAAGCCAGACAGCAGCATCACTAAAGTAAAAGACTCAGCAGGGTCCGTCTGGATGGCCTGACTTTTGGCAGCATGCTTACACCTAGCCTTCTCGCTCCTCCCCTAGCACAAAACCTGCACCTGTTCTCAAGAGAACACAGGCAGCCAAGCTTTGGCAATAAATGTGAGACTGGTCATGGTTATCCTGGGTTGCCGTTAGTCCATCTTCTGCCCTCTACCCAATAAGGGAGAAGGTGAAGATATCTTTGGCTCCTCACTCACAGCATGCTGCTAAGCTGGGGTTGCCTGTATGCCACTGTCTTCCCTCTGTCTGTATTTTGACCAGCCCCCCCCCCCCCATGCCATAGTGGAGAAGATTGATTTTAAGCCAAGACCAGCCCTACTTCAATAATTTGAAGGCTCTGCAGGTAGAATATAAGCTGTTCCTATCTAGAAAAAGACCAGGAGAGCTTAGAAAACCAATTTTGTAGTAGAAGTACTGTGCACAGCTCTAAAACTGTTTGTCTGGATGAAAGTCAATGGAGCTGCCAACTCTTAGAACAAGCCACAAAGGTCCCCCGAGAAGGAAGGAATATAAGGGGCAGATGTGCACAGGAAGTAACCCCCATACCCTGGCTTCCACAGGTACCAAGTGTTGACCAGGACCACCAGGTCTTCAGAGCAATTGGGTCCCAGGTCAGTTGTGTAATGTGTTGTTGCACAGACATAGATGTCTAGGCAATGGTGGTCGAGAGGTAACATTATGCAACTAATGGTTTATTTAAGGGGTAGGGGAAAATGTTTAATCATGCAAGACCCAGAATATGTACTCATTTGTTACATGTGATCGTTAATAATTGAGAGATATGTATATGCTACAAGCACATAAATATTTGTGTCAAAGACATCTGTCAAAAAGAATGCATAATACTGTTAATGTCCTGAAACATGCTGGAATGCCAAAAATTTGTAATTTTTTTCCAGTTTTCTTTTTATTTTCTATCGAACAGACCTCATAAAACATGATTGTTTGGCCCATAAAGCCAAAATTGCTGTGTCAAGGCCCCTATTTGAAGAGTCATCAATCATACCAAAATTATCTATATAAAACTACTATATCTATAGGTTTTCCATGAATTTATAGTCTGATAGCTGTACATACAACATCTTATCCACTGAGGTCAAAATGCGTCAACCCCTACGGTCATCAATCTACTAGGTATGTGTATGTATGTATATATATATATATATATATATATATATATATATATATATATATATATATATATATATATATATATTTATATGTATATATATGTGTATATATATTTACATGTATATATATATATATATATATATATATATATATATATATATATATATATCAAGTGCACAGTCTTTTAAGTACATGAGTAAAACAGGTAAACATATAGCTCCAATTATGTCAGAGGTCATAAATATGACAGGCACACATACTAAGCCACAAAGCCGATAAACAAAACAGGCCTGCGTTCAAAACAAGACAAGCTTACATAAAACACATAGTCCACTGAGTTCCTTATGAGAACAAGCCTACATGCATTCCCCAGTCCACTGATTTCTTATGTCAGAAATGTGTATATATAGCTCATAATCCACAGAGTGAATAAATAAGACAAGCCTGCATGCAGCTGCTGGTCCACTCCAAGTGCACTCCTTGGTAAACTTTATTTGCAACATTAAGTGTATGCACGTCCATATAAGAAATTCTTTATTAATATTCCCTAAATTCTATGCCATTTACTCGAATAGCATTCTGTACTATATGTCCCCTAAAGCCCTGAAATAGTGAGTCTAGCAAAGGAATATATTTTACTGCTTTGTCCATATCTGTCAAAAGAAATGTTGATATATATTTTTTTTATTTATGAATTAAAAACATAAGTAAATCATATATTCTTCATAATCTGAAAAATATCTTGGCTAATTGATTTGATATTTCATGCAAAGTAGGCTAGAGAGCCCTAGTTCTAATTTTTGCCACTATGGTGGTGCATAATTTTTCTTTTTTTTTCCATGTCTCATTTTATTAACTCAGATGCTATTTTATACTTTAGAACCAAAAAGAAAGTGTTTGAAACTTCATTCAAATATGACGTGACTAAATTGTCAAAATGGTGCAAAAATAATATGTATATAGTAATTCTGGTGCAAGAATGGGGAATAAAACTTTGGGACCATGTGTCAGAAATGCTACTTCTGTACAAGTGTATGTTGTATTAATAGGGTGCATGAATTTATTTATTTTGAGAAGTGTCTCTTGATGCTATGCTCTGGGACATGTTACCCAAATGAATATTGGTCGTATATGTGAAGGGTATAATGATGAATAATTATGCCATCTCTGACAGGGATAGTTCAGAAAAAAAAATACCCATGCTCCTAAATTTCAAGCCAACAATGAGGGGGAAAGGTAAATACAACAAATAGCACAGATTAAGTAGTCAATCAAACATCAACATCCATCTTCCAATACCAACGTGAAAGGTGCATGGCTGGCACAGTGGTAACAGGTTGGCTTTTCACCTCTGCAGCATCGGTTCGAGTCTTGGTATCGGAATTAAGTGGAAGACTTCCTACTACTCTGATTGTGCACAGTGGGTTTTTGCAATCCGTAAGCTACCAGTGCCAGCACCCACAACACCACATTGCATAATTCATGAGGTAGGGAGGCAAAGAATGAGATGCCTCATGTCTCAACCTTTGAAAATCTGGGGTGAAGATGAACAATATCTAATAGCAGTATGTCCATGTTAAGGAGTGAATGCTGGGAGGGGGGGGGGAGGCAGAAAAAAATCACTGTTTCTGGCCATACAAACTGTCATAGAGCACACAGCATATTTTAACTTAACCAAACAGACATTGTCACAGAATTAAAACCAAAATATAAACGAGCTGTGACAATCACCTGACCGCAATGATAGTTTCAAATTGTGTGGTTTTTTAAAAATATTTTGTTATAAGTGGCATTCAAATATCTAAACCCTTGCCTAAATCGTTTCGTTAGTTAATGATCATCATTAAAAACAACCTATAAGTGCCATACAGATACGCACACTTCCTCCATGTTATAATATATCCACGGGAAACATTAGCGTGGTGTGAGCAAAGTCGATCGCTTCAAGGAAGGACTGTCTTCGACCAGTCCTCTTGGCTGGTGTTTATAGAACCGTATACATTCCTTCATTGATATTGCCGAGAAAATTATACATGGATCCAAAGAGTGGCAACTAAATTTTCTTGATTTCTCTCTCTCTCTTTTGATGAAAATGGGCTTTCTTGTGCGGTTGGATCTATTACATTTTTCACAGATTCGTTTATAAAAAAATTGGCGTTTAGCTTGCAAAGTAGTATGAACCTTATGGTACATCTATGATCGTTTTCCTCATTTTTGCAACAAATGAAGAGTGACGCTTTGATCGGGTTGCATGTGACTCACATTCAGGCATTTCGTTCTTTATTCTAATGGCCCACACACACTCACACAAATATTAAGATATATTGCAACAATCACAAAACAAACGTTAGTTACACTTTCAGAATATATTTCTGCTTAGCATAGGCGTCCAAAATAATGACTATAAGACACAATAATCTAAAAATAAGTCCAGAAAAGTATTTAAAAAAATACATAAAAGGCAAAATAGCGTTGTGTATTTGTGTCCCTTGTCTTGTGTTTATACTGCAAATGCGTTAAGTGAACCTTTATGTTCCTATTTTTTTTTTCAGATTGAAATGGAGTCAATAATTTCTTTTCTTCCATTCAAACTTGAAAATTCTTGAGGCATAATACACTATAAGAAGTGGACACAAAAAGCGGACCTCACTTTCTTTAAATTTTGCTTGCTTTTTGGTTCCTAGGACTGTTTGATGTTGCGAGATTGACATCCCATCTGAGCACTAAAGGGGCTTATTGTTTTGAGGGGAAAGCTGCTACGTGCAAGCTTCCAGTCAATAAACATACTTGGGAACGCGTTCATGTTTTTGCATGTGGATTGATCTGCTAGAGACTACCATAGAATTATATAAAAAAGAGCAACACTCATCCTTGGAGAGAGATGTGTCTATTGTTTTTGGTTTTGGCGACATAGGATTTGGACACAAATAATCAAGGAGAACCTTATATTCGTTCCCTTGTTCTGTCGCTGAAAAGTGTTATAGACATCCAGGTCTCCACACGAACTCCATTTTCGTGTGCTATCCATACCTAACATCTATTATTTAAAAACAATATATGTATGTATATATATATATGTATATATGAGTGTAGATTAACCTTCATTTCCTGTAGCATACTGTCACCATATATATGTGAGTACTATTTCAACCTTCATTTCCTGTAGCATCAGGTAACATGCAAATTTACGGACTGTGATTTGCCTTCAACATTTATCACTCGGCGAAGCAGGCTGTAAGCGAAAAAACCGCCAATAAGTCTCATTTTTTTTTGTTTACCCTTTACTTTTAGATGTAATGCCATATATGTTGCCCTTTGGACGCCCTTGAGCGAAGAGTACAAAAGTCCGGTTGATGTTGGTTCGAAGATTTTGTCAAAGAAATTAGACTATAGAGGGAACGTTACTAAGGCATAAAGCACACAGATAGTTTATAATTCACATGTTTGATCAATTTGGACCTAGGCGTTTACAACCTTAATAATGCTCTTGTATCCACGGTACGGTCACTATGTGTAAGGGCTTTATGTTTAACGCATGATATTGAAGTGCAACGCCTGTTCCTAACAAAACAAAAGAAGTAAAATATCAATAAGGAATTATCCATTTATAAATTTTTGAACAGTAAAATTTGGGTTCTGCCAATTAAAACCCATTCAAATAAAGAGATTCCATATCGAATAAATCACTTAAAACATTAAAAAAATGTTTTAGAAGTTTTCTAAGAGGTCAAAAGCAAAAAATCAATTAGGACTCTCCAGTTTCTGGAAAGAACCCGAAGTCTTATAATTAAAGATATTAAAACCTTTGTTTGTAACCAGAAGACAATGCATCAGCACAAGTTCAATAAGAATGCCAAAATGGATATCAGTTTCAAAGAATGGTCTACTTGCATAATATTTACCTCCATGCCCAAGACTATAACAATATAACATTTGAATTCTTTAATCGTATATCGGTTGAAAATCTGTAACACCAAACATCCCATCTCATTTTCAATTCTCGGTTAAAGAGAAAAGTTAGTTCGCTTCCCCTAATGCTATGCTTGAGCACTTACTGCAATGTTAAATATGCTTTTAATGTACCATTCCGTGATTATTATCTGCTATGTTGTCTTCCCATGAAAATTACCTGAAACAAGTAACACAACGCACCTTTTTTTTGATAAGTCTCCAGAGTGAATGCTTTCTTGTTAACGTCATTTGTTTTCAAGAATACACACACACACACACACACACACACACACATCTTCATATAGGTCCTCTATTCTATGTTTTCAGCAATAATCAAATCATAATCAAATCACAGACGTTCTATACAAAGCGCAGCCAATTTTTTGTGGTGTAATTTTCCGTCCCCTTAGCTTTATGTACCATATCCAAACAAGCCTTCACTACATGTAGAAATAGGCTATGGTGCAACGATCATTTTATATATATGGTATTCCGTGTGTTTAATGAGGTAATATATTGTCTGAGAGCTGAATGCCTACGTTGTCTAAATTGATTTGATTTGGACAATTTCGTAATGTTTCTGGAGACTAGACTGTGCAGGTAATGCCCCCAAATATTATATTTTGAAATTTGTGACAAGAACGTCCCAAAAATTGATTTTTCACATCAGGGGCATGGAGCACACACTTTCTAAGTCCATCCCCTCACCCAATGTATTATTATTATTATTATTATTATTATTATTATTATTATTATTATTATTATTATTATTATTATTATTATTGTTGTTGTTATTGTTATTGTTATTATTATTATTATTATTATTATTATTATTATTATTATTATTATTATTATCATCATATTATGCTGATTGCACATGAATACGGATCTTGAAGCTGACCTTTATTGGTTTGCCATTTTGTCATTGGAAATTCAAGATAACGCGGATAAAGCCACAAAGTCGTAACACTCAGGCACAGTAATACATTCACACCCAACAGAATTTGCACAGTGGATTCGCTTTGGATTTATTAAACGCTTCCAAATATATCATTCAGGTATGTTATACAATTGAGTTTACCTAATTGTGTATTGTACGGAACCACACATAGTTATCATCTTTCATTATCAACTCAGGGATCTTACACTGATGATACGCAACCAATTTCTTGCTAACAAAATTAGGAAAGGTTTAAGTAACGATTCTAGTTGATGGATGTTCATCTGAATGATATTATTTGTCCATGCAATGACTCCTCATGGCTCATGGTATAACCGATAATTGTGTTTAGTCAGTCCTCCAATCTGCGGAAAATTGGACATAATTAATTTTATTCAGTCAGACAGCTTCCGAAAGGAATACAAAATATTGAAAGAAATCATAGAACATGAGCCAGTTCTATGTCTAAAAAAGTTGCCAAACACTGTGGCTCTCTCAAGGTTTTTATCTTTTCTTTTCTAAGGATCAAATGACGTATACTTCACCAGATAAAACCATTGGTTTTTAATGGTTGTAAAGAAGAGCATACATCTACGTCAAAGGACTATTGACAGGTGCAGAATTGCAACACACCATTAGGACAGCAACAGAAGAAAGTAGGCCTTCGTTGTTTTTTGTGACATTTATGAATGTAGAACATTACACCACAAGGACAGCAAAGCAAACTACAGCAAAAGACACAAATTCAAGAATTACAAAAACAAATTCATTCCGCTTTCAATGCCAATGTAATCCCATCTACAGTCCCAATATATTATTGGAATTGCCATTGTCTCAGGATTTCAAAACACTACAATGAAACAGTTTACTTTAAAAGAAATTAAACTATGGGGATAAACATTGGCCAACATGTAACTTTTATCACAAACGATAAATGCTAAATATGAAATAACGTCCGGAAAAAATTGTTTCTCTAATCCATCCCAAACTTCTTGAATAGTTCGTAAGTCTAATCCATTTAAGCAGAAGCATATTTTCAAATGTTAAAAACGTTAGAAAGCTTCTATTTGCTGCCCATTAGGCTCGCAAATATTCAGCACAAATGAAAAATAGTCATTAGGGCAACGTTTTTAGAGGTGTTCTACTGGGCATCACGATACAATATATATATAGTACATACAGGAAACAGGCATCAGGGCAACACTAAGAGAACTGTCATATTGGCTACACATACGAGAGACACAAGGAATGTCATAGGGCAAATATACAAAGGTATCGTACTGCTATGAAGATACCACATACAGGCAATAGACATTAGAAGACCATATGCAGTGCTGTCATATCGGCCATTAGGGTGCCATATACACAACACATACAATAAACAGGCATTTGGGTAACATTTATTCAACTGCCGTACTTGCCATTAGCGCAGCGAAAACACAACGCACACAGGATACAGGCATTGGTGCAACATATACACAGCTATACTGGCAATCAGAGTACCAGGTACACGTCATATACAGGAAACAGGTATTATGCCTATATATACATAGATATCATATTGGCGATTATCACAACAAATATATGATAAGAGGCTAGGGCAAACATGTAAAGAAATCATACAGATTATGATGGTACCATATACACAACAATTATACCAAACAGGCATTACGGCAACATATAAAGAAGTACCATATCGGCAATTAGTGTTCCATCCACACAAAACATACACGAAACAGGCATAAGAGGAACATATAGGTTACAGACCACAGTTGTGATTGGCTGGTTGCGCATCCCAATGGAGATAGTCCGTTATTGTGAAAATACTATGTTTTCAGCATGCTGTAGCTTCTGTTTAAATAAGGTTACCTAAGGCAGGTTTACTGCATCACAGAGTTACTTCATTGGTGGTCATATAGGTACACTGTCTTTCAGGCCAGGTGGACACTGTATGGTGGGGGAAGGACAATGATGTGAACCTGGCAAGAGCACAGTTCATACACCTGCATAAAGCTGACATCCAGGTGTTCGTGTTTCAATCACAAATTAACGAGCTGGGAATTACATGACAAAAATCCATCTGATTTTTTCTGACATTTTTATCTGTTAAATGCCGTTCATGGAACTTTAAAATACCAAAATGCTGATTTTTAGACTGAAAAATGCTAATATGAAAATTAGAAGGATTTAAAACTGTAGTCTGTTGCCTATACTAATACAGAGATGCCATGCTGGCCATCAGTGTACATATACAGGACATTTATTATGGCCATTCTTCAGAGTACCATATCCAGACCACATGCAGAAAACATGCATTCGGCAACATTTACACAGCTATAAGATTGACCATATGTACAATATACACGGAACAACGACCAGTATCATATACACAGCTTTCATATCGCCAATGTGATCCCAAGTACACCATATGCTTGGCCATGTAGGTATCATATATACACAACATACAGAAACCTGGAATTGGGGCCACATATACAGAGTTATGTTACTGTCCATTGGCAAACAATACACTCAACACAGAGTAGGAAAACGCACTTGTGCAGCATATACAGAGCTGTCATATGGGCTATATGCACAACAACTAAAGGAAATAGGTCTGAGGGCAAAAATTTAGACATATCATGCTGGTCATAAATGTACAATATACACAACACAACAGCCATTCGGGCAACAAATACAGAAATTTCATGCTTGCCATCATGATTCCATATACAGAGCCATCTAATGTACATGGTTCTAGTGACAGAGATGACCTCCCGTGAATTATAGTTGGAAAATTAACCAATATGACATTCTTGTACCTGAAGCATCACAATCAGCCATACTTGAGACTGCGTGTACAAGAGCTGTATATGACACAAAGTGGTATGAAGATTATATAGATGCCCTAGACTCCAAATTTTCAAAGAAACTAGCAGAAATACCTAGCGCCACAGATTCAGGGTTGGGCTTGGTGAAAAGGTGAAATCTAACAAATGTACACGGATTCCTCTCACACTACCTGGCACAAATTCTTTTCGGGATGTAGGTAAACATCATTCTTCTTCCAAAAAAAAAAAAAAAAAATTTTAGAAAGCCTATGTGGTCTTGAATTTGCAAAATGATACAGTGGAAATTATGGGAAAGTAAACACACTTGTACAAGTCAAGAAGCGGCAATTATTGTGTTGACATAATACCACAGTAAAAAAATAAGTCAGATATTCCTAACTTCAATGTGACAGTAGAACTTCACCTCTTGCATCAAGTAAAGAAAACGTTATTGGAGAAGGCCATCACCAAACTGCAGGAACAGCTGGCACATGCTCCAGCGCACATTAAAATATTGATAGATAATGCAATGAACCTGGAATCCCGAATTTGCCAAAGTTACATAATCTGTTGTCTGCAACTGTGATATTTGCAGCGAGCATAAAAAGTCTGTTGCCCGACCAATGGCAGGACCGTGGTCAGCTTCACAGTTGTATGATGTAGTTGCACTTTATTTGTATCTATTAGACGGGGATTATGGTATCTTCATATGATGGATGTGTATCTAGATGTAGTTTATTGTTATAGTGAGTCAGATTCTACTATAGTCGTCATAAATTCATTTAACGTGACTGCATTGCAATCTTTGGAAAACATGTAACTCACTTTTCAGACAAAGGAGGCAAGTTTTCTTCTGAGGAGTTCCGTGAAATGTGTGATCTATGGCGCATTGTTGTAAAAACATCACCTGCCTATTCCCCATACAGCAATATTCCCTATGAAATGTGACAAGGCAGAATATTGCATTTTTATTCGTGCTCCCACCCTTGGCATTTAGCCAAATTACTTTTCTTTAACATAGCATATTGCTGCTGCCACACAGTACAGACAATAAGCTGCATAGCCAGTGCTCAAGTTGGGTGTTCACCCAATCATTCACTGCAATTGACACTTGACCATGAGGACACGCAGATCAAACTGACTCTGCTTGAAGAGACGGTAAAGTTTAATTCAGTTATACTGTGATATCTAAAGTCCCCAATTTCTTTGCAATTTGTAAGTGCTGGCCTCATGGGTTAAGTTGAAATTTTAAGCAGAATTCGGGGGGGGGGGGGGGAGGCTGTTTTATAGGAACAGTTCTCAGTGTTACTTGCCTGTGGCTAGCTGGGTTACTACATATTGACCGATTGCCATTGTTGGACATGCTGTGTTACAGAGGTGGGTGAAGTGTTATTGTGCTGGTGTATACAGAACTAGACTTGTAAATATTGAGTGTTTACGTGATAATTAAAAATCTGTCCATAGTTTTTACCTGGAACAAGCAAAAGCACAGCGTATGTAAATATGTCTAATGGCCACTCTATGTTTGTATTGTGGACTGGTGCTCGATATGGTTTCTTTCTAAGCAAATGGAATAATACTTACAGTATATCACGGTAAAACATTGGTCACATATGACTTATGACAGTCACTGGAACTGGTGTTGGTGTTACGAAAATGCACCTTTTAAAGCACTCTACATATGATATAATGAACATTCCAAAACTGGTTCATCGACTTGATATGCCCCGCTCGGTGGCCTGCTCATTAACGTACGCGTGTGCATATGGACACTGAAACCATGTTGTGCTGCATTGGTTTGCGGGGCTTGCATCGGGAATTTTAGCGGTGTAGCCAGTTCAGCTTAAACAACTTAAGTTCTATTGCCAAACGCTGTTTATTTTAGCTGCAACGAAGAACAAAGCTGTTTCCGGGTAATGTAATTGAAATACCTGCACCTTCAATTCTTTGTCTGCTATTGAATACACAGCGAATTGGGCCAAACGGTTGCACGTTTTTTCAGCCGATTCACACTTTATCAAGCCACTGACTATTTGGCTAATGGTAGCAATAGTTGCTTTGTGCTGTTCAGCACATTGATAGTGTTCTCATCAGGTTAAGCTTGTATGCTTCTTGTCATGCATATTTGCTGTCAATTAAAATTGCTAGCCGGTTAATATTGCTGGTTATTTACCACTCATAAGGCTTTTTATACTTGTACCGGTTGTTTAACACTGCAACATCATGTCAAAGTTAAATATTAATAAGTATTCTGCTTCATAAAGATGGCGAGTTATACATTATACGGTCATGGTTAATATTTATAAATGCGCACCTTTGTAATGAGGCAATGCAGCACATTTCTTTCCCAAAGAATGGAGTCATCAAAAGTCAGTCTATTATAGCTACATTAAGGGCTGGGGATTAAGGGCTCAGAAAAGGGTTATTGACCTACATTCAAATATTGCACATAAATCGTTTCACTAATATATATTACACAAATGTGTGATGGTTGGGAAACCCGCATTAAGACAATGGCATATCGCTATCATGTGAGCCACCCTAAGAACCTAACTATAATGATACAAAATCAATGGCTAATTACTTGATGTACCTCAGTATTAAGTAAATTCCCTTTCATGTTTGACTTTCAATTAGATGTACATAAATAATGTTATAATATTTGATGTGTACAGCTTATAAAGTTGGTTCATAAGATTTAGTTTGCAAAAATATAATAGTTTGGGATGCCACAAGATTTTGGGTGTATATATTGCTTCCTTTTTTTTCACTGTGAGAATTCCCATTCAGATGTGCATCTATTTCAATCCCTAGAAACTTGAAACTATTTGCATAGTATATTTTTCATTTTTACCTAAGGAATTCTAGATCTTTTTTGAGGTTGGTGAGGAATGAAAAAAAAATTCTTTCCGACATTGTGACAGTTTGTTAGCATCTAGCCAGTTGGAGATTTTATTTAGTTTAAAATTATTATAAAGATATCTAGGCATGTAGAAACGTTCTGTCATCTGCTGACATAATAAGTTTTTTTTTTTTTTTTTTAGCTTCAGCTATATCGTTTATTTAAATGAGAAACAACAGAGGACCCAGTAGCGAGCCTTGTGGGGCTCCTGTCTTAATGTGTACTACACCTGAGTCAACGTCAGCATATTGAGCATATTGTTGTCGATTTGTTAATTAAGTTTCAAGGACGGCCAGTTACGTGCTTTTTACGCCGTCTGACTCTAATGTATCCAGTGAAATTGCGTGGTTGAGTGTATCAAATGCCTTTCATCGGTCTACAAAATACGCATTGGAAAGTTTCTTTTATCCTTTTCCTGTCTTACCGTATCAACAAGTTAGATAGTAGCAAGATCTGTTGAATGAATTTAACGAAATCCATACTGACTATTATAGAAAAAAATAAGTGTCGAAATAGTAAAATAGTTGATTGCAAATTACTTTTTCAAACACTATGGAGAAAGCTGGAAGTATTGCTGTGGGTCGATAGTTGATGCAGAGATATTTACACTATCCTTTTTATAAATGGGAGTTACTTTTGCAATCTTCAGTTCAGCTGGGAATATGATAGTTTTTAGGGTTTGGCTTTTAATTGTGTCGAGAGGTTTTGCTACACAATCATTTTATGCATTTCAGTATCTTCGTGGAAAAACCATTTACACCATAAATTCATTTGTCCTTAAGTGATCGATGATGGCGCTGATGTTATCAACATGAGTGTTCTTGAAATGGTAATTATGAGTGTAAGTTTTGTTCAAATACATTTTATAACTATTTGCTCGTCACACGTTTATTTGATTTGCTAAATTTGAGCCAATATCTGTGAAAAAAATTGTTGAATTTATTGGCAATAGCTATCTTATCTTTGATTTGCTCTTCGTTATCGGAAAAATATTCTACAAATATCCTTCTTTGATTTCAATAGTACTTCAGCTATCGTGGCCCAGGTATTTTTTGTATCATTTTCCTATCGTATAAGGCATGATTCATCATAGTTTTTTTGGTTCTTGTAATTATCTTTTTTCTGATAATATTATAAATTGATGGGTTCCTCTTTAGGGTAGGATATAAAGGGGGGAGGGGGGTATTTGGAGTACATTTTTTATTTTTTGTACAGTTTATCTCTGAAACTAATAGACAGTAGAATGCTCAATGTTATGCTCCATTATTTCCTGTGCTTATGTTGGCGGAACCTTATCTTTGTACAGGGAATGTGTTTCTCTTCTGCTTCTCAGGAATAAGGATTCATTTATTTGACCACATAATACAATAATTACTTGGCATACAGATATATTGGTCAGAGAGAAATCCGATGAGACAAAGTTTGTCGTTATCACGGAATCCATCCCAATCTTACAAAGTTACGATTGGCGGTGATGACACTTAGATCAACAATGGTCATAATATATCAGAGTAGTGATTTGAAATATTAACATGTTAAGTCACATCTAGATGAACGGAATTATTACATTCAAAACTGGTAGAGTTATACAGATTTACACATTTGAATGTACATAACAGATTGGTATCATACATTTGTCTTGATAACTATATACAATGTGGTTCTTAACATATACCATGGAGACAGTGTGTTGGAATTTTTTACGAATGTTGAAATATTTGTAACAGAAGTTTGATTTAGAAATTATAACTAAATCTTCAACTTGTAGTAGTTCCAGGCTCTTTAATAAACGATCTTCATGGGCATTATAATTTCACATTGAATAACTCGAACTAATTTTTTTTTACCTTTTTGGATTCCTGCCGTATTTGATTCATATGCCAGGATTCCGTGATTAATATGTGATGATACAAAGAAATTATATATCTTTAATTTGGCACTGAGTGGCAGTATATTTTTAACTTGTTCCAGATTTCAAAAGATCAATATATTTTACTGGAAACATCATCTACATGTTGATTCGAGTTTAGATGTTTGTCAATTGTAATACCAAGAAAATTAAAGGTGTCAACATGTTCAACTGAAACATCATTGATTATTATCTCTGGCATTCTGAACCTTTTGTTCTGTTGAAGAAAAATCATAAACTTGGTTTTTGTTTACATTTAATGAAAGCCTGTGAGCCTCTTGCCATATTGTAATTTTTTGTAGTTCGGTATTTATAATTGCATTTATGTTAGAATTGATGTTTACATTCAAGGCATATAGTGTGGTAGAAAGTGTCGAGTCGTCACTATACATTATAAGTTTGAACAATCTACTTGCTAGGGTTATATCGTTTTTGTATATCAAAAAACGCAGGTGCCCCGATAGGGACCCCTGAGGCATTCCAGTTTGTATTGGCAGTGGGTCATATTTTCCATCAAATTCAACATACTGTTTTCTATTTTCCAAATGACTTTCAAAAAAGTTTGCAGATTTGTCTTTTATACCATAGTAATTGAGCTTGTTTAATAATATTTTATGGTCTAAGTTATCAAATGCTTTCGGTGTATATAAGAAAAAGCATAAGCGAAGTTAACCTGTATCCATTTCTGTTTTTGTTTTGTCTATCATTGTGACTGATGCCAGTTCTGTCGAATGATCTTATTGAAGCCGTACTGGGTATCATGGAAAATATTATGTGCTTGTTAATACTCATACAGTTCATTAAAAAATTATTTTTTGTCAAAGACGTTGGAGAAGACAGGTAAGTTCAATATTGTTTGGCAAATGGTGAACTGGTATTCATCGTCTTTTTTTGTATATTGGGGTACCTTTCGCCGCTGCCTAATTTGCCAAAAAATATACCCTTGTGAAGTGTTTGTTTAATTATAATGAGCGAAGGCTTGAAGATTGCATTCTTAATAAATTTTAACATTTTCATAGAAAAATCATCAATGCCACATCTAGTTTTCCGGCGCAATTGATCAATAGCATTGTCTACATCAACTTGACGAAGTTAAAGCCTGTGTGTGATTGTGTCATTCGCTCATCATGTCGTGAAAAATGTCAAATGAATTATCCCGGTGTGTACATGGGTGTTCATTTATTTTGTTTTCGATATTGGCATCATTAAGCTCCACGTGGGATTTTGTAATATGAGATAATGATTGTCTATTTATTCTTATTGGTTTAGGTTATCTATCTATCTATCTATCTATCTATCTATCTATCTACCTATCTATTTATTTATTTGTGTGTGTAACATGGACGTCTTAATTAACAAAATATGGTTGATGACCTGAGATTTTCTGTACTTTAATTTCATATGTTGATTTTAGAGAAGCGTTGCTAATTATACAAAATATGTTATCTATTAAAGTTTTTCTAGTATTAAAAAATCTGGTTGGGAAAGTTACTTTTGGGGAAAAATGACTGTGTGACATTATGGTATTGAATATTTCTTGAAATGTCTCTTGTCCATGTATTTTAAGTAAATTAATATTGAAGTCGCCCCAAAAAGCGACTTTACCATTTCTCTCTTCTAATCGTAATAATACCTGTGTGAATTCAATAAATGTACGGCAATTATCCAGGATGTCGCTACGTAGTCTCTGCACATTACCGAGAACATTATGTTTTCTTAGTTCCCCGCCAGTTACTTCACTAAATTGGCTTTCCCAAATTTCAGATATTTCTGTAAGAGTTGACGGTTAAAATTATAGGTATATTTTAAGTATATGATCAAACCCTCTTTTTGCAGGGCATGTTTGGCCTGTGGAATGTAGGTATGAGCTCCAATTGTAACAGAATGAGATCTATTTCATTTTTATACAGCACTCCTGCAGACAAATTGCGATGAATTCGATTCTATTAAGCCAACTCGTCTGCAAATGTTTCTATTTCTGCGAATTTAGCACAAAAAGATTTTGTATTAGAACTTAAAATTCTAAAGCTGTTTCATTTACTGGTCAAAATAGATTCTGGGTCGTCAAAATAATAAGAAGAATTATTAATTATTTCTATCTGCTTATCGTCATCACTCTCATTATGTTTTTCTATTAAGCTTTCTTGGGAATTATGTTGTACACCACCAGATTTTAAAAGTATGTCTTCAGTTGTGTTCCTTCATCAGTGTTTGGTGAAGACTGTGCACCTGTACTGGTGTTTGCATATTGTACATGACGTTCAAACCATGTACTACAGTGTTGTTTACTTCATTTTATATACTGAGGAAAGGTAAAAGTACATGTCACACATGGGCCCCATGGTACCAGTTAGTCCTGTAACTCTCTAGTGATAGAGGTAGGAAAACCACGAAAAATATTCACCTCTGGGAGCAAAGAACAATACGTTTTCACAAGTAAGTGTATCACAATTTACATCAAAATCAACTTGTCTTGTCATTAAAGAGGTGATAAATGATGACTGTTAATTGATAAATTCATAGATAACAAGATTAAAAACAGATTTTTAGAAAATACCAAAATGCACCTCCAACACAAGAGAGTGCTGGACAATTTAGCATAAGGGGGCTCATGTGTGTTTACATGTCACTGACTTTAAAAAATTTAGGTCAAGTTCGGTGGTACCCTTGAATCGTAAATTACTTGAGGTGGCAGATGAATAGAGTACTTTTGAGTATTTTTATGCCGGGTTGAACATGGTCTGGCCTGACATGTTGTTACATGGTCATGCGTGGTATGTTTTTTTTTCTACGAGGGAAAGTAAATACATCACAACCTTCGTTTTTCAATAAAGTCAATTCACAACTCAAGGACTGCTCAAGTTTCCTGTGTCACAGATGGACATATATAAATTCTGACTGAAAGTTTCAGAAAGGTTAAAGAGGACCTAGGCTGTGTCTGGGATACTGCCTTGGTGTGGAAAGCATGTGGAATAATTAGTCTTCTCGGCCATAGGCTTCTCAGTCCTAATCAACTACTGTCTAGCACAAATATCAAACTACCTGTTATTGTACAAGAAGAGCTACCGGCTCCGGAAAATGAAACATTCAGCTCCACTTCATTGAAACACTTGATTGCCGTGGGTACTTCACTTAAACCATTTATTGCAGCAAAGCATCCCAGAAGTATTAAAATGCCTTGTGAGCGCAAACTGATCAGATAGGTTACCATTTCGAGAGTAATGTGCAAAACAGATGACTTCAACTGTTGGAAAGGTTCTGGTGAAGTTATTGGACAACATGGACAACTTCTTTTCGGGTGCCATGATGTAGAGTTCGTAAAGGCTAATGTATGCAGAGTGACTACACAGAAATGAACAGGATCCCAAACTAACTTTTCACCAAAATAAAAAAATTGACCCAAATGGATGGATAAAAGAGTAAAGAAGGTAATAAGGCACCTATAATGATGATGATGATGACGATGATGATGATGGAGGTGATCAATCAGAGTCGCAAAGCTTAGTGACACCAGCAAATGATAAATCTAGTGTGCTAGACAAAAGCCAGTATGCTGAACCTGCTGTTGATATGATGAAACTGAACAGGAGATCAGTTGTAGATTGTAACATAAATAGAGAAAGAGAGAAGGTCAAGTACTGAGCCCATCAGGAAAGTATTTTGAACCTCAGGGGCTGCCAGGATCGCAAAGTTATGTGAGTTTTGGTGCTCATATTGTAACTTGTCAATATTCTCCCACCACTTAAAAATGATGAAATTGAGGACCACACTTTCTCTACTGATGCAATATATTTTAACGCGACAAGACAAGATTAACTGGACAGTTGGAATTGAAACAATGTATGCCACAACGTTGAGTATATAGAACAGAAACGGCTGTTAGCAAGATGGGTTCTCACCATGATAGGAATTTCAAATAGTTTGGATGTGAGAAGAAGATTTGAGAAAGAAAACTTCGAAAATATTCCTAATGACTCACCAACATGCTCGAAAAATTCTCTGAGAGAATCCATCATAGTGGCATCTCTTCAAAGCCATGAAAAAAGTACATATCAAACCACCGAAAGAGGAACATGTCATCAGAAATATTGCTTGCTATCTTGGTGAGTGTGTTTTTGGTTTCAGTGATGCATCTGCAGTGGTGTCACAGTGCGAAAAACCTTTGTACCAGCGGATAAAGGAAAAGTATCAAAGCTAAGTCCCCCCCCAACTCTTTAGCTTGCATTGAAGCAGCAAACTGATAGGAGTGATGCCTGTTTATGTTGGTCATTTAAGCTTGGTAGCCACCACACTATTTAAAGAGATCATAACAACATGACTGTGCAATACATTTAAATTGCGAAAGAAGAGACACAAGCTCTCAAATGTATAGGCCTGTCTCTCAATCAAACTCAATATTTCCCTGGACTAAAATAATTATATTGACAACATGCAAAAAAATTGAAATCAGTGAAGTTAAAAGACTGGACAGCTGTACCAAGTGGAGTGGTCAGAAGAACATTTTACGCTGAAATATCGGCCATATCTTGTTGACCAGGCCAGAGCAACCTGACCAGGCCAGACAAGACATTATCTATGGCACTTCTTGCAACACACATGCAAAAAAGCAATGGTTGAACATCTGAATAAGGCCAACAAGGTAATGGGACGCATGAAAGCAGAATCAGTTTCTCTTACATATTTTTGCCTGGGCAACAACAGTGAGTTCAACATTGTTGGCTTTGCTGATTACATGGCAATCTGCCGTATGGTGATAGTCAGGGAGGACACTTGATCTTTCTGAATGGTAATGATGACCAATGTTGTCCTTTTTAAAAAAAAATCGAAGTGCATGCAAAGAGTTGCAAAAGGTTTTCTTGCACATGAAACACTGGCTCTGTAACAGGCTCTTAATGGAGCAGTATTTGTGTCCTCAATATTCAGGGTGTGGTTTTACAGTAATGTTAACATCAATATGAAACCCATCATGATTATGGAAGACAAAGAGTCTTTACATGATGCAGTAAAATAAAAAAAAATGTAGATGTAAAATGATTGTTGATTGAGATCCATGTTGTGAAAGTGCTGACGGGAGAGGGCAGAATCAAGAGCATACGATGGGTAGGTACACACAGACGATTCGGAAACAGCTGAACAAACGCAGGTGCTTGTTCAGATGCTTTGAAAGATGTTTTGTGTAAAAGCAGTTTGATAGGTTATATGTAATGATGAGATTGAACACATAACCTTTCCCATATCGTTGAACATTTGAACAGGCATGGTTCTATTGCTTTAAATATGCATTTCTCTTAAGACAAATGGAAAAAATTATCTTCAAAGAAAGACACTCATTATTGGAACAGTCAGTCAATGCTTATCACATGAAACAAGCACTAACTCCTGCTGAGGTGGAGAGTCAACATAGACTGAGTTAATATACTGTTACACAGATTCCATGTGGTGAGGGAACATTGCTGCATGTCGAGTGACATATATGGGCGGGAGGTTTAACTTCAAGCTTCGGGTACTGGTGTACTTAGAAGTTATTAAACCTACTGACATTTGTTTTAACCTGCCTGTTGATATGGCTCTATACGTTTACACAATTTTGGTGTCTTCATGTAAATTATATTCGTTTGACTTATTTGCAAACAAAAAGGACTGTGCAGAGAACATTGTAATAAAAGAGGACTGTACAGAGAACATGCAGAGATACCAATACAATGGGAACTTGTTATTGGAACGCTGAAGTGCGCATAGAGAGGATATACATACAAAATATGCCTCCATACATGTTTACTTGATATTGCAGTTACATTATATGGTTTTAAGAATATGAGTTCTGGACATTGCATTCTGATGTTCAGAGACAGACTGTGTACTAATTTTTACACATATGCATAAACCCGTGTACATCCTTTTGGTGTGGCTATCTTGTTCACCTGTGTGAGCTTACATCACTTTTGGATTCTTTGGATCCGTTTTAATGACATGGGAATTCATAAGTATTATGCGAAAGAAATCCTTAAGCACCCATACACCCAGGATTCATTAATATTGCTTTTGGATTCCTTTGATATGGAATCCTTTGTCCCAGTCCCTAGGATTCATTAACAGTGCTTTTGGATTATTTTAAAAGTTATGTGAATCCTATAAATGTACTATTACACTGAAAAATTAATTTTGGACGTTTTTTAGCAATATGGGAATCCTTTTCAATGGATATCATCCCCATAAATATTCTATTGCCAGCCAAAGCATTCTGCAGACAAAAGGAATCGTAACTGGTCGTGGAGTCAACCCATGGCAAATAGAGCCGAAAAGGAATCCATAAGGAAGTTCTTCCATTTTTACTAGAGTTATTAATCAGATGGATAAAATGATAGTCTGCACCAAGAAAAGTGACTTTGATTACATTTCCCCGTGAAAATGTAGCATGTGATAGAAATAAACTTTTCCGTCATAAAGCTGGTCAAAACAGTCCTTGGTATCATTATGCTTCCTATCTGAAGCCACTCTATAGTGTATTATATGGTCAAACCTAATGTGACAGCATATTGGCACCAGCCATTTGGTTTTCCTTGCATACATTAGTAGTTTGCAAACATATATACACTATGCTTGTATATATGTTAGTGTGTTAGAATATTTGAAGTAATGCTTATTTCTGTTTACAAAACTGGCTTCATGCTAGCAAACAAACGGTTATGAAACACACATTTTTAGTGTATTCAACACCAGCTTATCTTTTGGCCAGTTTAGACGTTGATAAGCACATATTTTTTTTTATTTGAAGTTACTAAGTCTTCAATAGGCTTTACATATGCAAATACATTAAAGCCAGCACTTGTGTATTATGAGTGTTACTTAGTTATTCACTGGATACGTTTAGAAAGTGTGCAAAAACTAGTTTTTCCCTCATTGGGGTATTCAACTTCTGGATAGTAATTCTTTATTGATTCCATTCTAATCACCTGAAGGAAATGTACACTTGCCACATTTGGAATGGGATCCGAATTTGAGCATCAGTTCCACATATTTCAACATTTGTACATCTACTTTTTAGATAGATAGACAGATAGATAATTAGATAGACAGACAGACATACAGATAGATAGGTAGGTAGATAGATATATAGATAGATCGATCGATCGATAGATAGATAGATAGATAGATAGATAGATAGATAGATAGATAGATAGATAGATAGATAGATAGACTTTATCTAACGTGATTGTAAAACCTAGTTAGCATATGTTCATCTCCCCCAGGACCCTCATGAGGTTAATACAAAAACGTAAAGGTTATGCTATATTTACAAGATGAAAAATGGTAAGTTAAAAACACCAGACCTTTGTATTTGATACGTAAAAAACAATTTTTCAAGCTATATTGCACCACCAGTGCTGTTTAAAATACTGTCACTGTCTATACTAAGATATTGGCGTTTCAATTGGTTTCTGAATACATTCCATTTTTCACACACTCAGATATTGTCTGGTGGTTCATTCCAGGTGGTCGGGCCTGAGTAGGCAAAGGACTGTTTATATGTTTCCCGTTTTGGAAATGACACATTCAAATTATTGTTTACTGATAATCTAGTTTGTCTATTGTATCTTTTTTGAATAAATTACAATTTTTGTAATTAGGGGGGAGTTAGCCTATGGATTGCCCTGAAAACTATAAACAAAATTGTACTTTATTTTATCTCGAACTTTAAACTATTTAAGTTGTTTATATGGTTGTGAGAAGATATAATGTTGCTGATTTAAGCAGGAGGTATAACGACGTTTATATCATTTGACAATGAACGTAGACATAGCTTCTGAAAGTGAACCCCACAGTTATGCTAAGGATACTGAGGAAGCAGACAAACCGAAGAGCATTTCTGTGTTGAAAATGATGATAAGTGCCTCAGGTAAGAAACGACACAATTAATACATTTACACCCAATAGCTGATTTTCTTTATTGCATTCGCCGAATCACTTGAATATGGCACAGATGTTATTCACAGAGTCTTAAGATGGTTAAAAGCCTTTCTACTGGCAAACAAGTCGCTTGGGTGGTCTCCACATATCTACAACCAACTTCCATATCGACTAGATACAAGAAGAGCCACTTGTAAATTGATTTCTACAGCCTAATGGTGGTTTGCCATCCTCAACACCACATCTATAAGATATGCTATTGCGATTTTTTGTCATTTAAATAGATGGCCATAGCATACTTTCCTTGCACAATTTGTACAAGACCAGCATCTCAGAGTGTCTTGTGCCTTTACTTGAACTCTTGAACAGATTGCAAAGTTGAAGTCTCTTTTGTTACTAGACAGGGTTCTTTTTCTAAGGGGAATTGCCTTTCATAATACCAGCAAAAGCAAATTGTGCAAGGAAAGTTCCATTGTTCCATTAAAGCAATGCCTGTTTTTTGTATGGATCGGGGTTAGACATAATTTCAGGATCCTCGGGCAACTATGTATCAGATCGATACTGCCTATGCAATGGACTATGAAGGCATACCTGCATCAACCACCAACTGCATCACATGATCAAAAGAGTCCCCTTTACCCTTAAAGGAGTTAAGTTAATAATTGACATAAACGTGAAGGTGAACATTTCAACATGGCTATATCTAAATTAGTAAGAAATAATACAAATGAATCTTATTATTTATAATTTGAAAGGCAAAGATACGATGCATGTCTTTTATAACAAAGGAGGGTGCTGTGCAGGGCCATCTAGTGCCCAGGGTTCAAATTACAGAGAATAGTTCTTGTGAGTTTACCTTACCCATCAAGGTATTTAACCAGCCTACATCACCCAAGCCAAGAGTCCATAACTGAGTTGTCGTCAAGGAAGGTCCAGGTGGCCGGAGCCTTCTGCAGGTGAACATTGCGATCGGGACACACTGTACAGACCTTGGCGATTTTGGTGGACTCATTTCACCAGCGGAGCGACTTAAGTTGAACAGTGCACTGTCAAAGGTGTGTGCCTGCTTCTTTATATTTACATAAATGCAGACACACAGGTGAAGTTTTTATGCATAGGACAATTGCTCGTATCAATGAACATTTATAAAATAGGTGTAAACTGTAGAGGGCTTGGAATTAGGGCAACATATACACATCTGCGACAATGGTCCTCAGGGTACCAGGATACACGAAATATACAAGTGTAGTCTTTACAGCAATATGTAGAGAGCTGGCCTACTCGCCATGTACGCAACAACTGCAGAACAAAGACCCCAAAATAAATATAGAGATATCATACTGGCCACAAAGATACCAAATAGACAACACCTACATTTAACGGGCATTAGGGAAAAAAAGCAAGCTGCCATAATGACCTATAGGGTACCATACACGCAATACACATAGCAAACATGCATTAGGCTAACATATACCGAACTATAATGCTTGCAACTAGCGTAGAAAACACATAACACAGAAAAGGAACAAAGCTAAATGCAACATATATAGAGTTATCCTGTTGAACATAGGGTACCATTTTCACAACACATCCGGAAAACAGGGATTAGGGCAACGCATGCAGAGTTACCGTACTCGCCATGAGGGTACTATATGCACAATACATACAAGATACCAAGCATCAAGACATATCATACCGCCAGATAACTCTGTATATGTTGCCTTTAAGTCGGTATAAATATCAACAACAGGATACCGGCATCAGGGTAAGATATATAGAGATATCATATTGGCCATTATGGTTCCATATACAAAGCCCACAGGAAAGAGATATTACGGCAACATATGCAGCACTATCATACTTGGTCATGAGGATACAATTCACACAACGCAATCAAGAGAGAAGCATTAAAGAAACATACAGAGCTATCACGCTGGCCTATAAGGTACCATACAATCAGCAAATACAGGAGACAGACGTTAGGGCAACATACGCAAAATTATGTGCAACGTTGGGGTACAATATGCACATTACACACTGGAAACAGGCATCAGGGAAATATGGGCAGAACTATCACACTGATCATAAGGATACAATGTGAATAACAATAGAGGAAACAGGCCTTAGGGCACACGTATAGGGCTATGATATTAGCCATGACGTTACCATATACACAACACATACAGGAAACAGGCATAAATGCAGGGAAGCATACCCATAGCTGTCATATTGGCCAATACGGTAGCATATAACAGTGCACATAGGACACAGTCGTTCTGGAAACCTGTACAGGGCAATCATACTGGCCATTCGCCTACCATATACATAACACATACAAAGAGGCATTAGATCAACGTATGTAGAGCTATTTTTCTGGCAAGTAGGCACCACGTATAACACTTATAATAATAATAGGCATTAGGGCAACAAGTAGAGCTTTTATACTGGCTATTATGGTGCCACATAAAAGATATATGGGAAAAGATATTGGACCAACACATACAGAGCTGCCATATTAGCCATATACACAACACATCCAGAAAATGCCCTAATACCTATATACAATGCTATAGTACTGGTTATAAAGTACAATACACGCAACACATACAGGGACGTGGCACTAAGGCAACACATGCAGAGGTACCATGTAGGCCATTAGGGTGCTTTATGTAGTATGCACAAGAATTACAGGAAAAGGCCAGCAGGGCAACACACACAGAGTTACCATACTGACCATTTGATTAACATATGAACAGTAATTACAGGGAACAGGCCTTAGTGGAGATGAGTTCTATCGTCAGTAACAAGAGTCACATTAATAAAAGGGCCTCCTTTGATGACTCGATACCTTACCCCAATGAACTATGAGTTGACCATGCCAAATCTCAAAATATCACACATAGGCTTTTTAATATTTCTGACATTTAGACTTGCCAAAGTAGGCGTGTTTTCAAGGAATTAATTTTACTACTTTGTTAGGTAACTATTAATATTTGCTAAGAACCTTATGATTTTGCCCTGGTTGCTTTGTGTGTGTGTGTGTGTGTGTGTGTGTGTGTGTGTGTGTGTGTGTGTGCGGGTGGGGTGGCGGTGGGGGGGGGGTGTGGCGAGGGCAAGAGTGGTAAATTAAAACATAGCCCATGTTTTCAAGCATATGGCTGCCGATTATTATGCCCCCAAGAATGAAGATTGGTGGGTATACTGTTTTCAGCTTGCATGGTATTATTTTCAATTGGTCCATCTCAGGGGATTTCAGAAATATGTTATGTAGGTCTGGCAGAGTGATAATGATAGGCCTAAGCTTTGATCATAAAATAAACACTTCCAAACACTGCAGTGCCACGCCAAATAAAGTTAAAGCTCAACTAAAGCATGAATTTAGACATTAAACAAATGATTCATATTAATAAGTTATCGTTTGTAAAAGCTTATGATGTGGAAAACAGAGGCAAATTTAAAGGAAAAAAATCAATAGCTGTGTCGTTCAAGGGAATATCTAGCATTCATTTTGGGCAAAATTGATACTAGTGTACATGTATATGCAACATCTGAATGCGCAAAGTCTTGTGAGAACCCAAGTATTGCTCTTTCATTGCTGGATGAAACACGTTATAGTATATCAACAATGTCATGGTAAGTTTTGCAACTGGGTGAACATTTGAATGGATTGACAGATCACAGATTATACCAATTTTATATAAATGTTTCGTGCAATAAATAAGCTATTTTATTTAATTTTAAAAGCAGCCTTTAATTGGTTTTAGACACTTGACTCATATGAGCAACGTGTTTATTTTATCAAGAATGCATAGTATTGCAAGTGACGGTCAGAGATAAATATGTATTATGGGTGATGTTTGCCGTAGCAAGTTGCCAATTACTTTTATGAAAATTCATTGTCAGATACTTAAGGCAAACTGATTTATCATGTATTCAAAAACATTAAAAGTTGGATGTACATTTCTTAGCTCATTTATATAAAGCGCACAATCATGTATTAAAAATATTGCTTTGGTTTGTTTCATTTTTTAATCCATGAAGTTCAAGCAGGTTGGACAGACACAACGGCACAAACTGGACACATGTAACACTAAATTCAGCGTCCCTGATATAAAAAAAACAGGACATCCTAATGTTCATAAGTTTGCCTGCAAAACACATGTATGTGTGTTCCGCACTACACTTTTGTAATTACATCAGGTTTTGTACGTTTCAGACGCAAATATATTATTCATATATTATGCACATGATGCCGCAAGGAATTACCAATCAGCAGAGTTTCATAATGTCTATACCCTGTTTTAATGACCATGATGACACCATGATAAAACCATGAAAATTGGGAGATAAAATGTAATGTTTGATTTCAATGAAGAAGTATAGAAAATTAAATCTTAAAAATCGTGTTGAAATCTTTCATAATATTGACATGGAGTATAATTAAGAGATATGTTCTGCCCTTACCCTTGAAAAAATATCTAACTCTGCTCACCATAAAGCATTAATGTCCAAATTACATTTACATGTATATGGTTTACACATTGTAACATTTGCAGAGAATTTGATTTTATTCTTATTGCAAAACAATGAAATATGGGTATATTTCTGGAGTAACTATTTTTCAGCAGAAATGTAGCTACTCACTGACTGAAATTATGACAATGAGCATAAAATGGAAATGCAGTTCAATTCCTATGTAATTCTATTTATGTTTCTGGTTTAAGATATCCCCTGTGTTGTGTTTACTTTTAAAATTCATGAAGCGTTTGTCATAAACAATCTATTGACGTTGATTTTAAAGCTCTTGAAGGTACATGTTTCAACATATTCTGTCAAGAATACATGTTCAAACAGATTCTGTATCTTATCTGTTTCATATAAATCCCTTGAGACATTTTCACCTTAAACCACTGCAATACGTATAATTGAAATGACCATATGTGATTTCTAAATATGAATTGTATGTACAATAGTAAAAACAAGCTTGGAAAGATACATTACAAAATAAAATTAGTCGCAGGTCTTCCAAAAATGCTTGCTTTGGATGTCTGGAACAACATTATTGAGAATTAGCTCGTGCTGGTTTCTGTCAGTGGTTGGTTCTTAAAACAGCATGTAAGCAGCGTAAAATCATACATTAAATTCTGTCGAAAACCACTTGGACATTTCATGAGGGATATTATATTTTAAGACATTTAATTTATTCATCTTATTCATTTCTCCTTGGAAACAAATGTTTTCCGAGAGTGCCATAATGCTACATATGCCCACCACTCATTGCAGGTACATTGTCAGAAGCAATGCACTGATACTTACAATTTTACCCCCAATAATTGTTCTCTTGCAGTGCCATAATGCTACATCTTAAAAAATCTGTGAAACTGCTGGGCCAAGTGTTTTGAATATGCATATGGACACTTCTTGGGATACCTAGACCTTTATTTGTTTAACAGATTGCACTGTGATTCTTTTTTCTATTTTTTTTCTCTCATGGTTTATGTCTTTTTATTATTTTCCCTTTCTTTTACCTACTCAAAATTTATAGCTAGGATTATGCTGAAACTTGGTAAAAATATTCATTAAGGAAAGTTTAAACAAAGGTGTGTAAGAGGTGCTGTTGCTCATTATTCTTGATTTTTTTGGGAGGTTTTCAATTTGGATATTTGTGTGTAATTTATACATGCCTATTTAGTACTATGTTAGTCAATGAGCATTGCCAAGAAAATGAAAATTTTTAAGTCACACTTTTTACTTCTTCTCCACAACCGTCAGCCAGATTTTAAAAAAACCCAGTGGGGTATGCTTTTGGTTGGTCTTTACCAAGCTTGTTCAAATAGTCATGGTTCAGAGAATTGTTTTTATTTCTTATGAATCTTTGGTTCTTTTCGGGGGCGATATCTGAATAAATCTGTATCTCTGAGAATATTGGGATAATTGCTTTGAAAGTGCATAGGGGCACTTCTGCATACGAGGAGGAGACAGGGGCTGTAGAAGTGGCCCTGACCTCATTTTCAAGGTCAGAGGGCAAGTTACTTGGAGTTCACTATTCATATCATTACTTCAAGGCTATTTAAGCTAGGACATTGATATTGCACATGCCTGTTGTCCTTTATGGTGACCAACCTTAGACATTTTTGAGAGACCTTGTCCATATTCCCAAGGTCAGGGGCCACTTACACAAATTTCATAGTTTACTTGGTAGCTTGAGAACCTTTTGAAGTTAACCCATTGTGGTTGTCCTAAATAAAGGCCCGACTTACACTACACAATACATGGAAGACATTGACCTCATTTCCAAGGTCATAAGGGCCAACTATGTGAATTTTACTGTTTGCTGATAGGTTGTGAACTATTTGCACAATGACGTTGATCTTGTTGATGAATTGTGGCACTAGTCTCCTCACAGAGCATTTACAGCTCCAGCTGCCTGTCAGCTGAGCACAGGACCATCATGGTCCCTCTATTTCCCCCAAATTTGCTCTTGCGGGGAGCTTACATCTGTTGTCTGCTGAAAAGACAAAGTGGCCCAGGGCTTGAAAATTAATAAGCACCTGTCAGCATCAAACGACTGGTCAATGGTGTGGCTGGGTAGTGATTGTTTACACCTGCTTTGAAAACAGACTTCTTGCTTGAAATATGAAAAACCTTTGAACATTTATGCATTTTTGCCATTTTGGCTGGTGGGTATAAATCCTAATTTCGAGTCCTGCTGGTCGTATTGAAAAATCGGTTGTTGGTGTAGAGCACAATAGCTGCAAAATTATTTATTATCACCCTGTTTGAGTAAAATTAAGTATCAAAATGACACATTTTGAACTGAAGTTATTACAATTCTGTCCCAGACATCTTCCAGATCAAATAAACTTAAATGACCTGCAGGCTATAAGTGTAATGTCCCAATGGTACAAATTTTGATTCTGATTCTGACTCTGATATCTTGCATATCAAATTAACTTTTCTGACCTGCAGGCTCCAATTTCAATGTCACAATTGTAAAGCTGTCAAATGTGCAGAAATATAAGTTTTTGTTAGCTCAGCTTTTTCTGATGTGAGAGTCGATCGTCGTCTGTCTGTCATCCACAATTTAGTTTATATTTTTGGCTTCTTCTATAAAACTTGGGGTAGATGCGCTTGAAGTTTGGCAGGAGTTTGTCGTGGGTCACGTCGGTCTCAACCAGCTGTATTCTCGTGGTTAGGTTCAGTGAATTTTTTATTTTTTTTATTCATTTTAGGGACAAATCTAGTGACCTGTAAACTTGAAGACACTCACATATAGAAGAAGTTTAATGCTTTGTTTACTGCGGTAAATCTGTATCTAAAAAATACTCTTGTTACTATAAGGCATATACACATGCACTTTGAATGCAAATTTTCCAATAAACAAGAATAAAATTATTATACAGAAATGACATTTAAAAATGACTGCTTACAAACGTTGAATGAAATAAAGCTAAATCTATTATGCAAGAGTTAAACTGTTGATGGCTACCAATTGGCACCCTTTTGTAAGAGGAAAATGAAATCTTGCATGGATAGAACTCACCAGCTGAACAAGGATTGTCCACACATTTCCTATTTTCTTGACTTTCAATATGTCAAAAGATCTAACATTCATGCCTCTTGTGCTTATTTGATTTGAGGAAAAGAGGAAAAGCAAGCCCCAGGAACAACAACCAGCGACACAGACGGACAGCAGCTAAAGCTCTCCCGACAAGCTGCTCTGCTTCTCTATATGCACTACAATTACCATTATAAGATTGCTATGTGTGGAGACGCAGGATGTTTTGGTGTGCACAAATCAAGGAAGGGTGTGTTTAAAATAGCTATCTACTTAAGGCACAATACTGTGTAATCCTGAACTTGTAACAGGTGGAGAGGTATTTTTCCCTGGCAAGCTTTACCATAATAAAAGAAAACTCATTCCATGCCAGAATAGGATTTTCAAGCAATCCCATGGCATCTGTTCTGTCATAAACTGCCCCACATTTCCCAAAACTTGTCATTTTTTAATCAAATTTGCTTCCATACTCAATTTGTTTGAGTATTATTTTATTAATATTTTAAAAATGTAGAGTTTATGGCATTGAAAATGTTACATAAACATTTTTTGCTAACATTATTTGCAAATTATTTTTACAATATTTGTATCAGATTTTCATAACGTTTCAAAAATATTTTTATGTCATATTTTGACAGTACTAACAGAAAGCTGTGGAAGCATTGCTAAAAAACATTTTAACCCTGTTATGGTTACATTTCCATTACATTGCTCATTAACTTCAGCGAACATATTTTTAAAAGATTTCCAGTCATGTTTGAACAACATTAAGCTAATGTTACAACCATGTAAAATTCAAATAACTGTGAGAATGTTATTTTAACCTTTTCATTAAATTTCATCTTGACGTTACCGCAATATTCCCAACGCCATACACTTATATATGATTATGACATTATCCAATAACATTTTCACAATACTCAGCTGAATGTTATTAAAATGTTAACACAATGTGATTTTGCTACTTGGGTACCTGGAACTTGCCAAATTATATTAGATCAGTGATTTTTAAACTTTTTTTCATATCAATATGTCAAGGCATGTGAGTTCAGTGTACTATGGTTGGTTGCTCGGTTTCATCAGGGATGACAAATTTAGAATAGCATGTCCCTGGTTAGGTTAAGGGTGGGTGAGCGATAATAAGAAGCAAAAATAATGTTTGGAATTTTTTTTTTTTTTAAATACTTGCTTATCCCGGTATATATTCCAGTATTTTTGCATGAGGTCTCTATGAGTATTGCCATAAATTTAGATTTTGCAAAAAGCACTGTTATTCTAAATTAGACAGCATCAGTGTTATGGTGGGTGTTGCTTGGCAACATGACCCCTGAACGGCACAGATTTGCCAATTCTTATATATCTGTTGCCAGCAAATTGATATCATTATCAGCATATATCTTTCAGTCAAACAAACAAATGTATGTATAGATAAACAGAACAGCTTGTAATAAATTAATGACGAAAAACCAGAGTTCCCTGATGAAAGTGCAAGCACAAAACCACTGAAAGAGCTGTCTGCGGCCGCCATGGGGCAGTGGAAAACATATGCATCTCCAAACACCGCAGAGCTAGTTAAAAAAAAAAAAGCACTGTTTGCCCCATCGTGTTACGGGTACAAACATTTCTTTCGCTCCACAAGGCAGTCAGCAAAGGCACAGAAACATTATGGTCCTATATATATGAATATATGTATATATATATATATATATATATATATATATATATATATATATATATATATATATATATATATATGAATATATATATATGTATATATATATGAATATATATACATATATATACATATATATATGTGAATATATATATATGTAAATATATATGTATGTATATATATATATATATATATATATATATATATATATATATATATATATATATATATATATTGTGCTAAAATTGTGCAGAAGAATTCAGCAGAAATAACTTTCTACTGAAATCTTATGGGGATCCACGAATTCTTCGTTTTTTTGTGCGAAAACTTGACGAAATTCAATTGCAAATCATTTCTAAAAGAATAATGATAATTCGGCCACTAATTTAGAAGTCTAGTAATACTGCGGCTTTTAAGTGTTAATTCATTGACAAATGTGACGAAACAAGTCTAACATTGACATAGCCAGATGTTGAAATCTACTAATTACGTTAATTGTTTATATTTGTTGATTTCATGAACAGGTGGAAAACTGAAATATATTGAATCTAATTTTTGGAGAAAAAATAGAAAACTATTTTATTGTTTATTTTTATTTCTATGTCATAATTATTCATAGTCTGCTGGTATGCTTGCATTTTTTATACAGGCAGACCATGCCACAAAGCAGGATATTTGCAAAAAAGAGAAGACTCAAAATGGCGAAATTTCACAGATTTTCAGCAACAACCCTAATTTAGCATACTATGTCTATGTAAACTTACGACTGTACCATGGTATTTGCCAAAAACACCTTGATGTATCAACCAATTCCATGCTAGAAATAGCCAGTGACCCAATAGCCAAATACAGGGTGGCAAATTTTCATCATTGATGTGGACAAGTATCTTTATTATTAATACATCATTTCTCTATATTTTCACCCTTCCAACAACAAATTTACTTGTCCCGGGCGGTAAAACACAAGTATTTTCCACTAAAATCGATGCACCTGGACCCCAAAAACAAATTTATAACGCTGCAATATGATCTGTGCACCTTAAAAACAAAAGCAACAAATATATATTTCAATTCAGAGCAAACTTTTCATCATGCAACTCGATTTCATTAAGTTGATATCATTCACAGTCAATGCAAGATTACAATGCCATAGAGAGAGAGAGAGAAAAAGAGAGAGAGAGAGAGAGAGAGAACGAGAGAGACAGAGAGAACGAGAGAGAGAGAGAGACTTTGAATTACGTATGCCAGCTACATGTTTTTAATTTGAAACCATAATTCATAGATTTTCGGTTGCCATAGATCGGCAGTTTATTCTGAATTCATTGTAATATTTGCTCCAGGATCTTCGGACTGTGGAAACCAGTCGGTTGAGTTTACATGAAAAATAGAGAGAGAGTCTTACATGGCTGTGCGGTCACTCGTGATTTTCCCCTCCAACAAGGATCCCTCCTGGAAAAGATAGAGAGAGCGAGAGTGACTCACACTCCAGCTATGTAAGAGTTTGTTTGTTCTATGTTAAATTGGGTGTTCATTTAAAAAAAAAAAATGTCCTAGGCCTACTTTCTATGCCGCCCTGGTGTACCCCGCTTGTTTACGTTCATCGTGGTTATTTCACGTCACGTGTGACGTGTAATAGATTATCGCTCGCGCACATTTGATCTTGTCTTAATGTCAATGTGTCACGCCACTGATGCAAGCACATCACAATTTACATTTAACAACGTTTAGGTCATGTGGTCTGCTGTGAATTACTACTTTTAAATTTCACTCTAGAAAATGACAATTCATCCTTAATCATAGAATAAAATGTGGTTTCATTTTTGCAACACTGCATCTTAACTTGATAACTGACAGTATTGTGGACCTTGTTTTTCATATATTACAGTTAATGGAGCCTGATTTTTCTTCTTTTCCGTGATCTCCTTTTTCTTTCACGTCATCTTTCTCTCCCTCACCGTCCCACTCTATATCCTATTCTTCTTAATATAGTTTTTAGAATATATATCTCTTTATTGTACAAAGCGTATCGCTGTAGATTAGACTAGTGGCCAACCCTAAAAAAGTGGCTTATTTAAGGATATACCCCTCCCTATGGTAGAACAAATAACAACCCATTTTTTATTAAAGATTGGCATTTTCTGCATTGGATTATGATGGTTGTGGTCTTTTGATTTGATGACAGGGGTATTTTATAGCCATATCTTTGAAAATAGTAGTCATCACTTTAACTATCATATCATACAAGACACTACTGAGCATAACTTCAAAAATAAATTCAAGAAACATACCAAATATGGCTCATAGTATCTGAAATAATATGGCAAGCACTGTACAAATGATGTTTGCATGGTTTTGTTGTCATAAAATGTCGAAAAATACCAAATTTGGGCAAATTAGTGCAAAAATTCCTTCAGGTTCGATATTCTACGGTGCATAAAATGTTACACAGTGCTCGAAGTCCTTGCTCTAGGAAAACATTTAATGCACCAAAAAATTGCCCTAATAGTCGAGCTAAAAGGCAATATGCTAAATGTAGCCTCACCTTTTTCAGAATTTAAATTGGAGACAAAAGAGTTACCCCACCCCCTTATTTTCTTGCAGGTCTAAAATGGTAATCTTTTGACCAGAACTGCCATTATATAACTATACAATCAAAAGTGAACAGGTAATGGTTGCAAATCATAACAATGTATGTTTTCAGTCATCCAGTAGTTGCTAAATAAAGCATAAAACTAGAAAAGAAGATTTGCGTCACAGCAAATATATATGGGTGCCTTCCAAATGAGAACCATCGTTCAACATAATCTAAATTCCGTGTATTAGCTTAATTTTCATAAATTAAAATGCTCAGCTTTGGTTCTTGGTTCAAGGGATGTGGCCATGTCCCAAACTTATAAAGTGAAGTTTGAATGAAACTAGTATCTATAGTAGTTTTGAACCTATTCAACATTCTAATTTTGTGTATTTGTCTAATTTGCATGAATCATAAGCCTAGAAGAACTTTGGTTTATTGTTCATTGGATGGGGTTATGCCACAAACCCGTAAATTGAAGTAGAAATGGCACCTCTATGATAGATTTGAAGCTATTAAAGATTTACATTTTGCATATTCACCTAATTTGCATAAATTAAAATCCTACAACTTTGGTTCATGTTTCATTGGATGCGACTTTGCCACAATCTTACAAATTGAAGCTGGAATGGCATCTCTATGAACAATAGTTTTGGAGATACTCAACGTTTAAATTTTTCAATGCCCCTTATTAGCATAATTTGAAATTCTACAACTATACTGTCCATTATAGTAGCTAGTGTCACAAAGGTATATATGCACATTGAAATTTTGAGTCCATCTGCAATAGTTTGGAAGATATGGCGCTTTTTAAAATTTTTGTTGCCTCTAAAATTTGCATAATTTTAAACATCATGACTATTCCAAATGAGATGCACACTTTTGCTGGTTATGTCTCTCGCCATGGCATGCTTGGTGATATTTTCCAATAGTGTCTGAAAAAAAACTCTGGACCAACTTGGTCAGAAAGAAAGACATTGGTTTTTTATTTCTTTGTTAATTTATCTGGGATGAAAGACAACCTCTCCTATGTGACCACTTTTATCCGGCATTAGGGGTGATCTTAAATTGCAGGTACCACTGTACAGTGAAACCTCTCTACAGTGGCATCTTCACGACCAGAGAAAAGTGCCCATACCTGAGAGGGTCAGCCCTTTTGGGCAGTATTGATGAGTATATGTGCATGTACAGTGTACACATATAATAATACAGAGGGATGTATATACATGCAATACAAAACTGTCTTTGTTCCTTTATTACCTAAACAAATTTTAACAGATGCTGTCACAAAACTACATGTACATGTACCTGTGAACTGAAACATGCACTATACTGACTCAGTATTGGCTATGAAGAACAGGCTTCATCTCATTGGTTACAAGAAAACAGAGGCATGAAAGTGTCTGTTGAGATGACACAAATTCGCACATTTTTTCAAAATTCACCAAAATGTGAAAACAGTCACTGAGGACTATAAGTCAGACTTTGATCGGTCCAGCAAACTCAGCTCTGTATGTAGTCTATTTTTAACAGAGGGTACAGTCTGGCTTGTTCTGCCTAGAATTCCAAAGCCTCTGTTCCCTTGGGACTGATAAGCCTACCAGGCTCCTAGCCTCATGCAGGCAAACTCCGACTGGTCATTCTCAGCCATGGTGCACTTACAGCTCTGTCCAGCATTAGTGTGAACATGGATCAGATATGTTTCTTGCATAAACAGAAAGAGATTCTCTGTATTTATTGAGAACCTCATCACACAGTGGTTGGGAGTTCCCCCACCCCACTCCTACCTCCCATTTGCCACAAGACCCAAACGTTTCATAAACCCAGCAGGCATCGCCAGAAGGCTGCCCATAAAGGTGTTACGCTACTAATTCAACCCGCAAAAATGTAAACAAACCAGGTTTCAGTCTGTACCTTCCAAAATAACTTATAAACCCAAACATATCCTATGCCAAATTGTTCCTTAGAATATTCTCAATCATCCAAGAACAAGAAAACCGGGTCATCATTGGGAAAATTTTAAGATATTACCGTTTGCTACAGCCAAAGAACTGACAGCAGTCATGCCGCCTTGCGCGGTGACTTGAAGTACTCACATTGTGGCTATGTGTATTCAGTCACTACGCTGGGTATGTTGAAAACTGACCTGTCAATAAATACCGCACCCTGTACCTGTCAGTTTCAGAAAAAAATGATGTTACTGTGGTCAGAATTATGTAAGAGGCAGCCCCCTGTACCTGTAAGAGTCATTTCTAATATGCACTCTATAATCCTTCTACCCAGAAGCCGGCCGATTTACTCACGTAATACCTTAAGGGAACAAGTCATCTCCACAATTATCAAATAAATGATCTTTGAAGATTGGAAATATTGTTTTGTGTACAAATCATATTAAAGAGCTTGAACTGGGGCCACATTTTTTCCCTAACAGCCATATGTAATGCAATAAACCAGAATGCATATGAGCAAAAACTGAAAAATTGTATGTGCATGTTGCAGGAGTATGCTACCAAAAATTTTTCCCAATGATGCCTATTGTAAATTGTGTTTTTCATGAGGTAAATGTTGTGAATTTCCATGAAAAAATACATGTCATGTTGGTTTATAGACTTTGGAATTGAATACGGTGACTTACTGAAACTCAATACCCTCTCAGATACAGAATTTTGCCCATAGTTGAAATCGCCATCCATCTAAACTGAGCTTTCTGTTCTCTTTAACAGTAATATCCTATTTTTGGAGTTTTCATAGTCATGAGTGTGCTCTCCATAATGAAATTATAACCCAGGAACCCATGGCATCAGTTAAAATTGTGTGAGACATGAATCACAAAGCAAATTGTTTGCGGACCTCCCTCATTTTGTACAATTGAGTGTTAATTTTGAGCATAAATGTGATTTAAATTATCAAAATGCACTTTTTGTGTTTATTCATTCATAGAATGTAACATTTCAAGTAATTAAATGAAATAATGACCGCACAGACCTGATAATGGGTCCTTCTGCTGCCCAAAGTAGTCACCTGCAGTGTCCCTTAAGGTGTTATGCCACTAATTCAACCCGCAAAAAATGTAAACAAACCAGGTTGCAGTCTGTACCTTCCAAAATAACTTATAAACCCACGTAATGCCATGAGAGAGTTCAAGTATCATGAATGCAAAATGGTTTCCTAACACCATGGAGGCTTATAACACGCATTACAGCAGAAGCCATAGTCAAAATGTGGATTGTTGGGAAACTCACTGAATTTAGCATACATTAAAATTCCCCAACTTTTGTTTGCATGCTATTGGATTTGCCAGTTGTCTCAAACCTATATATGTAAGTTAGAACTTTCTGTTTATCTCCAATAGTTTAGAAGATACGGAGCTTTTAAAATTTTAATTGCCCCTCATTTGCATAACTTTAAGCATCATGACTATTCCAAGTCAGGTGCCTAATTTCACTGGTAGGTCAGTCACCATGGCAAGTTTGGTGGTTTTTGAAATAGTAGTGTCTGAGAAAAACTCCAGACAAATCTGGTCGTAAAGAAGAAAGAATGAAAGAAAGAAAGAAAGAAAGAAAGAAAGAATTCTTGGAAAAACAAAATGTCTGGGTTGGCACCCAGACATAATAAATCACATACTGGAACTTACTTTCTCAACTGTGCGACGCTGCGCCCGATACCCCCGGGCTCGTCAAAGCCCAGAGGTGTCGGGCGCAACATCGCACAGTTGAGAAAGTAAGTTCCAGTATGTGATTAATTTTATGCTTGGTTGCAAATCATATAACACAACCCTGTATCATCAAATACAAACAGGCAGATATAAACTGTGCCAGTGTTTGGGTAAGTTACATGTACTATGCTTCCATCTCCTTAGGTTATGATAGATCATGGGATATGGATAAATTCACAAATGATGGTCCGGTGCCATGATGAGTCCTGGGAAAAGAGTGGGTAGTGAATGTGTGTTAGTATATGGCATTCATTGCCAGCATTGGCAAGCTATTTGGAGATGGTGGACTATGTGACAAGTTCTTTTTTTTCAAAAAAATTGCCAAATACTAGTATGTTGATAATTTCTGTAACACAGAGTCATTTTCCTTATTATCAAAGTACATGCAAATTCTGATATAAGGTTTTTAACTGCAAAATTGTGGTAGAAAATTTATCAGTGTTTTGGACGAAATAATAGGTTTGATCTTCATTCCATATCCAAACTCAAAATTTTAAAAGAAGGTGACATTAAATTCACTTGCACTGGATTAATAAGTTTGTTCTTGTGTCAAGTTTTAATTTTATCAATGAGGAAGTATTATCAATTGAAGAAAAGCGTCCTATAGCGACAAAGCAGTGTTTTTTCTTATTTTCAAAAATAAGGGGGTAGGGATAATACTTTTTGGTGCTTATAAAATTTTGAGAAACTTGGGATAATAATTTCCATGTAACCTCGTAGCCTTATGGCTAAGGTAATTTTTGGTGTATAAAAATGCAATATTGGACAAGAATTGTAAGTTTTTTTTGACATATTTTTGGGAGATAAAAATGTCAAAATCAAAAATATTTTTGCATAATTGTGCAGTTTTCTACATTTTCCCCATCTTTAAGTTCTTAAATGTCTAGTATCATTATTTCTTTACTTTTTCACATAAGTTTTCTTCAATATAAGCCTAATGTCATCAAGTTTCAGCATATATTACTGATTTTATGGAAAAAAAAACAAGCAAAGTGAGAATTTATTGATTTTTAGAGTTATTCTTCATTATAAAAGGTCATAAGATACACCTGTCACTAAAATAAATTACCACAACCATCATTTTCTTATGTCTCACAAACTAATCTTCAATAAAAAATGGGTTGTGTCTTGTTCTACCATGGGGAGGGGTACCCGAGTACTTTTGGGCTTTGACCACTACCCTATATTGTGCACAGATATGGTGTATTTTTTGGTGTTTCTATGGGATCTTGGGGACCCATTACTGGTCATATATTGTGTCATGTATGCAAATATGTATATATGTAAAAATGTAATGCTTACATACATATGAACTGAAATCAGGTAAATGTATAAGTAGTACGATTTGAGTACATCATTTATTATCATGGTCCACTATAAGCCTAAGCTTAAACAGGAAGTTAAAGAGTTAAAAAAATTAATGCACCTGCAATTGCAGGTGCACATGCATGGCATAAGTGGATCGTGTAGGCACTTATTAGTTAATTGAGGTCAGATCAAGTTAAAAAGTGTTTACAGCAGGGCAACCACCCTCTCTCTAACAAACATAGGGTCTGAATGAAATCATCACCAGGTTCACACCAGTGCCAGACCCGTGCACACAGGCATTGGTTGATGCCCGGTAAATTTGAAGTTCCTGTGGGCAAATGGTTCCAAATTAATATGTTTGTGGCAGCATGGTTGCCAGTACTGCTCTATACTAAATTGTAGGTCAATAAACGGCCAAATTATTATATGTGTGACTCACTCTAAATGCATCAAATGGCTTGCATCAGACTGTGCTGTTTTCCACATTACTCAGAATCACCGATGCCGAAACCCATCAGAATAACAATTTAGAATTATAACTCTTTCAGCACCAGTCACGTCTGAAGTCGATTTACTGAAGTCAAACTAGTCTGAATTATAATTAGGATCCCAGATTCGTATTTCTCATAAAAAAATCTTTCATTCAAGTCCCAGTAGGCCGATATTTCTAGGAAAAAGCTGTTGACTTAGTTCGAAATTTGGCACTGAAGGGGTTTAAACTTATAATGATTATGTTTACAAATTAAATTCACATTTTGCCTTTACAAACGCCACTAATCCACATAAATTTTATATGCTATGACTTTTATTCAATGTACAGGATTGCACGTACCATGGTCCGAAACATGTGTAGATGGCTAAATGACGTCTCTATGTATAATATTTTTATGCTACCAGTTTTATTCAATAATCACCAGGAGCACCATACTCTTGAAACTTTGAAACAGCGTTGCTATTTGTAAAAGTCCTGCAGATGTTTGAGTTTTAGATTTTGAAATGGTCGGTATGAGCATAATTTCAAGAAACGCCGATAATTTTATTGACACAACCGAAGCATCTGCCTCTGTCAAATTTTGCATATGAAATATAGTAAAAATTAATAATAATTACAAGGAATGAAAAATTAAAATTAGCCTAAAGGCTAAATGAACTAATTAATAACTAAAAAGGCTACAGGCTTCCTGTGAATGAACCTTCACGGTGTAATGCCGGCTAAATAGTTGGAGCAGATTTTGAACGGGGAAAAAATATAAGCTTCAGAGATAATGTATCTCTGTGCCTTCCATATTTGCATAGATTTAAATGAAACGTTTTTTGATGATTTGTTGCATATGTTTCAGTCATAACATATAAGGTAAAGTTGGAATGATACATTTGCATATTGTTTTAATGATATTCAACTTTAAAACTTTTCAAGTCCACCTCATTAGCTTAATGTAGAATTATGTGACTTCTGTTTGTGGTTCATTCGATGCAGCCACACAAATCCCATGGATTAAAGTTAGAATGGCAGCTCTGCCTAAACAGTTCTGACGAAATTCGACATTAAACTTTTCAAGGGCCCCTTGTATATTAAAATTCATGTGCACCTTTTACTTAGCTTAATTTGAAATTCCACAACTTTTGTTGTTTCTGGCTTATTGGATACGCCTACAGCACAAACCTATCAATTGGAGTTAGAATGACACATTTACCAATAACAGTTTTGAATATTTTCAACAGTTAAACTTTTGAACTGCCATTAATGTGCAAATATTACGAGTCTTCAACATTTTGTTGTTCATTGGATGCACCTTGAGCATTCATGACTTATATTTATAATTAGCTCTAATTTGCATAATATTCAAAAGCCACCACCCTCTCTTTACAAAAAAGCGCAAAACTCCATGCATGGAGGTATAATCATGCCAAGTTTGGAGTTTCTACTGAAAAATAGATTTCAATAAAATATGGGATAAACTTGCTCGAGGACAAAGAAGAAAACATATGACCAACAAGGAGGTAGCTCTCCTGAAAATGAACCAGAACCATGAGGACATGGATTTGGAGAAGGCCTTAGAGCTGGTAAAAATGAATGTGTGCAACCAAGAAATATTGTATAGGCCTGGCAGTAGACCAAAATTGAGGGTATTGAGTGAAAGTCCAAAAAAAAAGTAGCACTCAGGCACTGTATGTTCCTAACAATGTGCAGGGCACAAATGAGCTCAGAGTGAGTTCGGCAGACCAAATGAATCAGATGCCCAGCCAAGTCATAAAGGATAACCAAGTCATCATGACAAGCCTGGTGGAATTAAATCAGAAGTGTTTGGGAAGTCTTCTGCAGAGGACCCCACCAAACATCCAACCTCAAAGTCGACCAGCATCACCCATGGCCACTGGCAGCCCAAAAAGGAGGCTTGATACCAGCAAAATGAGGTGCCGTGGCTGTGGAGGGCCAGGCCATCTAGTTAAGGACTGTGGGAAAAAACAGTCATCACCGCTAGCTTCAGCAAGTAACAGGGATATGATGTCAAACTAGTTGGGTTTGCATTTGCTGGCCAGATGTCAACCCGGAATGGAAGTGATGGCCAACCATTATTGTCCTCCACATTGTGTTCATCATCATCTAGGAATACATGTCATGGGTTGGACTGCCTGATCCGATGTCATTCATACACATGAAAGAAGGGTTGCACTAGGATCAGAAGCGCCGATAAGTGACACCTCTGTATCCAGTGACAGGTCATTTGGGTCGGATTCACTGATCTAAGGTCGCTTCTTAATTATTATATAGGATACATATCCCCAGGGATAAGAATTATAGATCAGAGGACAAGACTTCCTAAGTGGCCAAGAGATAAGTGGTTTCAGCAAGTTGTGCTATTCAAGGTCAGTGTTTATCAACCTTAACAGATGGACAAGATTATGTGATGTCTCCAGTACAAGGACTCCTACACATCTGTTTTCCTTATACAGTTATCAAAGGAAACAGGGAGTTCCCAGTCTACTTCATGAATTCATGCAGATGTCTCTGAGCATCTGAAAGATCGGCTCGAGAGATCAGGTGAAGATTTGCAGGAGGATGGGGCTAAACTTCACAGTCTTGTGCTGGAGTTTGCCAATATTTTCTCGAAAGGAGACACACACTTAGGGTGTTTCTCTGCTATCAAGCATCTTCTTAATATTGTAAAATGCAGCACTGGTCAAACAACACATGACAAGGACAGCTATTGGTTTTCAGGAAGAGGAGGAGAAACATATACAGCCTCTGTTGGTTTGTGATGTTATTGTGCCATCTACATCAGAGTGTGCTTCTCCTCCAATGTTGGTGAGGAAAACAGACAGTTCGGTGCGATGGTGTATCAAACAACAGTGAATTAAATAATCTTTCAATCAACATGCATATCCGCTTCCCTTATTTGAGGAATGTATTGATATGCTGAGAGGGGATATCTATTTTAGCTCATTTGATATGGCCTTGGGCTATTATCAAATCGAAATAGACGAGAAGGACACACATAAAACAGCATTCCTCACCAAGTTTGGCCTTTTCAAACACAAGAGAATGGCTTTTCATTTAACGGTGGCATGAAGTACATTCCAGCGCATGATAAATTTTGTGCTTCAAGTATTATCATGGCATACAGAATTGGCCTATCTTGATGACTTGATTTCGTCAGGGAAGGATGTGGAGGATCATCTGCATAATCTTCGTGAAATTTCCCGGTGATTTCGCCATCATTATCTCAAACTGAAGCCTAAGAAATGCAATATGTTTCAGAAAGCAATCAGGTTCCTGGGCAAAGTAGTTTCGGCTGACAGAATTGCTGTTGATCCTAAAATAATTAAGGCATTTGCTGATTGGCCAAAGCCAACATAAATTCCGTATGTAGAATTGATTTTAAGCTTTGCAAATTATCATCAAGACCACCTACAAGACTACCCAGAGGTCACTAGGTCATTGTATAGCTGACATAAGGCTCTACATAGTGCTTGTTGATCTGTATGCACTCTTTGTAGGGTAAGCATGGAGGAGGCTTGTTGGCTTGTGATTGATGAGACTGGAAGCAATACATCTAGTATCAAGTCTGACCAGGTGCAGGTACAACAGGGTGTCAAGAAAAAGACCAGAACTTGCCCAATTTGTGAGAGCAGGGAGGTACATGTAAACAGCCATGTGCTCGATGCATATTTTTCCTTTTATGTAGGCCCCAACGTCAGCCTGCTGGTATTGTGGCATGCAAGAAGCGCAGCTGTACAAAATCCATTGCCAGCATGTAAAGTAGCATCAAAGCATTGGACCACTGTTTGGTGACCATCAACTGGAAACCTAGGTATGGTTAATGGGAGGACTGTTGAGATGCCTTTGCATTGAATTTCAAGGACTCAGGAGTTGCTGTGAATGGTGGTTGATAAAAAGCTTTATGCAACACAAACACCAAGAATTAAAGACCTGGACACCCTATTGTGGGGTTATTTTGAACAGCGCAGTGGATTGGCAGTTCCCACAGTTCACAAGGTGTCTCCTCCCAATTCTATAGGGACACTGTTCCACTGGAGAATTGTGGCTGGTCTGGCTAGGTTGTTGCCAGCAAAAAGAAGGAAGGCCTACAAAGAACTGATAGATGAAGATGGCCAAAGTCAGCAGGTACTCCAGGTACAATGTAATAGATTCCCACTTTCATCTTGCAGAATTGCTCCGAGACACAAAAGTTGGGAGTCTTAAAGAAGTACTGGCCACTCAACCTGTTGTTGATGAAAGTTACCACCTCTTGGCATGCATCTCCAACCACTATTGTCCCTGGAAGTGGCCTGATTCAGATAGGAAAAGACACTTACTGAGAGATAACCGCCTCTACATCACCTGCGGAGTACATCCTACGTTCGCCAGTGCTTTCAAAAGGAGTGAACATTTACTAAAGCTAAGGCAATATCTCCAGGAGGGAGCAGTAGTGGCTCTGGGAGAAACTGAGGTTGACTACAGCCACAGTGTGAAGCCCCAGGGCGTCCATTGCCAGGAGAGAGTGCTGGATGCATTTCTACCACTTGCAACATATATAGGGCTACCTGTAGTCATCGACGGCAGGGAAGCAGGGGCCATAGATGATTGCCTGAAGATACTCCAGTGGCATTTGTGCTGTAAGCATCCTTCATCCTACACATGCACACTGCTTTGTGAGAAATGTGGAAGAGATAAGTAGATGGTTGGAAGCTTTTCCAAATGCAGTGTTTGGGTTTACTGGCACCATAGCCAAAGAAAGGGTTACCAGATAGGGTAGAAGGGCTTTCATGCGTGCCATAGGACAACATAATTGTGGTCACTGACTCTCCTGATCTATGCCCCACTATATTCAACAGGTGTGCCATGTTCAGCTATGAGGGATGGTGTTAGAGGTAGTCAGGGCCATTACAGAGTGGAAGAATCTACCCCTCAAGCTTCTCTGCCATGTAACCTGTGAAGATGCCTGTCAGCTATAAAACATTACAGCATAAGGCCAGCTCTAGATGCTTTTGGCTAGTGTGACTTGTATATAGTTGTAGAACCTGATTTGTAGATACCACTTGGCATGTCTAATCTTATTTTACATTTTGTAGATATATGCATGTGGACTAATGTGTACACCTGGATGGACGGAATCTGTTACATCACTTGGGCTGGACCAGGGCATTGTTTGTAATTCTGCATGTGTTTGCGTCAATAGTTTGAATTTATATATATATATATCATATTGTGCAGGTGCATTTATGCATTTGAAAGTCGGTGGTCATGGCTTGCACCTCTTTTCAAGAGTGTGTTAACTGAGGTACTAGCATTTTTAATATTGCTTTTTTTTAATATTGTGGCTTGTATGATATTTGTGGATGTACTGGCTTGGTGTTTGGACAAGTTAATCCACATTTCCTCTGAATAAACAATAGCATGGGGCAATAAGGGGTGAACCTATAACTAAATACAGCAAGTGGCCTTTATGGAATCAGGGTGTTCTATGTCAAATTTTGTATGCAAGCCTTTCAGCTATAAAACCAGGAGGGGTGTGGTGCAGCTCATGTAGTTGTATGTGCTGTAGGCATGACAATCCTGCGACACAGACTAATATCAGCCTCATTCTGATTACTGCTCTTGGTGAAGGTCAAGGTTGATGGACATGAAAGCAGATTCATGGGGAATGGACTTCTTAGCCTTGGCCTTTCTAAATGGAACCTGGCAGTTATTGCCTTAATTGGCTTTGCCTGTTGTTGAGACACTCGACATCCTCAAGCTTAGTACCTTTACATCTGCACTATGTAGCAGTGGTCACATGGTCGGCCAGTTGGAAAACAGTGGGGCTGTAATTTGATTAACAATGCCTAGTGATGCAGCATATGCCCATAACCAAGGTTGGGGGGGGGGGGAGGAGATGGAACAAGAACTTCAATGGACCCATTAGGAATTCTCCCCTCAAGTGAATGGGCCATAAAAGAGGCAAACGCTTCCCTGAAGGACAATTTGAAAATATTCGTGGGGGGGGGGGGGGGGCAGGGATCATATGCTGCACTCTTACAATTGCCCCTAATGGGCCTCAAAATGGCTCTATATGAACCTCTTCCCGAATCCATTATCAGATGGGGTCTGACTGAGAAAACCCCATGTGACTAAACAAAGCCTGCCAATTAGCTGCCTGGGAATGTAACTGGCCTGCAAGGAATGCATTCAGATCCCTAAAAAACTTTCTCTCTACATATGATCCCCCCCCCCCAGCCAGTTAAGTACATCATCTATTGTAAGTGCATCCAGCTCGTAAGTGGAGAGATGTCTAGGTGACCCTATCCAGTATATCCAGTCAGGCTGGTGTCTTCTATTATCCAGGGCAGTCAATGGGCTTAAACCTGCCTCCAATTCCCACGTAGGAACTCTGTATTCTGAACCCAAACCCTGCAAACAGAAAACACAAGAAATGTATGACACTGGAGAACAGCAGACAAACCCTGCTGTGTGACTGAAAGAGGTCACCTCATCCCATCCACCCACATGTGTCACAATTTACATAAAAAATTAAACTGTCTTGTTACTGAAGAGGTGGCAAATGACTGATAATCGATACATTTATGAATATTAAGGTTAGAAACAGGTTAGGGACCAACCATTAGAATCGGGGGGGGGGGGCGGGGCTTTGCATTTTGTTAATATAAATGATGAACGTCTCAAAATCTGTGAAAAAATAAAGTACTACCTCATTTACCTTAAAAAAAATAAAGTACCAGGCGCGGATGGGGAGGGGGGGTCCAGGCGATTCCCTGCTCTTGTTTTTTTTTTTTTTTATGCCTATTGATGCCGAAAATGCAATCAAATCAGCAGACATTGTCTTTAGTTTGTGTATGCGTGGCCTTACACGCTCTACTGCATTGATGTGTATCAAGTAGTTAGGGATGGCCGGCCCTCGGCAGGGCATAACCATGGAAGCCAGGCAAGCGCAACTTACGTCGACTGAATATATTATTTGAAAGGTCAGCAATTAGATGTACTTATTAATCCTAAATGATCTTCATACCGATAGGCCTATAGCGACTGTAAGTGATTCTTTGTGTTATAGTACATATTATCCACATTCATAGCACACAGGAGATAATTTTATCTCTGGGCTAAGTAAGCCAAGCGATACTTAATTTGAGCTGCTTCTGTATTTGGATTAGAAGTTTGAAAAGTTAGCCTTTTTTTCAAGAACTTCACTCTCAGAAAAAGTATGAAAGCGACTGGATATACTTGCTACTAAAAGATCTGAAACTTTATAATAAGTTAAGTTTCTAACCTGTTAATGTAGGCATATTAATTGTTTTCTTCTGCCTATACTTATTTTCTTTCTTAACTCTTTAATCGCCTTAAGCGACTTCATTCACACTAAGTCTTATATTTGAATCACTATAATTAAATGATATTCACATTCCTCATGTAAAGCTCTCTCATTCAAACACAAACACAGCTAGACTTCAGATATTAGACATAGGACAAAGTTTGGTTCTGGTAAACAGATGTTCTTGGCGTAATATGCAGGGATTGTGTTGGAAGTGCACCGAGAACAGCTGTTAACTCAGGTTTAAACTTAGCATTGAAAGTTTAATTAGGTATGACTATGTCATAATAATGTTATTTACAAGTAATAATATATATATTAGCAGGTAAAGGTCACAAACACATATTTCCAGGAATTATTTGTCACTGACACATTTTTTCTTAGATTCATTTTATGTATATTGAATCAGATATATAGCGGGATTTGATTTATGAAGCCCAGTGTAATAAAATTTGAATCCCGGAAAATGCAAATGGTCCTCATGAAAGTGCAGTCAAAATGCAAGGAAAAGGCATCTTAGAGCATTTTAAAAAAAAAAATTTCCAGGGGAAGTGCCCTGACCAAAGCTTTGTGCCTTCAGCACTCGCATTCAAGCTTTGCCCGCAAGTCGCTGACACCCCTCACACACACATTGCAAATATATCCTGATCTGCCCTTGCTTGCAAAAGTTTAATATTTGGTACTGTTTATAGTCAAAAGAGTACTATTCGATTAGCAATGTTGAAAACGCTTGCTAGCTAATACTATCATTTAAATATTCCGTATAAATAGCGAGAACTCTGATATATTGTGTGTGTTTCAATACAAGGACTTTGCTGCCAAGCTCACGTTTCTGTTCACTTATATTACCCATTTCCTTGCAACATGTACACGCCGTTTGAATATACTTTACATGTACTTTTTACTTCTCATTGCTGAATTAAAGCTTGAGTCGACGTTTTCCTCAGTGAACTCTGCGCAATGCACGCAGAGTGCACCTAGGAAAGCTGCAGATTTTGATTATAACACCACAATATTGATGGGAATGAGATCAACGATGGTTAAATTTAGCGCTGAAAGAGGTCACAGTATTTGAATAGGAATTTCGTAATCATAATTTATGCACATTAAATACAAGCACGGAATCTCTCTGTCTCTCTCTCTCTGTGTCTCTCTCTCTCTCTCTCTCCCTCTCTCTCTCTCTCTCTCATTTATTTAAAATTAAACAAAATCAGGCACTGTAACTAATTGTGTATTTATTTCAGCCATGATTAAATACTATAAGTACATGTGCATATAAATGCAGAATACTCACAATTGTTGTGAAGATGTGGCAATATGGTCTTACTTATTTCATAAATTGTGTGCAGGTATGATTTTCATTTTATCCTCAAATGCTTCATTTGAGAGTGAGACAGCAGGTTCCTTTTGGGCACTTCTTGTGCTGTGGCTCAGGAAATGCCCAGAGGAAACCTTTTGATCTGGATCAAATTTTCTGGTGAAACCTCTGAATTAAAACTAGGCTTGCAGGTACTTGAATGAAAGGTCACTCCATGAGAAACTTGAATCTGAAGTCAGTTTTACAGTGCAGGTTCAAACAGATTTATATATCCAGTGCTTTGAACCAATGTACTTACTATATTTGGAAATTCAAACACTTTTCTTTTTGAAATACTCTTAGTTTATCTCCTTTAAAACAACATCATATCTTTAACTACATGCCTAAAACACATCGAATTATATAATCATGTTGTTTAGATTCTTATTGATGGTCATTTTAGGCCTAGAGGGCTTTTCTGATGGATTGATGTTGGTGTTGGTGTCAGTTTGTGGACTTATATGGATGATGATCATTGTTGAGATGGTGGTTGCAAGTAGTACCTTTTTAAATACTGAATTTTATAGACATTTTCAACAAGTTAAGAACCTCCGCTTACAAATTCTCTGATGTGATGCAAATTTTGGTCCCTTTTCATAAATTGTATGGTCCTGTATGTGCATGAATGATACAACTGTTCAAGCCAATTTACTGAAATAGGCCTATAATTTCAAACAAAACTTTTTGCATTCTGTCAGGTGAAAACTAGATAAGGTTTTTTCCCCCCTATGGACCTTTGCATTTACGTTTTGGTCTCTTTTGGGTAAATACGAACTATAAATTTATATGTTTCAGCTATACATACCAAGGAACATTGCCTTTGGTCGGAATTGACTTGGATTTGTTTCGTTAGGACTACGGTTTGGATATGGTAATCACACTGTCTAATTTATTAGGGTTGTTAGCGTCAACACTTCATAGAGTGTAATTGGATATACTTTTTCCCAGTGGTATGCATCTATGGTACTTTTTTAGAATTATGATTTTTCAAGTGGCATGTAGAATTTTTTTTTATCGTTTCATTTATCTTAAGTATTCTAAATCATGCTTCTTAGGCAGGAGATCATCGAAAGGACTTCCAAACTTGCAAACATCTGATTTTGTTTATTCTTTATTTATGTTTTCATTTTTATTTACGAAACCATTTTTTAAAATTCAAGTGATGAATGCTGTGTGCTTGTATACGTACAGAATATAAAGGAAGAATATTAATATTGACAATGTGATGCTAGTAAGAACATTGCCCTGACATTAACATATCAATCTTTAATACTGGAGTAAAAGTGTACAATAAATATTCTAGTACATGTAAAACCAGTATAACTCATGTTGTCTCAATCATCAGGGAGATTGTCATTCAAATATTCAGAATTAAAGGCCAAAAACACCTTGGTCATGAACACACTCTTAATGCAGCGTGTAATACCGTGTTATTATAACGCTTTGATAGTTCAGTTAAGTAAGTCAGAGAAAATGTTAAAAGTGTGATCATATGAATGGTGCAAAAATAATGTATGTTACGTATTTACAGTAGGGTAAGTCATGGCTGAAGATGCTATCCCATTTTTATACAGATGCCTGGATTGAACTATGCTGTGCAACATAAATAAAACTGGTGCTGGCAGAATATTTCTGTTTTGTTTCTACTCCCATGTTTACCCCAGAATAACCAGTCATAAACTTGGGTCTTTTTTGCAGGGTTTCTAAGGTAGGAACATTAGATTTTTAGTAACAAAATAGGTCTCCAAATGGAGCCTTATTTTGTCATAACCTGTGGGCTTCCAGGGGCTTCGTCCCCTGGAGCCTCAAATGATTTCTTTTTGGAACTTCTGTGTACACATTATTTTCAAAAGGACCAGACATATTTAAGGCATCTAAAATGCTTCTCATGTAAAAAAAAAAGTGTACTGTTATAAGCAAATGAAAAAAATTGTATGTTTTACTGAAATGCATAGCCCCCCCCCCCCCCCCCCGATTCTAATGGTTCCTCCCTGAATAGAAAATACCAACTTGCAACTCTTACACTAGAGAGTACTGGACTATTTAGCATTAGGATGTACCTGTATGATTAAAACTGATCTCGGAAAGACATATGGTGCCAACAGTTCTGCAAATGACGTGCCACGACCAGGAGGCCAGGAGTGACCACAAAGCAGCAAGACAGATTTGAAACAACTCTGGCATGAAAATACAGAACAAGAACTGCCTCAGACATAAGGAATGGTGCTTATGCACACCAGAGACGTGTATCATGAAGAACAGCGAGAGGAGGACTCCATGCAGCAGGTTAAAAACAGAACCATTGTGAAGAAATAGTACCTGACTCAACAGCACATAATAGCAAGCTGATTTACTGATTATTGAATCAAAATTGCTTTCAAGTAACATCATGAAATTAACTGCAAGATTTTTACTAATAGGCCCTTTATGTCACAATGTGAATGTTTAATGTGCGTTTACAGTTCGAGAATACGGAAATAAATTTTATTTATATACATTCTGCTGTTTTTTGCTCCTTTATGCAGATTTACGCATTTCCCAAAAAGGGTCACTTTTCCGCTTCTGGGGAAAATTGTGGCCATGTTTAAAAATAGGATAGATAACAACATCAAGTTTACACAAGAATCAATTAAGCCTTGCCTCTATCAAGAATAAACTTTTCTTTTCTTGGACATGTTCACTTCTTGTCTGTCCCTGTGCCAGCAGTTTTCAGTACATGTAGTTCTTCAAGCATTGCAGTGTGTGTACTTTATATTATACTCTGATACAGTTCTTACACTCCGGCAGGTGCATTAACTGCAATCAAGAAATGCAATTAGTAGAAGATAGAATCAAACATGCACACTTAATAATAGGAGAGTCACATGACCTACCTCGCTAGTGTGATTGCGCAAACTTATGTGATACTGGTCAGTACTGTCCTGAATTGATGCAAAAATTAACGGTGATCCTTTGGTACCGCGCAAAGTGTTTCTTCAGTCATCACCACCTAAATGTACGATTTGGACTCAATGTCATTAAGAAATAATGTTAGGGAAAAATATTTTGAATGCTTCTTCTTTTATATTTCACCTTTTTGCTTTCAACCTCAATAAATCAACCACAGATACAATGACCTGCAACTATAATTATTAATAAAAAACCACATTTGACTCACCCTAGAATCCCTTGTGATGGCAGCTAAAGCTTGATTCTTGACCTTAACCATTTTGCAAAATGTAATATTTGGAAGTCTGTCATAATTATATACCTGTACATTCTGCACCAAAGAACCATTCTGGGAGTTTGATTATGCAGGGTTGATGGTTTTATGTTCTCTATACGTATGGCTGGTGGGGTAGGTCCATAGGCCTAGCAAATCATTGGTTACCAGAAAATTTTAATTACCTTGATACCTATGAAATATTCCTTGCACACACACACACACACACACACACACACATATACATATGTATATATATATATGTATATATATGTATATATATATACATATGTATATATAAATGTATATATATATACAAATATATGTATATGTATATATGCATATATACATACACACACTGTTACGATGCCCAGCTTCAAAATGTACATGTACTCGATCATAGTGAAACTCAACAAAAAATAACAATAATGAAGTAACTATAACAATTACAATATATTAATGATCAAAAATGAGTACAAAGAATGTAAATGAAATAATACACTTAGCTATGCTGATACTCCAATCATCAACTGACTGCAGGTCAATCCTAATCCCTGGTGAGAGATTCTCCACAAGTACTGTCCCACAGTTCCAAGTGCTATAGTAGGTTTAACAGTCGGGCCAAATCCCAAAGAGGCACAGTTTTTTCTAATGTCGGACGCAGAACATGGTGCTGGTCCAAATCCCACAGACATACAGTTTGATTTCAATGTGGTACAATCAAACATCAAATATACCAGTCCACTGCCCACACTCCACAAGTACCTTGTATAAATGAGATTCTCCTTGGCAATAGCAATGGTTCACAGTCCCATTGCCTTGAAGTCAGGATCTCAGGATTTCCCTCTGCAAGTCATGAAGGGAGATGCTTTATATACCCATGCTAGCTCCCACCAGTATTCCAAAGTTTTCCAATAAGTCACGCATCTCATTCTCTCTAGACCACATCTAGGTTTTCCCTTTGTTTACATCTGTGCTTGTATGTAAGTCACCACTTCATTGTTCACTTTGACAAAACAGGCCTCTTCTGTGACCTCGTGCACACTCAATGAATACTGTCACCTATCCATATCAAAACAAACAATCCTAACACCTGCCACTCCTTGGGAAAAGAAAACTTGGACATATAAGGAGAATGTTTCTTACAAATTTTCAACTTGTTAGGTATTTTAACCTACAACACAAACTGGTTTCTAACAAGAGATACATAACTCTTTGTTCAAAGTGGCATTAGCATTCAAATAGATCAATTATACCATATCTCAATCTGTGTTACTGTAATCAACACACACACATTGGTCCAAGTGGAAACATTTGCATTGTTTAAACAAATCTCATTAAACTGAGGAACAATTCCACTATTAACAATACAAACTGCTCCAAATCAAAATAGGAATAATCTCCTGTTTAATCACCTAAAACATTAATTCTGTACATTTTTCAATTCAGAATTTGTCCATTTTAAGAGAACATTCGACCTGATTACATAAAAGGTATTACTGCCAATAATCTTAACACCTGAACACATTCATGTGAGTGATATTTATACAATCTTCAGCCCACTTCTATCTTAGCAATACAATCATTCACGCTGGGGATTGGATAAGTGTCTGATTAAGTCACAGAATTCACTTTCCTGTCATCAATGGAAAATAGCATGTAACCATCTGATTTTGGAACCAATACAATAGGACTACTCCACAGCTACTCTGCTTCAGTGATATTCCAGCATGTTACTTGTTTCTTCTTGAAGTGCAGCCCATCTCAGAGGATTCATCCAGTAAGGTTGCTGATTTGTTGGACCACCATCACCTTCATCTACATCAGGGTATAATACTGAGATGCGACCAGGCTAGTCTGAGAGAAAATGTTCAAACTCAAGAATAAATTGTGCCAGATCAGTTTCTTCTGCAGGCTCAGAATGACTGATCTTGCTGTAGAGATTTTGTAATATGTCAGAGTTCTGCATTTTTATACTGGAAATAAAACTCAAGCCACAGAATTCACCTTTCTATAGTCAATGTAAAATTGGATTGAACCATCAGGTTTTGGAAGCAATACAAAAGGACTACTCCGGCTACTGTGGCTTGGTTCTATCATATCATTTTCCAGCATGTAATTTATTTCTTTTTGAACTGCCACCAATATCAGAGGACTCATCCAATAAGGTTACTGCTTTATTGGACCAACATCTAAATCATGACATAATATTGACGTGCAGCCAGGCTGGTCTGACAATAAATTCCAAACTCATGAATAAGTTTTCCTAAATCAGCTTGCTGTGCAAGCTCGAAATGACTGATCTTGCCATCAAAATTTTTCAATATGTCAGAGTTCTGAATTTTTATACTGGAAATCTGAAAATAAAACTCAAGACTTCATTTGAGAATGGATCATTCTGATGCTCATCATTATTTTTTCCATCATTCTTCAAAAAGTGGCCCTGACAACTCCTACTGATGTTCCTCTTTCATGTTATTCTTCTAACATATTGATATGAAAAAGCATTTTAGCTTTCCTCCTTTCTGGTGTAGATATTACATAGTCCACATCATTCAATTTTCTTTCAACCATGTAAGGACCACTGAATGTTGCCTGAATCGAATGCCCTTGCACAGGCAAAAGTACCAATCCATTGACTAGTGCTTTAAAACTTCTTTTCCTTGCTTTCTTACCATACCATGTTTTCATCATACCCTGGACATTAATCAGAACCACACAAGCTTTTCTCAACTGTTCTTTGAATTTTGAAACATACTTGAAGAAAGGTTTGTCTTGTGTATCCTCCAACCATTTTTCTTCATAAGCTTTAGTGGACCTCTCATAGTATGGCCATATATCCTTTCAAATGGAATGGCCATACATCAGTTCAAATGTACTGAACCAAAGTGACTCATTTGGTATCTCTCTCAGGGCAAATAATAACATATGTATACCTTTATCCCATTCATTTTCAAAACAATAGGTTCTTGGCATGTTCTCTAGTGTTCCCTCCTAAGAGACATGGAATTTAAACGTAGGTCACTGTGTATCTGCATCGGCAGTCCTACTCTACTGAACAATATCATTGAAGCGTCAGTGATAGTAGGAGGTTTTTTACTTTTAATGGGATGGCCTCAGGATTACTTAGCAGCTGAATCCATGATACTAAGGAGAAACCTATTCCCTGGCTCTGTTTTCAGAAGTGGTCCCATACAATCTGTAATAACCCTGCTGAATGGTTCTTCAAGAACAGAACAGGGATACTAATCATATAGGAGCAGATTGTATTTCCTGATTGGGTTTTCTGCCCATTTGACATGTATGACACGTCTTACAAACTTCTGCCACATCCCAACGTAATCTGGGCCAAAAAAGTGTTGCAACATTCTATGTTGAGTTTTTCTATTACCCAAGTGTCACGCCATAGGCAAATCATTAGCTGTGTTCAAGACTTCTGCTCGATATGATGGAGGAACCACTATTTGATGAACAATTCTCCATTCTGCATCAGTGGAAGCATCTGGAGGTCTACATTTCCTATCAACACTCCTGACTTGATATAATGACAGACTGGGTCTGTTTGTCCCTCTTCTTTAGTTGATGCTGTACCTGCTGCTTTTTGTAAGTGAGGGTTAGCATTTTGCCCCCTAATCAGCCTATCTTGATTCAAATGGGGCATTTGATGCAGGTGATCATTTTGATTTACCTAGTCATAGACGTTACCATCATGGCTTACCTCTGGACTCAAGTTACCTTCATGGCACACTTGGTTCTCGAAATAACCAGCAAAGAATGTCTCTGCCAGCCCTAGACATCCATCTTCCTAGCCACTGACTTCTTGTTTAAAAGCTTCAAGTGCCATTGACCTTGTCACATCACAGGCGGGAAAAATGCCCCGGAATTCCTGCTCAAGGTGCTCTGAGACCTTTCTCATGACTGGCTCATCAGTTAAGTCTTGTACCAGTTTACATATCATATTTTTCCCCTGCTATGTCATTCCCTAGAAGGAAGGTCACACCTTCCAGCGGGAGACTAGGTATGATACCTACAGCCACTGGTCTTATTTTGAAATCAGATTCCAGGTAAACTGAAGCGGGACTGTTAAGTAATTTCCCTCAACACCCTAAAGTAATACACTGGCTTTCTGTTAAGTATCACCCGACAAAAGAAGAACATATTCCAACAGAGAAGACTTGGCAGCACCATTGTCCCTCAGGATCACAACTGCCTTCTGGTCAACAGCATTTTCTTTCTGTGACATCAGCGTTTCTAATTTGAAACTGTCATAGTCATCTAATATGAACTCAGCAACCCCATCATGTGGGTTTTCAAATCTAGCATTGAGATTATCAGAATGTCCATCAGACATATTTAGAGGTGGGTGTCCCTGAATGCTGGCTAAAACCAGCTGGTTTCCCAGTATTATTGGTTCTTCTATGAAGTAGAAAAACACTTAAATTCTACATGACCCCTTTTATGGCAACAATTACATGTGGGTCCACCAGCGAATTTCTGCCCTGTTTTCTGATTAGCAGGTTTATCGAACTGAGAAAAAGTATTATGCTTTTGTTCTGAAATTTGAACGGGGGGGGGGGGGGGGAGGTTCCCAATTCCTTATTGTTTCCTTCCAAATTTAGATCTGAACTGACTCTGTTTAGGGTGTGCGTAGAAGCCTTTACATGATGTGTACATCTCAGCTACCAACAAAATAGGTTTCTACCCCCATTTCTCTTTTCCCTACTAAAAACCCAACACTCTTTGAAGCCAAGTGCTGATCACTACACGCACACTCTCAGCCAGCTTTTTTGTCACTTTCTCTTGATATCTTAATCACTAAAACAGCTACCGCTTGTCCTGTTCCCATTTCTTCGTGATACAAAATGAATGTACAAGTTCACTTTGTGTCAGCCATTTTTTGTGATCAATGTGTCAATTAAATATAGTTTTTTTCTGCAAATTAACATGATTACCGCATTTTTGTTTCAATCCGAAAAGAAAAGTTACTGGATGAAGCTAACCAGAGCCCCTGATCTATTGACTAAAGTGGTATCTCATTGATTACCAATTAGCAATTAGGTTTCATTACTGGGTGTTGTTTGAAGTCCAGGTCAAGTTGGACCTCTGCACCCAAGGCTTGCAAGGAGAAATAGGGGTGAAAACCACCATACAATATGACTTGTAGTCGGGTATCTTTAGCTGAAATGTATGCAGCATGATATGTCAACTCATAGTCATTAGCCAAAACTGCAGTTTGTTGAAATTTTTTTCCCTGCGTTCAGCTAGGCAGATGTTAATTTTTTTATCTAATGCAACCTTTGAAGCCTTCAACAAGATTATTTCCTTAATTTTTGTCGAAATCATTTTGTATTTTTCCAGAGCCACATCATTGATCAAACAGATTCTCTCTCTTCCTGGCAAATTCCACAAAACTTTTCTCCGGTTCCTTTTGGCTGTCCCTGAATTTTTGTCTATAAGCCTCAGGTACTAACTCATATGCTTTCAGAACAGCATCTTTCAATGCATCATACTCTGAACTTCGTTTTATGGACAAAGATCTTGAGAATTTGTATGTAATTCTCATATTTATCAGCAGTACTTACCTATGCACTACATTTGGCAAGTCCCATCTGGGATCATGTCTCTCCAAACAATTTATTCCAGAAATTTTTCCTTCTGACACAGTCACTGGCCTATTCCATCCCTCAGCACCCTCACTGCACATGCTTTCGACTCAGCTAGTGTATTGGGACACAGCCTCGTTCTGACTTTAGTTCATTCTCTTTGGAAGTGTAAAGTAGGGGTGATGAATAGCCTTCATAAATAAATCATGCAGGGATGGCTGGATGGGAATTACCGTAGTGGATAGGTAAGTATTGCTAATAAATATGGAACTACATAAAAATTTCTCAAGATTTATGTCCAAATACATTATCTATCCACTACATTTGGTAGACATACCAACAGACTGCAGGCAGGCATCATTCTGACATCCTCAGTGTGTGTCAGAAGAATATCCAATCACCAATCGAGTAAGACAAACCTCATATAAGGCTTACCAAATGTGGAAAAGGACCATACATCAAGTGTGGCTCCCTCATGTCTATGCAATGTTGGGCAATGAATACATGATAGTGTCATTTCCAACAAAGTTTCCAACCTTTGCTGGTATAAGTAAAGTAGCCTGGGGCACAATATATATATATATATATATATATATATATATATATATATATATATATATATATATATATGTATTTGAGTCAATATCTAAAATATATACTTATAATTCATATTTACAGTATATATATATATATATATATAGAGTATTTACATTTTATACAATCTCAAGGATAAACCATAGGATCAAAAACCTTCAGATGATCCACAGAGAGTTTGTAGCCCCCTTCTATGAATAGTCAAGTGTGGTTGAGTTGTATTGGGAACATTCTATGTAAGGTCATATTCCCCATATGTGAACTTTGTCAACTCAGGAAAGTACTCCACTCTACATCCACTGGGAGGTACGATTTCTAAAACCCACATCTCCCAAAAATCTAACGAGGTGTAGCAGCCTCATGACAAGATTGTGGAAAGTCGGCAGTTGTCAGATTGTCAGAAACTAGGCCTAAAGCTAACACATGGAAGTAGTTCGTACAGCTGGGAGGTACGATCTCTAAAACCCACATCTCCCAAAAATCTAGCAGGTGTCGCAGCCCCATGACTAGATTATGGAAAGTCGGCAGTTGTCAGATTGTCAGGAACTAGGCCTAAAGCTAACACATGGAAGGAGTCCGAACAGCCCTAAACTTGAGCAGGTCAGACTCTACCTGTGCCAAGTCAAGCTAATAGGTGAACGTGGTGTGTGACTTCCACCTTCATGCTTGCATGATGTTACCAAATGACACCTGCTTAAGTGTATCCCAGGAGGAGGCCAAGGCTCTTTGTTCTTGTGCCCTAATATTATGCAGTTTCCAAAGCTGCAGAACCCTGTCTGCCGCTAGATACGCCAGCTTGATAGTATTCTTGACCCAGCTGAATACTGTGTGTGCTGTGATTGAAACCGTTTTAGGGTTGATCAGCAAAAACAGTGGCTTCCAACCCAATCTAATCGAGTGTGTCCCCTGAATGTAGTATTTTAGAACACAAACTTAGAAGAGTGCTCTGTCTGGATCATCGCGCTTGGGCGTAGCAGACAGCGCAGGAACCAAGAAACCCTGAAAGGCCATGGCCAAAAAGAAGTGGTTAGGTTTTATGGTAACCACCTTTTCATCTTCCGACCAAGATAGTTGGGAGAAATTCAAGGCCTGCATCTCCCCTCTCCTTGCTTCTAATGCCAGCATGAACAAAATTAATGTCTTCTATGTCAGAAGATTAACACTTATTTTGCTCATACCCTTGGGTTCAAATGGACTGGACCCCAAATCCGAGAGGACGAAGGACAAGACCCACTTAGGACAGACATTCTGGCATGCTGGTCTATCTACATAAAAACTCTCGATGAGACATGACAAAACCATGCATGAACCTACCTTTCAGCCCTTGGTGACCAAGGCAGATGCCAAGCAGTCCAATAGCCTGCTATAATGCTAACCTCCAACCCCCCCCCCCCCGAGGCTCATCAAAAATTTGGAAACTGGCTGTATAGAGACCTGCCAGGGGTCAATTGGAGAGGGTGCTCCTTGCACCAATTACAGATACTTGCCAATTTGGAGTCATACACTTTCAGAGAAGTGGAGCAAAGTTGTCCTCAGGCGAAACGTGCAGCCACATTCTCTGAGAATCTGGCAGTAGCAAAGCTCTTGGATATACCCTCCACGTTAAGATGTAACATCACTGGATTGTTGTGGAATATCGCCAAGCCTGGCTGCTGGAGGAGTGTCAGCTAAGGTGGAAGTGCCAGAGGCAGTTCCAGTGACAAGTCCATTAGTTCTACGGACCAAGGTCTCTTTGGCCACCAAGGTGTCATGACAATCAATTCTGCCCCATCTTCCCATACTTTCCTGAGTACTTTGGGTAGAAGGGGAGTGGGTGGGTAGGTGTAAGCCCAAGGTTTGACCACGAAATCACTAGAGCATCTGGTTGATCTGGGGGTTACCCCACCTCAACCACGTGGCCTCCCTGACCGGAGGGTAAAGCGACCACTTGGTGATCATGACCAGATGTCTGCGAGACAACCTACCAGGACAGACATTGAGTGCTCCCTTCACATACGTGTAGTGTAGGACTACACCGTGCTCTCTTGGTCAGTGACTGAAGGCTGTGCAAATGTGTACTGCCCTGTTTGTTCACATATGCGATGGCTTTCTTGTTGTCTGATTTGATCAGAACTTGGCGACTGCATACTCGTTGCCAGAAGTGCACAAGAGTGAGGTGCACAGCCTCCAGTCCCAGCTAATTGATAGGATAACTGGTGAATGCTCTGGGCCAGATCCCAGATGCGCTGCTCAAGCCCAAGTGGGCTCCCCAACCATGCTGAAATGAATCACTATCTCCTCCTTAAAGGGGAGTAGAGATTGGCCCTTCATCACATTGTCCTCCAGCTTTCCACCACGAGAGACTCTGTTTCCGATCGTCTGTGATGGGGATACTCTGATACCAACACTTGCAATCCCAGGGGGCCAGGAACCCCATCTGAAGCCTGCGCCAATAGAGGCTCCCCCGAGGGAACCTGAAAATCCAACTTCTTTAGAGTACCTATGAGACTCCACCGCCTGGCAGGGAGAGTCTTGTTGTGCAGGGACAGAGCTAGGATCGAATAAATGCGGTTGAACCTGTCCCTCAACGTGAAGCAGAGGAAGGGAACTGTCATAAATTCCATGGTTAAAAACTCTAAGTCCTGTGAAGGCTCTAGATTTGACTTAGGTCTGTTCATTACTATCCCCAAGTCCAGACAAAGCCGGAGACTTTCCTGAGTGTGCTCTATCCATTGCTCCCTGTGGAGAGCCAGAAGTAGCCAGTTGTCCAGGTACAGATGGAGTCGAATAGCCCTCCTCTGGGGGTAACTGGTAACTACTTCCATTACCCTGGTAAAGACCATGTGTGCCAGGGATAACTCTGACAGACAAGCCAAGAATTGGTACACCACTCCGTTGACCACAAACCGTAGGTATTTCCGACTCAACCACACCATTGGGATGTGAAAGTATGTGTCCTTGAGGTCAGACAATGTCACCCAATCCCCAGGTCTCATAGCTGCCACTATGGAGGCAGTCATCTCCATCTTCAACCCTTCCTTTAGAAGGTATAGATTAAAAGCCTTTAGGTCAATGACTGCCCTCCAGCCACCCTTCTTTTTGGAAACAAGGAACAGGTGACTGTAGAAACCCAGTGTGACAGGATCGTTAACAAACTTTATGGCAGCCTTTTCCACCAACCGTACCACAGCCTTTTGCCGACAAGTGCGTGAGGCTTTGGAGCTGTAATTGGGAGACACTACAGGCTTGGCAGACAAAGGTGGCAGTACTGACTTGGTAAAAGTAAGAACATATCCTGATGTGACCACGCTCAACACAAACGGATCGGATGTGTACTCTCTCCCCCTGTTCGCGAAGTGGCATAGTGGACCTCCAAGTGGATAGTCAGACAACTGGATTGAACCACCATTGTCGGTGGCTGTCCTTGCTCTGGTCATTGCTGTACTTGCCTCTGGTACCACTGCCATGGCTGCCCTTGGCACCACCATCCCTCCCATTGCAGCATTCAGCCTTGGGAGGTCTGAATTTCCACTTCCTCCTCTTGGCCTTTTGCATGGATGACTGAAACTGTTTGCCACCCCCTCGTTCTCCTGAGGCTATATGGACATACGCTGCATAACCAGCATATTCAGGTCCATACATATCATAGAAGACATTTTGGATAGGATTGGTCTTGCTAGCCACCAGCCTTTGCAACAGAGCCACAGACGATGCAGCCTCAATGTCAGCAGGGAACAGAGCAGCCAGCGAGGATCTCAGATCCTTCATGTGCTTCTCAAAATTAGCAGCAGACAGGTGGACAACCTGCTTAGTCTTCAGTCCCAAACAGAATTGAATCAGGTCTGCTGACACTGACCTTTGTTTATAATTACAAGTTTGAATGGGACCTTGAGAGGCTTGGGCAAGGCCCGCGGTAGCTGAAAATAATCACCTTGATGGAACTGGGGGCCATCACCAGAATCACCTTTTCCCAAAGTAGTTCGGGAGAATTCCCGGGTTTGTTCAGCAATAAAAATTGCCAAAAGGGACACAAGGCAGAGGTGTAACCTCGCTACCCAGAAGTTGCTGTGACATCAGCTAAGGGGCTGATGCCAAGTCTTGCTTCTTGGGTGACCGGTACCCTCTGGCCCAGATATCTGCCAAGATGATGTCTAAGTTGGTCCTGATAACATTAGAGTCAGTAAGGGGAGCCTCCTCCTCACCATCATGAGAGGGACTCGACCTGCAACCTCTAAACCCAGGAACAGCCACTTGGATCTTGCCCCAGATTCCCTCTCGGGTCTCCAAGTTTGGCTGTGTAGATGTAGTAGTAGCCTCGCCCATCAGCAGAGCCACCGGAGGCTCGGATGTTAGAGCAGGTACTTCCCTTGCTGGACCTAGCTGGCTGCTAGGCCCAGCCAGCAAGGACTGTCTCTCCCAATCCAGTCAACTGTTCTGATGGCGATGGGAATCTTTATCACCGTCATCAGAAAACACTGCCTCAGGTGGGTAGGGGGAGAACATCTGCCTAGTCAGAGACAGCAACTGAGTTCGGCACCAAGAAATGTTGGCCTTGAGAGAGATTTCCTTTCCCGGCTGAGAAAGGACAATGTCCCTATACAAATCCTCCTTGTTGTCACCAGCCGTCAGCATCAACCATCCCTGGGGTGGCTGGATGAAGGCTGAGGGCCTGCCAGGGGTCGACTCAGCTGCACCATGAGTGGTCTGAACTGGTAAAGTGACCCGTGACTCCAACCTTAGCACTTGGTTGTGGACTGATGCTGGTGACTGCTTTACTCTGATGCACAGCCCTGAGGGGGCTCCAAGTCTGGGAATGGGGTCAGGCACTAGCGTTGGTGCGGGTTCTGTACCAGCCACAACCTGTCCCTTGCTCACCAGCCAAATTGTCCTTCTAGGAGCAGACTCCTCTGGAAACAGGAAACGGATTGGGGAGTGGGACTCTGACACCACTCTGCTTGTGTCACTGTGCGAGAGGTAGAATATGCTCGTGGCCATCCACACTGTCGTCAGCCAGGTCACGCAACAAGTTGCAGACAGTTGACAGGACCAGCGGGTCCACATCCATGGCTGTCAATCTGTCTATAGGTGACTGTGAATGGTGCGACGTCCTCTCCTCATGAACGTGGATGGCGTTAGAATGCCTATGGCATTTCTTTTTCCTCCTCTTCCTCCTACTTTCCTCCCTTGCCGACTCTGATGATATCGGCTCAGAAGGCAAGAAAAATGGGGGGGAAGTACACTCCTGCTGTGTCAGAACTTCCAACATGGGAAGAAGGGAACGACAGTAAGACTGCAGTTGAGTCTGCAGCTTATCAGTCATTCTATCTTTCATGTTGGTCATAGCTTTCTCTATGGCTGCCTGCAGTGAGAACGCTTTAATAGTTGGGACAGCAGGAGCTGCAGAAGGGACAGTGGTTAACGCATAGGACCGGGGACAGGACCAGTCCAGTTGGCAACGCCCTAAGCCCTTCCTGGTGTGGTAGAGAACCACAAAGTAATATGGTCGATGTCAAAGAATTACCTTGATATCCAGGCAAGTCTGAGCTTTGAGACCATGACCAATGGTCCAGAAAAGGCTGAGTACCCTGACCTGTTACCCTAGCTGTGAAAGCAGGATCCACAAGATTTGTGGTTCATGGATCAGAGACCCGTACGGTACCTTGGATGGGTACTGTAGGGTCCCACACCACAGAACCACTTGCAGATACTATTGGCAAAGCCTGAGAGCCTCGTGAAGGCTGTTTGGGGGCACTAGTGGCAACGGGACTAACCCGTGGGGCCCGTACGGGCACAGAATTAGACTGCAGCATTCCCTGTATGAGGATAAAAGCTGACAGAACTCTCCTCATACGTGACGGGCCAGGACAGGATACAACCATTGACGGTGCAGCTTTACTGACATGAGGGTTGGTGTAGAGTTGTCTGCTACGTGAACCTTCACCAACAGCGAGGACTGGAACAGAAGCAGAAACAGGAATAGAGACGGTTTCAGCATCTGCCTTAACTCTCTCTCTCTCGGCAAGCTCATTTGAACTCAGCCCTCCTGTCTGTTGTGGCAACCAAGTCCTACTGCAGGTCGGTCCAGGATTGCAGATTTGACAGGCCTTGTGCCGAAAAAATCTCCTTCCATGCAGCCTGTCCATGCACATGAGACAACATGAATGATTCTCCCAACTGGTCATAAGTTGACCAGTATCCTCACGATTCAATGATTTTATGGATTTGCCTTTCCTCAAGGGAGAGGCAGCTGATATTGTGAAGAGAGGCAGCCATAACCAGTCAAACTTCTCTGGAGCCAACTAGAAAAGTCAGGCCCAAAGACTTAGGACTCCAGCTGCATGATGGTAATAATGATAAACTCTAACCGACCTTAAGTCCATCAGGGAACACCAAAACTGAGAGACACTTCTCTAAAGCGAACTTTCAAAATGGACGCCAAAGAGAAACAACTCAACTCAGAACAAGGCTGTGTCCCACTTTCACTAGTTGAGTTGACAGCATGGGCAGTCAGGGTGCTGCGAGACAGGACAAGGCAGTGAATGTGTCAGAAGGAAACATTTCTGGAATAAATTGTTGGGAGAGACGCAATACCAGATGGGACCTGCAAAGTGTAGTGGATTGGTAATGATTTGGGACAAAAATGAATAACACTCTTGTGTTTTTCCAATAAACTCATTTTCCAGAAGAAGAGGCCACACCCTTCTAGGCCATTCTAAAGTGTCAGCTATTTTCTAGAAAGACAGAAAGAATTTTGACACTTCTTCTTTTTCTTCAAATTTTTGGTACTAAACATGCATTGTTTGCTACATCAAAAGGTCTATCTGTGCTGAGATGTCTGATCAAAAAGTCTAAGTTCAAGCTCTCTTAGCTTTAACTCGTATTCCCTGGCCTGCCTTGCTTCCTGTGCTGCTTCTTTTGCTAATTTTAGCGAATGCTTTCTTGGGTCTCTTGCAGCCGTGCTTTCCTTTCATCAGCTTGAGCTGTCTCTCTTTCACTTTGAGGTTTTAATTTAGCTAATTCCAACTGAATTGTCAAACTTTACTGATCCATCATCCTCAAGGAACCCTTCTTAAACCAAATGGGAAATAATCTTTTGTTTCAGGGGTATCTTCTTGGTGTCTGATGGTACCTTTAAATTTAATTATCTGGCCACCTTTTTCCAGGTCTTTCTTTAACAATTTATCAACATTTTTTATTGTTAAGTCCTCATCAGCCAAAAGCACAATTGGATCTATTGACATGTGTTTTATAATCTGTTTATTGAACAACAACTATGTTTCATAAAAACCAGATATCCTTTGTTGAGTTCAAATTGTAAGATTCATTGTTTAGAAACTTCCACAAATTTACAGATGATTCGACCGAGATGTGCTTATTGCAAAATAATTCAATGTTTTGTCTTGAATTCGATTCCGTTTGTGTTGGATTGATCCCAGACGAGCCCCAACAATTTGTAACAATGCCCACCGTCAGAACATACTAGATCGTAGGAAAACTCAACAAAGAATTAAAACGATGAGATAACTTTAACAATAACAATATTCAATCAATCAAAATCAGTACAAATTAGGTAAATGAAATTATACACTAAGCTATTCTGATACTCCAATAATTAACTGTAGGTAAACCCTAATCCCTGCCGGTCTAAATCCCACTTAGGTACAGTTTGGTTTCAATGTAATAATAAAAGGTAGTTATTTCAAAAACTGACTCAGAAATACGTACACTAATAAAAAGGAAGTCTGCCATTATATCATTTAAAATGACCCTTGCAACACCTGAATTGGAATGACTGAAAGGTTACAGCAATGGATATACTGACATGCGCACTCTTCATGGTTTGCGAGTTTATCTTTGTTGCAGGGATGCAAACATTTAGAATTATATTTCAGGTACAAGTAGTCAGAACCAGCAGGGACGCAAAATAAATGATAATTAACATAGCAGCAAAGCACTCATTTTTGATGAGGGACACACACCATAACTTGATCACATTTTCTGCCTATTTTAGGGATTGTCCCTAATTATGTGAGGCAGTTGGCATCTCTATTCTTTCTTTCTTTCTCTATCTCTTTCTTTTTCGTTCTTTCTTTCTCTCTCTTTTTTTTCTTTCTTTCTGTCCCTTTTCTGTCCTTTCTTCCTTGTTCTGTCTCTTTCTTCAATGTGTCTTTTATTTCCCTTTGGCAAGAGAATTGAATTCCTTGAGGTACAAGATGTAGCTGCACTTGGCATAATTAGAGAAAGAATTTAATCCACATGTTTCCTGGATATATTTGTCTCCCGTTCCTCTGTCCTTCCTTATCTCTGTCTTTGATAATGAGGATACACAATAAGGTAATGGACAGGTCACTTTTTTATTCATGCAAATGTACACTTTCAGCGTGAAAAAATATACAATATGAAAATAACGATAATGACAACGCCTCTTTATTTTTATTTTTATTTTTATTTTTACTTTTTTTGTTATCATCTGATTAGACCTATGTTTTAATCAAAGTTACGTAAGTCATACAACATTTCAAACTTATTGATAAGCCAACTGATGAATAAATCAAGTGCCCAAATAAGCTAAACCATCCTCTCTGGTTAGTGTGGGTTTTGTGCTAGCAATGCATATGATAACTATCATGTAGGAAATGTCAATAAAATGATATTCCCGTCGTTGTATTTAAATATCACTGTGACAGTTTGTATAACAAGACAAAAAAATTTCAATCTTTAAAAATGTCTTCCATGTCCTCTGAAAACATAAGAGGAGAGAGGATTAAAAAGGGTACTTAAATATTTCAATTCAACTATGCGCTGTAGATCAACATTTACTTATATAAGGCGCGCAAGCTAAAAGGCCACAATGTGGAAAACTCTCTAAATACCGGTGGGCATTTGTTATGATCACGAAATATTATTTCAAGATTTAACCATTGGTATGTGAAAATTACATGCAAAATAAAGAGCAAAACATGAATATTGATGTCCCATAGTAGTTCCCATTTTGTAAGACATAAAGGATATGTATGTTTTGAATTTCAAAGGATAATAAGCGGATCCACGGACAGATAAAAAGATCGTCAAAAACCTCGATACATGTATTTTTTTCAACTATGGCCTGAATGCCAAGTATGTCAATGGCTTTAACACGCCAAAGAAAACAGACCCGCAGCGTGAACAAACCGAGAGACGAAGACGGACAAAAAGAAAGAAAAAATGAAGGTACACGAAGCACAAATATAAGTAGAAACCATGAGAAGTATCCACTGCTGTAGTTATGCGACCACAAATAATTATTAGGGCTCGACATTCAAGATTTTGTGCAGTTGTCCCAGGACCACTGCAATATCAAAATTGGTTGCCTCTGTCAGTTCGTTGGTTATCCCAATTTAAGACGCTATTGTCATCCATCTCGATTTTTTCTGTCTTCTCCCTTAAACTTGGTAAATAACAGGCCCATCACCATAGACGTTTGTGAACCGTTTCTGCCCTGCACAATTTTACGTGGGAAGCGGTGTTTTCTCTTATTTAGAATTGTATAAAGATCATATGTACCAATTTTGGTGCTTCTTTCACCATTTACATGATTCGGCTGAAACGTGACACTTATCTGCTCTGCTATCATGGCAAACTTTCTCCTGGGACGGCCTGAACACTGTTGACGCCCCCCCCCCCCCCCCCCGCTAGGATGGCCGCAACCTTCCTGCCCAGATCAAAGAGAAATTCAATTTTCCGCTTCGGACAGAATCCGTCCTGAAAGCGCGTTTGTTCTACAAAAACTCCAGATGCTGATTAGAATTCAGGACAAAGGAGAAGCAAATAAGACAGACGGGTCTTTTTCAGGAGTTTTCCTGGTTCGTAGTGTAATGAAATAGACACATAGGCTGGCAGCAGCACCTGTTCAGCACATGAGATTTAGAAATCTCTGGAAGATCTTCTGTGTTATTTTGAAGCAGTTAAGCAAATAAGTTTAGACTTGGAAAAAGGTTTCGTCATAAAAGGAACAAATAAACCCGCCAAAAATTTTCGCTGCATCAACGGAGCAAAATCATTTAACAAACACAGCACAGACCTACGCCGCAAGGTTTATACCAACGAAGTGTGAATTGAATACGACCGACACTTTTATCGAAAAGAATTGGAAAATGAGAATTACCATGACAATCGTCACTGATAAACATAAAAATCAATAGAAAGGTAGGCATTAACCAATAAGTAAACGAATTAATCAATTGAGCAGTCAATCATTGAACAACTTTGACCCCTGCTAAAGGTGCATTTCACCAAATATCAGCATAATCTGAGAGTCGATTTTGCACAAAGAGTCGATAAAAGAAAACCACACAAAGATAACTTAAAAAATGGAGAAAAAATAAACTGAGCGCCTCCTATTAAACAAATTAAGATTTACGGGTACCCAGAAGTGACTCTGTACAATATCATAGCAATTGACCGAGCTGTTTTTGAGAAACTTTTGTCACATTTTGTTTTTAAAAAGCCCACAGATTCATAAAAATTAACCTACAGGCACTTAAATGAACTTGGTTGATCCACAAACATGGGTCCTGTCAGCTTGAAAATAAATGAGATCAAGCTCATCATAATGTGACAAGCCAATAAATGGTTTCAAGCTAAGGTATAAATAAGGAAATTTTCAGTTTCAGGTTGTCTTCCACAAACAAACGGTGAACACACCAAACCACGGACAACAAGGACAACCCGAAAATATACAATGCCGTCAGAAACTCTTGCTCCAAAACTCGGGGGGGGGGGGTCACCAGTGGAGCCACTTGCAGCGACCACTTTTCAAAGTGTAATAAACATTATAATTTTGACACCATAACCAGTTTAGGGCCCATTGGAGGCCACGGGTAGGTACAAGAAGCATACTGCGTAACTTACATCAAAATTCCTTACAGTGTTCCCTGCATGAGTCCCTTGTGAAAGATGTACCCCCGGAGGACCACGAGGAGGGGCCACCAGAGGAGACGATGCAAAACTTTCTGGCGGCACTGTAATGAGTCCCTTGGGATTGACTGAAGGTATATACCCAAGTTTGAAATGGATCTGGCCAACAGTTTTGGAGGAGTCGAAAATGTCACTTCCAGACAAAGGACAGACGGACTAGACACATAATATCAGTGCAGCTAGCTGACAAGCAAGCGGAGCTAAAAATTGTAATGGCAGACCAAAACTTTAACGCAGTGTTTTTGAAAAAAGTGAAATACGACCGATACAGTTAATGCAGGTCAGTTCGTGCTCTGACTGTTAAAGACTTCCAAATTTCGCGAAATAAAATATGTGGAATTCGGCAGGCACGTAGTGCTAATACCTCAAAGTTGTTCGAAAACTTATCATATTACTGCATATATATGCGTTCATATTTCATTGTAATGGGGTTTAAGCTCCATCAAGTTATTGCGTGACGATCTTGTCGAACGGTAATGAGATCAGAAAAACAAGTTAGAAACCAAGATGCTGGGAAAATATGAAAATAATACCCGACTCTACGTTTTCCATCCATGTATTGCATGACCGGTGATATGCGGGAAGACTTTGTCACGTTGCTTCAAAATACCCGTGCAAGCAATAAATGCACACCACACAAAGTGCAGTGTCTGGTGCGAATAAACTGACTGGTTCATGAATTGCGCCTGCGTTATAATTCAATTTCCACACTCGCAAATCTGTGTCGTAAATAGGGGCTTTGTGTGTGATTTCTAGGCATTTTGGGCAAAGTGGTTGTATTCAATTGCTAATAATCCATTGTGGAAGTCCGATTTAATTAACTAGTCATCGAAACCATGACGAATTTACAAAAGGCGTGTTATGTCAATTAGTTAACACTGAATTCCCAGCATAAATATAATTTAGCAAGCACTTACCACGCCAACCATTCGCTTGTTGAATTTTCGAACATTCTGGAAAAAAAAAATATATATATATATTCACGATAACGTGTGCTTTATATACATACATACATACATACGTACATACATACCTACATACTGTTACATACATACATACATACATGCAGTCAGCCCTTTTCATAACACGATATACGTTATAACGGAACATTCGGTTTCCGACAAGAATAACTTGGTAACGTACAAATTTGTATACAGCTTATTATGCTCATTACAACGGAATTTACACGTTTTGACTCCCGACAGTAGTTTTGGGGAACAAAAGTGCATTTTCTTTGTATGTATATAATGCTTTACACAGACAGAGCCAATGGTGCCGCGTGCTAGTCAAGCATAAATTAGACCGGCATTCCATGTTGCATAACCACCATGCGTAATTTCTTTGTCGATCTACTTCATTAGTGTTCACAACTGCCGCCAAGACATGGAGGAGACACTATCGGCAAAGCACATAAGGACACAACTGTCCATGTTGAGAGAGAGAGAAAAAAAGAAGTAACTGCCTTTAATCTGAGTACCCAAAGGCAACACAGGGCTTTATTTCTTGTCACTTTTCAACAGCATGTCAGTTGTGTCCACACTTTTATGTTATGTTTGTCAAACAGACTGCAAAATCTTTCATTTTGTATTTAGCATGGCTTAGATGCTGACATTTTATTTTACATACTTATGGAATATGAGGACCGAGTGTGCAGGTAACACTGAGTTTCTTTCTCTTTTTTTCCTTCGGTTGCATGTAGCTCTATTTGTGGCTGGAAATGATCTTGGTCGTTACAACAACAAAATCACCCAGAACTACTGTGGTCGTTGTATTGAGAGTTGACTCTATACATGAATATATATATATATATAAGTGCAATGTACATGTCAAAATTTGTGCTGTTGTTTAAGCCATGAAATGTTGAACTGCTTTTCATTAGGATTTTTGGTGTCATCCCGTCAACTAAGCTTATGCTATAATGTAATTTTAATCAAGATAACATACAAGTAACATTACCAAAAAAAAAAAAACTTTTTAACACCAGCTGTCCTAAAATAAAATCGGGCCTTTACATGCCACATTGAAGTATCTCTCTTTCACACTCACGCTGCGAAAACTGTTCACCTTTGCGAAAATTTCTATTTCATTGAAATTTAATTTTCCCCACCATGGGAAAGACTGTTTTGGTCAATGATGCCCTCGGTTGTTAAACACTGTTTGTCACTCATTATTCTAATTAATACCGTGACTTCAGTTCACAGTTTAACTCATATATTTGTATGAGTGAGGGAAAATCCTAGGCTACAACAGACTATTAATATATTACTTCCAACAGATACATCTAACTTTTATGCGTCTGTTCAGAACCGCACAAAAGGGAAGCATCATCCCCGTGCCACGTGAACAAGAACTGTTTGTATTTGAAATTTTAGACCAAATATTCAAGAATTGGCAACGAATATCACGAAAACTGTGTTTGCCTTCTTTATCACTTGAAACATATTGATGCTGCGAAGTTTGAACATCTTTATTATTCGGTTTCAACAAAATGTGGGACAATATCGGTTACCTGACCCGATTTTAGTCAAATGAATTACACGTTTTATCATGTGGAGGCAAGAGTCATACGAAATTGATACCATTTCCAACAAAAGTACGTACATACACCATATTTAATGAGCTTTCATACAATTATAGGAATATTAGTAGCTCGAAAGTATACTTTCAGGCAAAAACTAACAGAAGTTGTAGAATAAGTGCACATAAATTTACACCCCTAGATTAAAAAAAAAAGCTAAAAATAAAAAGTACAGCATTCCTTCAAATGAAAAATTGTGAAACATCTGTGGCATTTCTCAAGACAACTATTAGCGCCCTGGCTGATATTTTCGCAACATTACAAAAATCAACTGGCTTTAAAACATTTTATTTATTGTTCTGCCAGACTACGAATGCAAAAAATAATGGTAAACAAATCGCTCGGGTATGCTGAAAAGAGTGAAAACTTAAAAAACATGTTGTTTTCTCTCTATTCCCCTTTCGAAAAGGGATGTTAAACATCTGAGTTTATCTATCATTAACTTTTTTATACGTTCAACGGATTATTTTGTCACAACAAACCTAACATTAGTGCATTTTCTTCTGATGCAACTTTGTGGAAATGAAGTGTTATACTTGTTTATCTTTATGGGGGTAGAGGGTGGATCATATCTGTACATATATAAATATATATATATATATAAATATACATATATATATATATATATATATATATATATATATATATATATATATATATATATATATATATATATATATATATATATATATATATATATATACACCAAGCATCAAGGTTATTTAGTAACCCCTGAGCTCTGCTCGGGTATGGGGTTTTAATCGGTGCACATATTGCTGTTCTTTTTCGCTTTCTCTCTCTTGATATATATATATATATATATATATATATATATATATATATATATATATATATCAAGAGAGAGAAAGCGAAAAAGAACAGCAATATGTGCACCGATTAAAACCCCATACCCGAGCAGAGCTCAGGGGTTACTAAATAACCTTGATGCTTGGTGTGAGAAACGCAAATTACTTAATCTAGAAACGCATCCATACTGCACATAATCTTACAAACTAATATCATTTAACAGGGTCCTAAATCCCACGTCGTTGGCTTTAACATGTTTCATTTCCAAAAGGCCATTAGGGACCATGTCTTCCTCATATTAACCCCTCTCGCGCATTGTTTACAAACAACTTACCCCTCGACCAGGCACTTACGGAATACCCTGAGGAAATAGGGTAAATAAATGGTCCTCTATTCGCCTCGTGGCATTTGCCGTATCAGAGAACATGTTCTTTGGCAGTGAATATTTCAACATGTAGTTTGCAAGAGACTTGATGAATGTGTAGCAGCGTTGCTGGAAGGTGCGAGTCAAGCAAACTTCATGAAACCATGGAGTGTGGATGGACATGTTTTAAGGGGGGGGGGGGCAGGAGGGGGCAGAGCTGGGCTACTGAAGTTTTCTACATTTTTCATCTGACACTTGGAGTTTCAAACATGAAGAAACTGATGGCACAGGTTGCAAACCACTTTGAAAGCACGTAACATTTGAAGAATCAAACCCTAAGCAGGAACAAAAATGTCCCTGAGTAACACTTCATAGCGTATGTCCAAAAAACTTAAAACATCTGGCATTAAGCTGACTGTTGAACAAAGCACGTTGTCTTTATTGTACACTGCACACATCTTTTGAATCTTAATTGGACAGCCTTTGGCTTAACATGGACTACTAAAGTCTCTTATTGATCAGCCTTAATACCTATGCCAACTGTCAACAGTAAATTTCTCAACATTGGTTACTATTGCTAACGGCTAAAATAAGGATAAACTTTCTGATTAGAGAAAACGCTCTAGGGGAAAGCTTCCCTGGCAGTTCCATACCATGACAGTAAATAAATCCCAGTGTAGAAAATGGCGGATAAGTGGGAATGCAAAACAAAACACCGCTTAGCCTATTTGAAAGGCGAGGAATTAATCATCTAAGAAAGCCCATATGAAACCCCGTAACTCCAGTGGCTCTCCATCTTTAACTAGACATACCTTCAACGCAATGCGTTGACTGAAGGGTGTGTCATTTGCTCAAATTAGGTCATGGGACACCAAAATCTAATCCGTTCATCTTGCCAGGCAAGATAAGCATATTGCCAAATTTGAGCAAAATACATGGAGGCATTCTGTAGATATCACGATACCGAGAATGTGCACAGACGTACAGACGTCCGGACGGACGGGCAGACGGACAAACCGAAAACCACAAAGGGTCCCTTCATTTAACGGACCCTTAAAGATCCAATTATGCAATATGCACAGTTATAAATGAGACGTTACACACCTGGAAAACAGAAATCTGGAAAAGGAAAAGGGTTTTTTGTAGCCCCTCTTACCCAAATTAAAGAATGAACACTGCATGCATGTATGTATGTATGTATGTATGCAAATATCTATCTATCTATCTATCTATCTATCTATCTATCTATCTATCTATCTATCTATCTATCTATCTATCTATCTATCTATCTATCTATCTATCTATCTATCTATCTGGCTGTCTGTCTGTCTGTTCACCTACCTCCCTGCCTTAGTTTAACTGTTGTGGTATTATGAATTTACCAAATCGACGCAAAATGTATCCTTAAAATCTGACTTGTAAACATCTAGCTACCCAGTTCCTTTTTAATTGCAAATAGATATAGTAAAAAGTTTAATAAAAAAATCAGTCCTGGTTCAAATGATCTCTGTGAGACGGATTCGACTTTTTATGGCATCGTAATTCATAACAAAAATATTAAGTAGTTTTCCATATTATTATCAAAATTATTATTATTATTATTATTATCATCATCATCATCATCATCATCATCATCATTATCATTATTATTATTATTATTATTATTGTTGTTGTTGTTATTATTATTACTATAAATGATGGGCGAAGGTCCACTATGGCCCATGTGGAGATGCTGTTGCGGTAACTACAATATATCCAATTTAATGTTGCTAATGTGTTTTGTCACAAGGAAGGTCTGCATTATTTAGAGACGACACGAAATAGAATTGGAAATTTTTCATAGGCTCCGAAACATGTTGAGTAGTTACCCGTTGAAGACCCTATAATTTATTTGGGCTCATACAGCCTAGGTTAAAATTTTACCGAGGAACGTGTGCAATATGGACAATAGTACTTCTATAGGTATATAGGTTAGACAGGGACAGGTTAGCTTATGGAGAGTACAGAGTTCGGACTGCGGAATAGGGAAATGACTAGTAGGAAGTGGTTTTGGACAAAAAGACACAAATACAATACCTTGCCTTGATATGTTTTCAGGTTTCACAGGTCAACAAGGTCGGCAGACAAATTTCTTCTTCTTCTTCTTCTTCTTCTTCTTCTCCTCCTTCTTCTTCTCCTTCTTTTTCTTCTTCTTCTTCTTCTTCTTCTTCTTCTTCTTCTTCTCCTCCTCCTTCTTCTCCTTCTTTTTCTTTTTCTTCTTCTTCTTCTTCTTCTTCTTCTTCTTCTTCTTCTTCTTCTTCTTCTTCCCCTTCGTCTTTTCCCTACTGTTACATACCATGTGCCTTTCTACCCAAATAATAGGTATCAACAATCTGGCTGCACTTTCAAAGAGTGCCCACGTCGGTTTATATATTTTGAAACGTTCTCCACCTAATGTTTTCAGCGTAATGTGCAGATGATAAAATGAATCATGGCTCAAATACGGAAATTAATATTGTGATGAACCAAGATCAGATTTTTAAATCATGCAGGTGTAAAAGGACATAACATTTCAAGAGACAAGGCCTCTTTTTTATTTAAATTGATCCTCTGATATGAAATAATAGTTACATACGTTTTAAATTATGCAAATTACAGGAAATTGAAATTCCATTCAAATCTTTATACCTAGACAACCATTCTATATAGAAGTGCCAATTCAACTCCAGGTCATGGGGTTATGTTTGAGGTGTATTGAACGAAATGAAAAGTTGTAAAATTTTATGATAACCATTCTACATATAAGTGGCAATGTAACTCCAATTCATCAGATTATGCTTGAGGTGTATTGAATAGAAAAAAAAGTTATAAATTTTGTAAAAAAACTGAAAATGTAATATGTTCAAAAGTATTATGCGTAGAAGTGTCAACCTAACTTATACCTGTGTTATAGGCGCATCCATTGAAACCAAATTTAAAGTTGTACATATATATTTCATGCTGATTAAGTACTTTCGGAAAATTGTGATGTTGACCAACTTCAAACGTATAATAGATGAAGGTGTCAATCCATCTCTAACTCACATGTATGTGCCATGGGCGCCTCTAGCGCGATGAGAATAAATGTTGTGAATTTTGTTAATAAGGCAAACATGGAAAATTTTAATGTCGAATATCTTCGAAACTTTCGTGCATAAACGTCTCAAACCAACTTCATAGCTTGTGCTATCGGTGCATTTAATGAAATGAAATTAAAGACGTGCAACTTGAATTTATGCTAATTAGGCATGGTTCCAATCTTAAAATGTTAAATACTTTCTAAGATTAACTGGTTAGGGGTGTCACTCCAATTGCAATTATCCGGTTTACGGTATAAGAGCATCAAATAAAATAGCAAAATAAGTTGTACAATTTTCATTTATGTTTATAAGACAAACTCATACTTTGTGCTTTCCCATTTTCAAATTATTAATTAAACTCGAACGGGTCAATCAGATTTCAGTTTAAAGGATTGTGTTCACAATCAAATATGTACATTTATCACTGACAAAAGTTATAACATTATAACATTTTAAATTTTCTCATTTTCAAGGCACACAAATTTGCACTCAAAAAAAAACTTCTTAGCCACCACCCACACCCACCCACCCAACTATATGAACAAATCAAAAGAAGGATCGAATCAATAAAATAAATACTCATTTTTACGGCACCCAGTACCGGTGATTATCTTAGGGGCTAAATGATGGAATATTTCCTATCTCGAATGACTCACAGTATGCTCCTGCTTCAAAATGATTGCTACATGGCAATACATAGCCACAAATGTTCTCCATAACATTCAATAAAGTGCGTATACTATAGACACAAAGCACAACACAAACAAAAAAAAAATCTATTCAGGGTTCGACTTTTACACAATATATCAAATCCTGTCTTGGCTTAACAGTTTCAAAACCTCAATATTGTTTTTATGCACGTAAGTTCCATTGACAACTTATTGACTCAAAATGAGGTCCGCAATACAAAACATCTGCATCAGGACGTTTAAAAATACTCTAAATTTAAAGGGTTACATTTGAACTCTTGTTTAAGCGGCAGTAATATAGATGTGATAAAGCCCAATTAACTCATATAAATGTGTAAGCGGATTCAATTACTAAGTGTCAAAGATAACATTTGCATAGGTCAGAAAAATAATGAAATAATTTATAACAGGTTCTTGATTGTAAATTTCCACAGGGTGAGATACGAAAGTTTGTTGTCGAACGAATAGACTGTACTACGCCAGCATACCATCATCATGCCGAGCAAATGATAATATATATATATATATATATATATATATATATATATATATATATATATATATATATATATATATATATATATATATATATATATATATATATATATAGATACCACAATTACACCCTGTCATGTTATATTATATGTACATAAGGTGAGCATATATATATATATATATATATATATATATATATATATATATATATATATATATATATATATATATATATATATAATTATAAGATGCAGCTGCTCTCTCTTCCCCTTTTCCCTCTCTGTCTCTGTTTCTTTGTGTTTTATATGTATATATTAAAATTGCAAGACGAATGACTGCTCTCTCTCTCTCTCGCTTCTTCTTCTTGCTTGTTCCTCTTCTTCGCCCTCTCCCTCCCTCTCGGTATCTGCTTCTCTCTTTTGAGGAGTGTGCGGGAAATGAAAAATTCATGACGAATGTGCATTGGGAATCATTACAATTCAGCTGACCAAATATATATTGGAAAACCGAATCTGGTGCTTCTGAAACGAAGCTGAAGACATGAAACTCTTTGATTAATTATGGGATTAGTTTATTAATACACTTAAGACACTCGACAAGTCGAACATAATAAAACCCATTCAAAGGTCAACCACTGCAACGACTCAGGCTAGGCCTCGACAAGAAAACAAATATCGAAATTAAGACGTATTCCTGACCTACCCTAACTCAAGAAAGGCAGGGTACCTATTTTAAAAAAATCAAGATAAATTAAATGAAAAGTGTTTGAAATAAAAATAGGTTATGCTTTTAATGGACAACTATTGTTTACCTCGCTTCCTAAGATTGTACTTGTCGAGTGTGCCGCTGGAGGATGATGATGATGATGATGATGATGATGATGATGATGATGATGATGATGATGATGATGATGATGATGATGATGATGATGATGATGATGATGATGATGATGATGATGATGATGATGATGAAATTAGAAATGTTAAAAAACTGAATTATCGGCACAGGTTTTTTTCTTGTATGTGATTTTTGAACACACAGTTTTTCTATCTATCTATCTATCTATCTATCTATCTATCTATCTATCTGTCTGTCTGTCTGTCTGTCTGTCTGTCTGTCTGTCTGTCTGTCTGTCTGTCTGTCTGTCTGTCTGTCTGTCTGTCTGTCTGCCTGTCGTCTGTCTGTCTGTGTGCTCAATCCAGCTATCTATTCATCCGGCCACCTATGTGTCTATCTGTTTAATGGCTTCTAAAATTGCACAAGGATAGAAACCGAACAATAACAAAAAATATTGCCGGGGCTATTTAAAAAGGAAGGAGAAATCGGAATTCCACCATAGTGATCATGCCCTGACCAAATATGGTGTTACGCAGGAATGTAGTCGTATGTATTGCTGCATAGGACTGTTGAACAATCGGACTGTTGAAAGAAAGAGATCTTCAGGCCTGCTATTGAAATATAACGTATTCCGTTTATACTTTATAAATTATGATGACTTACGTTTAGGAAAGGTTTCAGTAGGCTTTTATGTGACAAGGCTGTAGGGTAACGGACCGCCTCATGTTTGTACCGCACACAACGTAGCCTCTGTTGCATGCTTTTGCTTTTTTTCCTCGTTAATTGTTTTCCTGATCTGTCATTCAAAGTTGCAAGTCCCTACTGCTGTACCAACAGCGTTATAATGATGATGATGATGATGATGATGATGATGATGATCATCATCATCATCATCATCATCATCATCATCATCATCATCATCATCATCATCATCATCATCATCATAACTATTATTATGTTATTGTCCTCATTATTGTTAGTAGTAGTAGTAGTAGTAGTAGTAGTAGTAGTAGTAGTAGTAGTAGTAGTAGTAGTAGTAGTAGTAGTAGTAGTAGTAGTAGTAGTAGTAGTAGTAGTAGTAGTAGTAGTAGTAGTAGTAGTAGTAGTAGTAGTAGTAGAAACTGCTGCTTGGTATGCACACAAGTGGTCTGCACTAACTAAAAAGAAAAGTTAATCAGCCTTCTGAGAAACATTAACCTGCATGTTGGAAGTTACAACAGGGGCCCTTACATCCCACTTGCGATTTCCTTTTCACTTCCGATGCAGTTTGTTTATCCCAACTTTTCCATATTTTCCAATTCATAATTTCTTGTGAATACAAAGATATGTCATTTTATAATCATAAATAATACATTTGTCAGATCTCACTGCTTCCCTCCAAGAACTAAAAATTTCCGGCCCCTGCCAACTCTACGACGGCATGCAGAGGGCAGGTCTGACAATACTCCTCACACAAGCAGAGAAAGTACAGCATTGATGTGCTATTGGACCAGGTTTGATTTAATGGAAAAGTTATGGAACAAAGGCACTTCCCCCGACAATATCTGTTATCATTGTCGAATGTCGACAGAAAACGAAGCGTCACAATCAATTGTTGGCGATGAATTCTGCTTTTGTAAACATTTTTTACATGCATTTTGTCTGCCACCTACTGTCTGCTCGTCCCGTGTTTACTAGCCTAAATGTGGGCGTCACAAAATCCATCGAATATCGACAATTAAAGCGTGCTTTTAAATGGTTTTCCTCAATATTTCTGCACCGATTAAAATAATCTTGAATTCCATTTGAAATGTAATAATTTTTATTTCACATCGAGACAAAATAAGTTGTCATCCCTTCCATTTTGCCAAAGTCAGGACCTCGATAATTTTCATCATGCCTTAAACTATCACCTGATGGGACAAGTCGTGAATGAACGTAAGCTCCACTTCCCCCAAGCACACCTTCACCATGAACCATGATATGGACCTTTCCACGCTGGTCCGTGTTTGTTGATGGAATTCCGGTATTTTTCTTGTTATTTAAAAACTGTTTCACTGGGAACTTTAACTAAAGATTTAATACGCGTGCATTATTTTACCTATATCCATCTACCCACACTGTTGTGCCTTATCCTACATTCACTTGCTTGTATCAATGTACCTGCAACGATGTACCCACATCCATGTGTCTACAGTGATTTGCTTACGTTTATTTCAATTGTTGAAGTTCCTGGGAAAATGCTTTCATAGTTACCAATGTAGGCATTCAGTACCTGAAGTAAAGGTAATAAGAACATGTGCACACAAAATTGTACATATATAACCGATCAACATTCCATTTCATAATGCATGTGCATTTTTCAACTTGGATACACATGCAGTGTAGGTTTATGGACGGAATGGGCCGTGGGCCTACAACCACGCGCCTACATTCACTTGTCCACACTCATGTGCCTATATTAATCGGCTGATATTTACTTCAATTGTCCTTGTCATAGTATTTAGTTACCAATGCAGGCAAGCAGTAATTGAAATAGTATTGATAGAAAGCATGTGGATATACATTAATCAACATTTCATTATGAATGTGTATTATTACCTGATCCCGTTAAAATTATAGCTGTTGACCGGCCAAAATGCAAGCATATGATTCCTGGATGAACAGTTTACAAAATGAACAAAATAAGTTGCCCATAACAACACGAATTAGGATGGAAAGCTTGACATATTTAATGTACTCTACAGTAGACTCACTATTTCCTGGTTGTCATTTTAACTGTGACAAAAATATTTTCAGATGTTACAGATATGAGGCAACCCAGAATCCTAATGTACTGTCCGCAATGCGTTAATCTCACATAAAGAAACCTCTTGAAAACCTCCATAGACATATGCCTAAACCGTTTTAAACAGTATACACAGAAAAACGTTATGCTTCTCCATCTAATTTGTCAGGCATGATCATAGGATACTTTCATCCCTTTGGCAGTCTGAATGTTGAACAGTCTTTCCCAGCAATACATTCAGTTATGTTCTTGTTCAAGATGCGATCATGGAGGAAAAAGTCAAATCTCTCCTCACTAAATAAATAGCGCAGCCTTCTGTAAATTCACAGTTTCTCACCTTGTGTAATTTTATACGTCATGAAAGAGATGCATAGGTAGATAGCTAAGTAAGAAGGCAATGTATAACAAAATTAATTCTGTGGGGTTTTTTTTCTACCTGCCAGGGCCAACCTGAGCATGTTAATCAATTAATGTTTTACATTTCTTATTACATCATCATCATCATCATCATCATCATCATCATCATCATCATCATCATCATCATCATCATCATCATCATCATCATCATCATCATCATCATCATCTGCAAATATAAATAATGATGGAGGATCTGTATGCTATGGAATCCTTTCTAGTTTTAACAAGAGAGTAATAGAAAGTGGGCACTTCCACTGACTTATAATACATAATATATTTGTGTGTGCGTGTGTGTGTGTGTGTGTGTGTGTGTGTGTGTGTGTGTGTGTGTGTGTGTGTGTAAAAGCTGATGTATACACACTGAGGCCAAATGGCCACAATCGTGTCGGCCTAACTTTTAATCCAAAACAATCCTTTATATGAAACGTGCCAGTTGTCAGAATATAAGATACCAATGAACATTTAACCTTCATGTCTTCATTTCACCTTGAAATGACCTAGAAGGAAATACTCAAAAACTGTCTTAATTTTAGGTCAATTTACACTAATATAGATGCAATATTATTGAAAATGGTCACAATAACACAATAGTAAAAATTATGATGATGTTTAAAAAAACAAGTAAACGAACACAAAAATGAACACAAAACCATAAAATCCACCCACCCCCCCAGTATTTACAAAAGAATTGACAAACTCCTTGCATTTGTAGCAACAAATGTCATTGTCCAAATTTCCATGAGAAACGTTTAAAGTAGCTATTGCAGAAATACACATCAATGAATGCAACTTAAGGAGTCGATAATTCTTTTTTTAAAAAAAGCATCTAAAATGGAGAATATTTGGTACATTTAAAACAGGAAAACTCGTTTTGGACTTGTGAAATTTCTAGGATGCTGTTGACATGACTAAAGTGGAAGTTTACTTAGATAGGTATAACGATCTTAAAGTTATGGTACTTGGATGACTTTCCAAGACAGGAACTAAATTGGCCCAGTCTAAGATTCACACCTGTCACTTCCTTTGTCATTATGTGGCCCCCAAATTTGAAAAACGGAAACACTCCAAAGGGTGGATAGCTTTTTCGTAAACGTTGGTCTCGATAGCTGCTTAATTTCATACACTTACCTTCTTGAATCACTCCAATCACATATTTTATACCTAGTTCACTGTCGTCGTCGTCATCATCATCATTCAGAGGCATGCTCAGCAGTGACAACCTAGAAAGTAAATTACATACAACAAAATAGGTCTATATGAGGGATTGTTTTCAGCACAGTCATAATAAGCCATGTTATGTACTAAAATAAATAGTCTTCTGTGTAAATGTTTTATATGTTAAGGTCCATATAATGCAAGACTTAGTTAATCAACTTGGTGCTTCAGTGGCATGCATTGAGTATTTCTTAACACGTGCTTGCCTCTTGGAGTCTGTGATCAACTAGTTGCTCAAGACTGGTTCAGTCTGGTGCAAACATGCTTTTCTGAACTGTTGATTCCTAGGCATTACCTATATAACCAGGTACCTGAGTGTGGCTTAGATTGACTTGATGGTTCATCCCTGCATGGTCTGCCAGACAAGCTTTTGGGTCTTGTGCCAAGTTTGTCTAGTGCATGTTAAGATCTACATTGTGTGTGTATGTGTGTGTTCTGGCAGGACAGTGGTAATGTATTAGTGAGCCAGGAAAGATGGTAAGAAACAAGAAGGAAAAAAATTTATTTTGAATATAGCAGTGTAAGATTTGTACATTATGATGTACTGTAGTTGGCACAGATGATTCCCTAGTTTCTGAGAAGTTTATCAAATAAAATATGTGTAGTAATTTGGTTAAATCTGAGCAGTTTTTACATAGAATTTTAGTTTTTTTGTATGTTAAATTTAATGTAGCCTTTTCTGTGTCAATGTGGTATTTTGTGTCTGAATTTTCATGTTTTGTACGACAGAGAATTTGGCGAATGATATTGGTGGTCAGTTCCAAGGTGAAGGTCGCACCTAGGTATAGTTTACAGCCATGTCTAAATGAAGCTGCCGAGAACTTACACACAGAGTATCTTGGTTTGTTCCCCACCTGTTTGACCACAAGGTGTAAAATAAGACAGGAAGAAATGGATAGACAAAGGCAGAAGGAACATGTACTCTGGAAAGATTTAGAGTCTGAGGTTGTTTCGGAAGATACGTTTATTAGTGTCCAGTTAGGAAAATGATTGTACCTTGAAGTCAGCATGGAAAAGGGGTTCAACAGAGCAAGAGGCTAGACGTGCACCGGCATCCAAATATGTCAGGATGTCCTGAGTTACGCGTCAACAAACAGCTGTCGTTGTGGAATTCCTGCACTCACTTGTGATATCTGTAATGTAAGTGTGACGTACAATATCTATGTGAAAAATAATTTTAATGTCTTTGTGGTATAGCTTTTTTTGTTTTCTTTTCTTTTCTTTTCTTTTCTTTTAATTTTTGGGGTGTTTTTTCTTTTTTTTCTTTTTTTTTCTTTTTTTTTTTTTTTGCTTTTTATTTACATATTTTTCGCGCGGGGGCAGTTTAGTTATCTCCAAAAGCTTTGTATTTTGGTGAGTTAAGTTGCTGAGATTTTCAGATGGGCATTAGCGGCTGAACCTCGTAACAACCAAATATGCTATTAAAACATAAATTATCCTTGATAAAAAGCCCTATTTTCCTTTCACATACTTTCCATTTATTTAATCTTTATGCTTCTTTTTAGGTTAAGGGGCTTTGTGGGTCTTTTTCATCTTTTTCCGTGGCTGCTTTAACAATGTGTGCCCAAAGTCCTTATCTTCCAATTACAATCAGCCTTTCAAAAACAGGTCAAATAAACCGTCATTAAGACAAGTCAGTCTGTAAACATGCAGAAACATTACGGCATGTATTTTTGTAGTTACACATGACCTGCATATTAAATGAACATCGGACTAACCATGCATAATACGTCGTATGAATTTTGTGAACACATGGTGATCTCGAAACATGGATGAAAGTAACAGAGACATGAGATGTGAAGAAAAGAAGCAAAAGAATGGTAGAGGAAGGCCAAAAGGTAATTAAACTTATATGGGAAGTCCTATAAGGACAAACTTACCGACCAGTATGTGGTGTTTGTGGTATGGAGGTACAGACAGTAAACTGATCGGCCAAGAACAGGAGGAAGAGATCAATGTAAGAGCATCAAATTCACAAGCATGGACTTCATCTTTTATGATAATGGATCCAGAGTCAGGATCCTCAGATTCAGAGTCTGATAATAGGCCTGATCAAGAAGACAGTGATCTGACCAGCTTGGTCAAAACGTGTTCCACTGAACATAAAATTGTGGCAATCATCTGTAAGTTATAAGGTGACAAGAGCAGTGACGATACGGACACTTGACAGTGCTGTTGTTGTATGCGATGAAGAAGTCGTCATTGAGAGTGAAATTTCTAGTGACTCAGGCAGTGAGGATCAAAGCACATATGGGAAGCTTTTTTTCTGTAGTGCTGTTGTTACACAAAGTCACATAGAAACTGTTGCAGTCTGCAAAAATGTTGCCAAATTCTGTTATCTGTCATGCAACATAGTACACGAAGGAGGAGACATTGTGTGACAATATTCAAACATGATACATTAACAAAATTTGTGACGTTGACTCATGAACCAGTCAGTTCAAGAAAACATCCAAAGTAGGAAAATTCGCGGAAACAAACCATAAATTTACACTGCCGATGAGGGTCATTGGCAAGGGGCGCAGTGCAGGATATGAATTAAGCACCTACATGGGCTTCGAGCACCTGTGAAAACACATTAGGGGTGGTAGAACAAGTGGCTTGGGTCCAAGGCCGCCATTTTGGCAAGTCAGATAAGGAGGGAGGCAGCAGCCAAAGTCACGGAAATTAAACTCCTGACACGGAGGTTGAAAACCTTTCCAAATCATTATATTACTGTAAATTAGTAATTAGTTATTTCGTTATCATCATCATCATCATCATCATCATCATCATCATCATCATCATCATCATCATCATCATCATCATCATCATCATCATCATCATCATCATCATCATCATCATTATTATTATCATCATTATTATTCTCTCCCATGCAGTTAAGGCGTTTTACGTTGAACCTTCAACTGAGCCTTCCTATTGTTATCACTATTTTTCTCTAACAAAGTGTTCTGATTGTTACAGTAAACTTATGGGAATAAAATGATGCTGTAAAATTTAAAATATAACGTGTGCAAGTCAGGAAGCCTTTTCCATCATTATGAATATGGATTAAACAAGAGGACTGTGACAGTCCTGTGCTCACCTGACTAAGTTGCCCTATGATCTTGGAAATTAGGTCAAGGTCACTGACCTATTCTTAATCTAGCTTTCATAGAGTGCCGTCCCATGTGCAAGATCAAAGTCACAATGCAAATGGTTCTCAGGTTGTCACGCGACCAGTAAAATCCATGTTAGTGGCCCTGTGACCTTGAGAATGAGGTCAAGGTCACTAATGTACAGTCTCAATCTTTCCTAAATAGAGGACCACCAACAAGTTCAACATCAAAGTAATAACTTCCACAGTTCTCAAGTTACAAAGTGAAAAGTAAAATTCAAGTAAGTGTCTGGGTCCCAGTGACCTTGGGAATGACGTTAAGATCGCCCATGTACTGTCTAAGTCTGGCCTTTGCTCAGGACAACCATCATGTTCAACATCAATTAGCTCTCAACTTGTCAGGTAAACAGTAAAATTTGAGCAAGTGGCCCTATGACCTTGGGAATGACGTCAAGGTCACTCATCTACTGTCTAAGTCTGGCCCTTATTAAAGACAACTAGCATGTGCAATATGAATGTCCTACTCTTAATAGTTCTCAAGTTACCATATAAACAGTGAATATCATGCACCTCGCCCTGTGATGTTGGAAATGAGGTCAAGGTCACTCACCTACTGTAAATGTATCACCCTCATACCCAGAAGTGTTCCTATGCAATTACAAAGCAATTGGCTGAGTATATACAAGGATAAAGACTTTTGAAGATTTGGCCAAAAAATGAACAAAAAAATCATTAAAAAAAATAAAAAATCTTTGGTCTGTGACCATGCATCTGAACAAACGTGGCAGCTACCCACCCAAGGAACACCCCCACCAAGTTTGAAGTGAATCTAGCTGATGGTTTCGCAGAAGAAGTTAAAAATTGTCAATTAGTGATGCAAACCCTAATTACTTTGCAATCCCCATTGACTTGCATGGTAATCAATAGGCATCTAAAATCAAAAAGAAAAATTCCTAAAAACAAACAAACAAACAAACAAAAATCATTGCACCGTAACCATTTGAATAAATTGGGAGAGACCCACCCGAGACACATCCCCACCAAGTTTGAAAATGTGAATTACCATTGCAATTCCCATTGACTTGCATAGTAGACAATAGGAATGTATGCATTAACCAACAAGTACCCGATTTGAAAAATTCGTTAGAAACCAAGGATCCACAGCAACACCACCTGGCCAGGCGGTTTCGGAGAAGAAGATTTTAATCATTTTTGAATTTGTACTTTCAGTGTGTGGGTGGGGGGGGGGGGGGTAAATGGACCTGTACACTTCTGCAGATCATGGAAAATGATGGTCATTTGCAACCCAGATTTTATGGTAATTTGGTATTATTTCTTGGAAGATCATCATTTTAGATACTTAGTTGGGGGAGGGAGGGGGGTCATGAAATTTAGTACCCTAAGTACTAATTCAAGAATGAAGATAATATTGAACCACCCCTTATCAAACTACGCACGTGATATCATATGTATGAAGTCGTGTATTTCATAGGGTTATTTAGTAGTAGGGTTATTTAGTAGTAGTAGTAGGAGCAGTAGCAGTAGTAGTAGTAGTAGTAGTAGTAGTAGTAGTAGTAGTAGTAGTAGTAGTAGTAGTAGTAGTAGTAGTAGTAGTAGTAGTAGTAGTAGTAGTAGTAGTAGTAGTAGTAGTAGTAGTAGTAGTATTTGAAAAAGGAAGCTGATGTCAGTTTTTTTTTTAAATTATATTTTATTTTGGAAATTACGGCCGCGTGTTTTTACAAAGTTATTGTATCCACAGTCCACCTGGTCGCCCCTGTACTCAAGAGACTGCAAAACTTATAATCTTATTGATATCCAAAAGCTGGAAGACGGTTTCCCTGCTTGGTTGGAACACGTTGTGTACCCGTGTGACCATGCATTCAGTCTCGCATGTAATGCTAAGACGCCGGGAAATGCGTATTTCAGGGTTAAGCTTCATTATGTCTTATTGCATAAGGATATAAATAAATACAAATCACTATTGGTTGTCAAATTTTATTAGCTTTCAGGAAATAGAAACACTTAAGGGTGTTCCTGTTAATGCGAAAGGCCGGGAAAGGGGGGGGGGGGATGTACGTGAAAGTCATTGTGTTCTAGCCCCTTAAAACAGGCGTCACACCTTTTTAGCTCAGCTGACTCGCCGGTTAACTTAGTTAGCCTTTGGAAGGCTCAGTCATCCGCCGTCCGTTTGGCTGTCCATCGGTCTGTCCGTTAGTCCACAATTTAGTTTTTTTTCAAATTCTTATCCAAACCTTCCAGCATAATTCACTTCAAACTTGGTGCCAATGTGGACCATTTGAACATTTAAGTCTTGAATATCGCCAAAATTACTATAGGTGCAGGTAACCAATCCAACTTCAATTGATATGTAAACAACATGTGACATCTGAAGATCAAAGGTCAAAATCATTTTGACTTTGAAATTTTCATCCAGCCATAACCTTAATGGAATGTGAAGTCCCAAAGGACAAAAATTGTATCGCTTAATATTTACAACTTTTAAAGGCACACAGATTTGCTTTGAAGCAAAAAATTCTTTTCTAGTTTTCTGTATTTCTTTATTCTTTCTTTCTTTCTTTCTTTCTTTCTTTCTTTCTTTACAGGCAAATTAGTCTCATATTTCATTTGAAAAGTACTAAAAAACACTAAACTTGGCATGATTGTTCATGCCTCCATACATGAGTCTTGAGTGTTTGTAAAGAGGTTCAATGGTTTTGAACATAATGCAAATTAAGACCATTTGAAAATTTAAATCTTGACTATCTCCAAAACTATTATAGGTGCAGAAAACCAATCGAACTTGAAGTAATATGTTTGTAACACTGCGCATTTTTGCAATGTACATGTGACCTTTAGAGGTCAGAGGTCGAGGTCATTTTGGCCTTTGAAACTTTTATCCAGACACAACTATGTCATTTTTCATCAAATTTAAGCATGTTAGACCCAAATTGTAGGTTTTGCAACACTGCATATTTTTTGTAATTTACATTTGACCTTTGGAGGTCAAAGGTCAAGGTCATTTGACCCTTTAGAATATTCATGTAGCTTGGTCAATTTTCAACCATTTTAATCAAGTTGGACAAAAATTGTAGACATTTTGACACTGCAAATCTTTGTAATTTACATGTGACCTCTAAAGGTCAAAGGTCGAGTACATTTGGCCCTTTAAAATGTTCATCTACTCATCCACTTGATTAATTTCCATCCTATTTGTATCACATTGGACTCAAATTGCTGCTATTGAAACACCGCACATTTTTGTTATCACATGTAACCTTTAAAGCTCGAAGGTGAATGTCATTTGTCCCTTTGAATGTTTTATATGGCCATAACTTGGTCCATTTTGATCTGATATGGTTCATGTAGAGCTTACATTATAGATATTGTAACACTGTACATTTCTTGTGAAGAAATGTGACCTCTGAAGATCAAAGGTGAAAGTCGCTTTGCTTTAAAATTCTCATCTGATTATAACTTAGTGGAATATGCAGTACTAAAGGACAAAGGTTTTACTATTTGATACTTACAACTTTTAGAGGCACACAGATAGATTTGTTCTGAAACATATCTTCGTTTCTCTTTTTTCTTTTAAATGTTACCTTTGTGTATATTATCTACTTTCGGTTTCCTTACACACGCGTTACTCATATTTTTCTGAAACTAGGGGGCCATATAGCTTGTGGGAGTGGTAAAAGTAGCTGTTTACGAGGTGGTGATACTCTGGATCCCTGGTTTTTAACGAATTTTTCAATTCGTGTACCTGTCGGTCAACGCATGCATTCCTACTGATTACTATCTAAGGCCACGGGAATTGCAGTGGAAATTCACTTTCTCGACTCCTCCAAAATCGCGAAACAAATTCACTTCAAACTTGGTGGGGGTGTACCATAAGTGGGTCTCTACCATCTTTGTTGAAATGGTCATGCTCCAGCGATTTTTTTTGGGGGGGGGGGGGTTATTGAAGAATCATCTTCTCCGAAACCCCTTGCCGAATCGCTCCGACATTGCACATGGGTAACTCTCGGAACCGCTGACCTCAATATGTCCAACTGGTGGTGCTGCGAGTGATAACTACTCTTGCAAGATTTTTGCATGTTTTCGTTATTTTTTATTTCTCCAAAAAACGAGACTCAATTTTATTCTGAAACTGCGTGGAAATGTACCATGTTGGAGGTTTAAACAAAGTTCTTACCTGGGTGGGGATACCTTGCTTCCTTGATTTTATTTATTTATTTGTTTATTCGTTTATCTATTTATTTATCTATTTATTTATTTATCTATTTATTTATTTATTTATTTATTTACTTATTTATTTATTTATTTATTTATTTATTTATTTATTTATCTATATACTTGTTTGTTTGTTTGTATCTTTATTTATTCATTTATTTACTTACTTACTCATTCATTCATTCATCCATTTATTTATTTATTTATTTTATTTATTTATTTATTTATTCATTTATTCATTCATTCGTTCGTTCATTTATTCATTTATTTATTTATTCATTTGTATATTTATTTATTTATTTGGGGGCGGGGATATCTGTTCGTGAATGCGTCCATTCCTGATGATTACCATGTACGTCATGAGATTGCAATGGAAATTCGCAATTTTGAATTTTTCTCCAAATCGTCTACCAGACTCATTTCGTGCCAATGTACCTTGGGTAAGTTTCTACCATGGTTTTCTCATAGTCTTGCTCCACTGATTTTGGAATTTCTTATGATTTTATTTTTTTTGGGGGGGGGGCGCAAATCTTACAAAATCTTCTCCAAAATCGCCTGGCCAATTGCTTCGAAATGAGAGAGAGAGAGAGAGAGAGAGAGAGAGAGAGAGAGAGAGAGAGAGAGAGAGAGAGAGAGAGAGAGAGAGAGAGAGAGAGAGAGAGCTTTGTGGACCTTCAGACTTACTGTTTCCGACAGGTGGCGCTGTCGGCTTTCTATTTTTCACGAATTGTTCTATCCCAGTTTCCGACAACGTAGTAATGTTGCGAGAGAATAACATTCCAAACTGATCACCTAAAATATAAAAAACGCCTCAAGTGACAGACCTATCTCCCTTTTTAACAAAAATCAGCTTTTCCACCTGGGATGCACTTAATGACGCATCGGAAATGTCGTTTTTATTACATTAATCCCAATCAAAATTGCTCACATGTTATTGTGTCGTGACCCCGAGACGGTGAAAATGTGTTCATGATTTACGACACGCGTGCTATAACACCTGGAGATATGTTAACATACGTGGAGGACATGGAATGAACCCTGTTTTTTAGTTGAAACATATTTATTTGTACTGGATTGCCTAATAGTACATCAAGATATTAAAAAAAAAGTTGGGGAGACGCGCAGTATGTATACAAACAGACAGGACGTAACCAGAAAGTTGACCGGTACAATCCTACGTTAAATGCAAAATATGTTACCAGTACAATCATAAGTGAAGTAAACAGTATCACAATATAAATCGTATGGAAGAGACAAAAGAACCCTAATAAGCTTACTGCATAGAGATAATCAATAATCTGCAGTTTGGATACTCTTTTGCTCTTTCTATGATATTATTAGCACATAAACGACACAGGCAGGCATATGGAGTACATGGAGATAATTAATATATAAAACGTCCCGGGCTAGACCCGGCGAGTCGGTGATAATTAGATCCAACAGAATATTTGAATATCCATTTGCTCTTTAGGGTTCATCTATAAGTTGAAAAAGGTTGAATTGGGAAACAAGATTAAAGAGTGACAAACCAAGTTCACACGCTGTGTCGATATTTTGATCCAAAGGCATACACATTTTTAATCTTCGATGTCCATACGTTTTAAACATGGGAGTGAGGACGGTACAAAAGTCAATAAGCCGTCGCCTCTGTCAGTAGGCCAGTTTCTTCGGAAAAGGGGTGACAATTTTCTGGGGAAAAAAGTTGTTCAGTATAGCTGGCATCAAGCCATATTTCAGAGATGGTAATTACATTAAAAGTTTTTTATTGAGCCAAGAGTTGGAGTTTTCTGGGACCATTGATGCTACGAACGTTTGAGTGGCAGATCCTAAATTGGTTAATGGTGTATCTGGTAGGACCAGCATTCAAGTGAACATCTGTAGCACATAGAAAGACCTAGATAAAGTAGTTAAGATGTGCTGATGACAAAAAAAAAACAAACAAACAAAAAAAAACGTTGAGACAGACGTTAATAAGAATCAATGATAGTATGCAGTACAAAATAGTGGCCTGAACATCGACAGTTTCACGGGAAGAACAACAGCCTTTAAGAGTAACATATTTATAAAGAAAAGACCGTGGTCACTCTGTACTGCTCTATATTTAATACCCAAGTATTGTGTTGATAGGAGGAACGACGGAGCAGACACACATGCAGGTATAAATAATCAGGTAGGTCTGAAAGATTATGTAGTAGTACCCTTAAAGTCGGACACGTTTGATAGTGAAGGAGAGTAACATAGATTACACAAGTGTTGCGCCTGTGCGGAAGGAAATTAAGGAAGGTTATGGGAGATGAAGGAGTCAGCTTGTACTTTGTAAACAAAAACATGTATACATGCTATCCAGCTCGAACCGGTACGTACTGGTTCAGGGATAGGTCAAATTGTTCTTATCTGAACTTGTAGTATAGAAATTAAGTAATTATGTTTTGTCTGACAGGTATTCCTCTTTCATAATGAAGCTCTGAATTTATAAGCAAAACTTAAGGTATTTAGCTAATTCATCATTTGCCACGTTCATATTTATTCATTATTAATGGGGTTGTCTTTGCTGAATATATAGTTTAGACAAGGAGCCGCTACTCAGAGAGACATGTACGGGTATAAGCTCCAAAACATGTTCTGAGTAGTTACCTGCTGAAGACCCTTTAATTTATTTGGGCTAATACAGCCTATGTCAAAATTCTACAGAAGACCGTGTGCAGAATTTTCAGTTACATTTTCTACAATTTCATTCTTAAAGACCAAATCAGGGTAATCCAAGGGTATTCGCTTTTTAGATATTATCATGGCTTTAGTTGTTGTTGGATTGAGAGAAACAAGCCACTTTTGTGACCAGTCATCCATATCTTGCAGGTCAGAATTGAGAATATCAGTTGCAAGTACTGGGTCATCTACATGAACAAAAGTGGTTGTGTCATCAGCAAATAAACGAATCGGAGACGGTACAATGTTTACAATGTCATTGATAAAAATCAAGAACAGCAAAGGTCTTAGAACTGAGCCGGGGGGGGGGGACTCCTGCTTTAACTTCATCCCAAGATGATTCACTTCCCTGTACAACAACCCGTTGTTTGCGATCCTGAAGATAATCCTTAAACCACGATAGAAGGGAGCCTCTGACACCAGCCCTTTCTAGTTTATGCAGTAACCCAGGATGATAAACACGGTCGAACGCCTTTGTGATATCACAAAATACCACTCTAATATCTTTTTGTTGATCCAAGGCCTCACAAAAATTATGATACAAATATATATAATGGTTCACCGTACTGTCACCGAGTATGAACCCCGACTGGTACTCCGATAAGACACGATTATCCCGAAAATGATTAAATACATATTTGAATATTACTTTTTTTAAAAACTTTGCTTACGCAGCTCAAAAGAGAGATAGGTCTGTAATTATTGCAGCAGCTAGTACAACCATGCCTAAAAATTGGCACAACATTAGCCTTTTTCCACTCCGATGGGAATTTTTTGCACGAGAACGATAGGTTGAATAACTGCGCAAGAGATCTGGCAATACTGGGCGCGCCCTCCTTTAGTATGCGTGGGCTGATACCGTCCGGGCCGCTTGCCTTGGAAGTGTCAGGACTTTCTAAAATACACTCAACCTCGTCTTCAGTAATGGAAATGCATTATCGACGTTGCCTGGTAGGGAGAAGTTTGCGTCATCAACAGAATACTGGGAAAGAAAGAAATTGTTTAGGATTTGCGCTCTAGCTTCTTTGTCTGTAAAGGTTCTATTATCATGCAAAAGTGCAGGTACATCAGAGGTGTGATTTTTATTCAGGACAAATTTGACAGTATGACACCAACTTTTGCCTTCTTGTTGAGTATTGCTATTAACAGAGTCCTCGAGTTTGCCGTAATAATCTTCTTCAGCTTGCCTCATATTATCAATATATTATTATAAACATATTTATTTTCTTTGGATTGCCTAATAGTACACAAAGACTAATTTGGAGGCTCTCCAGTACATAAAAGGACGCACAGGAATATATACAATACACACTGGACGAGAACAGAAGACTAAATTCAAGGCTTGTACACGAATAGTGCAATTGATGCCAAATAATGAAGACTTAAAATTAGATCATATACCAAATTAGTAAATAAAACGTCTAGATTCTGATAAGAATATCTGAACAGCCTCAAAGATAAATACATTATCAGTGTCTGGCAAGTCCTCACTACCTTTCAAGAGAATACTTAATAAAATGTCACTAGAGCACTGAACTATTAGAGTCGGGTTTACACCTGGAGCGAGTAAGTGACACATCGTGTTCAGTAGACAGACCCCTTGCACACTGAACTTGGGGCAGAACAAAAGGTAATGTTTCGTATCTTCATTAGTATGAGAGCATGCGCACGTTGAGGCTGGAAGGATATTGACATAATGTAGATGGGCATTTAAAACAGAGAAGTTAAGACGTAGCTGCGTGTGGCATATGTTTAGGAAACGACTTCCGTGTTTAAAGTATATGGGCTTTTTGTCAACACTTAAGAGTAATAGATTTAATTTAGATTTAAACTGCGGCAGGGAATTTATTCCGAAGTTGTCTAAAATATGGCCCAAGTGGTACTTTCTTTTTCGCTCTTTTATGTATATGCTCGTAACAAAACAGAGACAAACGAGAATGGAAAAGCAAAACTATAAGATAAGGATAACAACCACTGGAAACAAATATTAAGTAATCGTATATCTGTACTCAGTAATCGTATATCTGTACTCAGGGATAACATAACAACACAATTCATAAATAATCAAAATACTAAAGAATAATGCAAGCGTAAGTAAACCTTGCATGGTTCAAAAGTTGAGACATTATCTGGAAAACATTAGATATGAAAAGAGATAAAGTAGGTACCATCTGATTGAGACATTAATTTAATTTAATTTAAAGATATTTATTTATTCTGGATCACCTAATAGTATACATCGAGATACTAAAAAACAGGCTCTCCAGACATAGAGAGACACACAGAATATATACAACATGCACAGGACAATACAATTCATGAAATGCTTTGTATGTACCACTCATTGTTACCATAATATTGAAAAATACACTTTCCTGAATGCTATGAAGTAAATACTCACAAGCAGAGACGTGTCGATTAAAGAATGAGTACAAGTTATTGATCCAGAAAGATCCACTATGTCACTAGCTCGGTAACCAAAAAATGATGATAGTCTTAGCCATAAATGGTCTATGGACAAGATCAACATGGTAATCAAAATACGAATTGTCTGGAGTCAGAAATATTTTTTTGGACAGGATCAAAGAATTTAATGTTAAAGTTAAGACATTAACGAAGATTCAAGATGTTTTGTCATTAATGAAATATATCAAAAGTGACGCGTGTTTTAATACAATAGCGTTTAAGCTAAATATATGATTAAACAGTGTTATATTAAAAACAAGTACCCGACAAGAAATCCTGTGCACTTGGGAAGATCAACAAGGCGACCTCTTTGGCTGGTCGAGGTGCAAATATCCATAGCTTCCCGTCACAATGCACGGGGCTCACGCCTAATCAATCACGGATGACACACGGGCATATCACTGTCGCGGACAGTGCTTGGTGCTCCTTTCTGACAAAACTAAGGTCTTTTAGAGAAGTTTAAGTTCACAAATACCAAATTCATATTCATTTTGTGCTTCCTAGACCGGTTAAAATAATAAATTCCCATCTGGCTGTACTGAGCATTCTTTTCCCCAACAAAGTCTTGGTAATGTCCCACTTCCTCCCACAAGCAGCGGTCTGTATCTCGCCGGGCGAGACCATCGTCACAAAGACAACCGGGTACGCAATTGTGGCGGGAAATAAGTATGCATGCCTCGTATTAATTAAAAGATTAGTAACCGAACACGTCAAACAAATAAAGCGTGTCTGTGTGTGATTACCAGTATGTTTATTTTGTTGGCCGCGTTCACCAAATGACAACATTTTTCTGACAAATGTTAACCTCTGTGTCACAAAACATGCACGCTTGCTCCAAATAACAGTATGCGTATTATAAATAGGCAGAAGGCAGCCAATACGGGCGTTCCGAGTTAGGGATTTTTTTTAACACCAGGCTTCGCATGGTAGATTTTTGCCCTCTGCGCATGCCCGACATGCCTGGTAACGCAATTCCGCGGTCAAGCTTTCCCGGGGTAATAGTAGGCCGTGACCAACACAGCGTGACAGCGAAACCCATGCGAGAATCGACGTGCAACAGTGATCGTTCAGTTTCAGTGAACATGGCGGGAAATACGGACGACGGAGGAGCGGCGATTAACGTGATTGAACAGACGGGAAATGAACTATACGACAAATTTTCAAAGATGAAAGTGGTTGACTTTAGGAAATTTCTAAAGATTCGCGGAGTGCATGGGGTACAAATATGTGAAGAAAGGCCTAGTTGAGGAGAAAGATGATACCATGGACGTGCGGAGAGCTCGATTGGAGTTTCCCGATGGGAAGAAGAAGGTGGCTTTGCCATACATATCTTCGATAACCTCGTGGACAGAAGACCTGAAAGCAATGCCAGTGGTTGAGATGCCCCATGTCATCGCCTACCTAATAAGCAAATGTGACTGGACACCCAACAATGTTCAGAAGTGCCGCAAATTCAGGGGCTACCAACTTGCGGAACAGGGGCACATCCATAGGGTTAAGTTACACGCGCTGTCGAACTTTGTTTCATGCAAACTTTTGTAACTGAAGGCACTTTGTACAAGACAAACCTTGCAAGGCGAGGCACCGTACCAGGTCTGGGGAAAAGTCACGGAAGAAGGGGTCATCCATACGGGAGGGTGCCAGTGTACAGCGTAAGAGGGCTTTAATATTAACTATTTGATATTTATTTATTCATTGTTTAATGTCGCCAATCTTAACCAAATAATAATAGCTGATCTGAAAATGCTTGAAGGCCTACAGTGTGCCAGTGATCAGGTAACAAAGTTTGCAGACAGTGTATTGCGAATTTATGTCAAGTGCTTTACTGTTAATTTCTGATTGCACCCGTCAAGCGCTAATCTGGTTAGTGGTCAGCCAAGCGCGAGGATCTTCAAAGCACTGGCAGAAGTGCGCCCCAGGCTAATCCCTCAGAACTCACCGAGTCAATCAAGGGTGACTTAATGCATGGTTATAGTTGTGCCACAATGCAGGCCCCGATTTGTGTAGGTTTTGTCTCAGGTTTTGTGTCAGTATTTTTCATAGTGACCGTGTTTTCTGCTGTCTGAGGTACACCCTGGTATCTTACAGTTGTACACTGGCATGCTTTCTTGGAGTTACACTTGTAGGTTATTAAAATAACCGGCGTTAAAAAACTGACACCAACTTTCCCGTGTTACCACAATGGGGCAAAATGGCGAGACTTGAAAGTGTCCCCCGAGACCTGCAGAAACGTCCGTGACATCGCGGGAACATAGTAGTCAGCGCCACCGGTGGCAAAAATTGTCCCTATCTCGGAACTAAGCTATTGAAGCACGCGAGCAAAAATGGTCATCTTTTTGTCACCTACCATGTTTAATAGCATTTGTTAACGAGCCCTGGATTTTGGTAACACGTTTTTGATAATCAAACTATTTTATGTACCACCCGTGCGTGCCCATATATTTGACGCGAAGTTTTGAACAGGTCTCGCCTGCTATTATTTATCACGTGTTCAAGAAATTAAGCACGCAGGTGTGTTTAATGATAGAAATATCACACGACACCGATCCTCCACCGTGGGGTTTTGGTGCTTGCACACACAGGCGCTCGTAACGTTCAGTCAGTCAAGCGTCCGTGCTAATAAACGCGGTGGGGGGAGGGGGGGAGTAGTGGATAAGAGAGTGGACCTGGAACATCTGTGCGTTCAATAACCCACATAGGGCCATATCTGCAATGAAATATTGTGTATTCATCTGTGCAGTCAATTATTTGTGCTAATAAGATGGTGGCGGATGGGCCTAAAACCACAACGTCGTCACTCATAGGACTCGGGTTTATTCGGTTCACTTCGGGAAGCGCACCCTGCTTTGTTTACATTTTGTGCTCGGCCACGCTTGCCGGATTAAACGTGGAAGCATAAGAAAGTAAAACACAGGATGTGCTTGGATTTAACGAAAATTCAAACCGTCAGCAATCTATAAATGCACATTTTACCACTGATGAGACAATTTAGGTAAAACATTTGCACCGTTCAACACAACCCATGCTGTAATCACCAGCGTTTGCGGTGGCATCCGTTGTAAACATATGACGGCGTGGGCCCGACTCGGCTACTTGCTGATTGGACAATCAGGCCAACAATGAAATGCATAATTGATTACGGTCCGGAAAAGTTCGGTACAACTCGCCGTGAACAGGTCTATCGTGGCTTTTGGCCCCGGTGTCATTTATTCGTGTCAGAAAAACTTTGCCGTTTCAGCAATATTCAGTAGTGTTCACGGGGCACGACGCGGACCACATGTACATGTGGCTGATTTGATTCCAGCCGCAGACAACACTGTTAAATAGCTTCATCAGCGGTCAATTACATGAAAACGTACATCTGTAGCAACTGTTATTTACACTCATGTCAGACATAAGGTGTTTATCCTATCATATGCTTACCATCAGTTTCTGTCATCTGTTTGTGATGCAGTGTCAACAGCGACTCATAAACTTACAATAAAAAGTATACCAGAACTGGCTTGAGTTTCTCCCTCCATGTCAAAATCTTTTTTGCTGACACTTGATATAATGTTTTATCACGAATTATTTCTGTCTGTCAGGCATTTACTTTTTGCTTGCCAAGAGCCTTATTTTGCTACATTTTTTTGAAAATTTCAAATGTTCCGTCCCGTCTTTTCCAATTTCAGTTTGAATGTACAAGGTCACAACCTTCCTTTGTTGGCACACAGACAGATTTGCCTTGAAGCAAACCTTCATTTCTAGTTAAGGTAGACATCCAAACGTTAACAGTTACTGGATTGGCTATCCGGCGAGGAGAGATCTGTTTCAGAACTACACGGAAGATGTGGCACTGTTGCTCCAATTTATATTAAAGAGTGCCTTTAAGAGAGCTTATTATCCCATGACAATAATTGTACAATGACATCACACTCAAGGAGCTAGCCGACATAGCAAAACGTGGTCACCTTTTTCTGTATACCTCCCTTTACCTGTCACATTAAACAATTTTCAAAAGGGTCAGGAATAGCTCAATCATTTTTGAAAACTAAGAAGACTTTCAGCAAAAAGAATAATTCACCACAGTTTCAATCAATCCTGGTAAGGCATTCTGAAGAAAAATTCAAATAAAGAAAAAGCACAAAACCATTCATAAAACATCACAAAAATGTCAGCGCCACACCTGTTTAACAAATATAAGTCTAGACATAGCCAGAGAAATTCCACTGCATTTCGAAGCAATTGGCTCAGCGATTTTTCCCCTTGGGTTTGAAAACAACATGAAATCTTGAAAAAATAAAATAGGTAAATAAAAATCACTGGAGTGTGGCCGTTTGAATCAATTAGATAGAGACCGGCCATCTAAGGTACATCCTCACCAATTTTGACGTTGATCTGACAAAAGTTTTGGTTGAACGGAATATGTAACTTGAAGACGGATGGACTTGCAATGGACAAATGACAGTCTCGCAAGGTGAGCTGACTGGCAAATCAAGTGAACTCAGAACTGAAGGAATAGGCAGTATTAATATGATGGTACGCATTTAGGCATGGTAATCAAGAGTTCCTATTTTATCTTTTCCCTATGTGTCGGCACCTAACCTGACTTTGAGAATCTCAGTTTATTTTTTAATATGCTAGGGCCTGGAATGACACGCCCATGGTTACGCTTACGGACAAAGCCAGCAAGCGACAGTGCACATTCAGAGCCAAACTAAAAATCTTTTGCGAACATGTGCGTAGCTGATTTAACACATTATCTGAAAGATAGAGGGGTGCAATGTTTCGGATACATAAAGTGATTGTACATGATCTATAAAATAAAATGATACTTTTCATTTGAAGACACAGCCGCTCCAGCTAATGCCCTCATCCCCGCAAAGTACCCAGGAATCCCGTTGTGCGATCCTGGCGGTAGATGCTGGCACTATGAGTTCGTAAGTTTGGTATTGTCATTAATCGGGTAAATATAGACTTTTTAGGCAAGTCACTATGGCGAAAAGTTACATGATGTCTGTAGCAAGTTAAAAATTCAAATTGGGAGATGATTAATTGTCTGTTAACCTTATGTTCGAAAAATACAGCTTAATCTGCGAGATTTATCAACAGAGGGTTTTTTTCCCTGCTCAAATCCTAACACAAACAAAACCATTTACACTTGCAACTATTAAAGTTTCCCACAGAGAGGCAATGCAGATAGGCCTCAGCTGACAAGTCAAATAAATTTCGGTTGTTGTTTGCACGGCGTTCTGATTCAGTGGGGAGAAACACGTAAAAGGAAATAATGTACATTTTAGACAGAGACAATGAAACATGTATACAAGTATACGCAGGTAAGCGCGAGAAAGCTGTTAACTCAGTTTAATTCGAAACGTTCAGTGTAATAAATGCAATACATGAAGGGCGAGACAGGTCAAATACCGCCCTATGAATTCCCCATGTCGGCTACAAAAATCAAGTGAGTGATCGCGTATCTTTTGCTGCTGACGTCAATAACTGTGTACAGAACATTAAACGTGTCTCAGTGTGGTGTCGAACGGATTGCGCGTTACTTCACAATTGGGGTTGAACAACAATTGGTTGGTTCACAAATAGGTGTAGGGTATCCAAGCAGATCTGACATATTAATGATGCCCTCACGGAAGGGGGGGGGGGCGTCACTATCATGTACTGTGTTGCTTGTCTCTCATATCATTGATCTAATTCAAATCGGAATGCTCTGTCCAAGGTATAACTGGGACAGGGCTAGTATACGGATCTTGCCTACCATCCAAACATTTCATTGGTGGTGTCTGGATGCAGAGAAAATTTTATCACAAGCGAATTTCTCAAATCTGCCTTCTATATGATCTGTATTTAGAAAAGATATTCGCAGACACCGTGCTGAAGGTTTATAAGCTTCATGGCAGTAATATTTCAATCAGCATTTATATACTGTGGATCAACATTGAATAGACGCCCAGTAAATAATGTGGCATATCATAAGCACTTATGAAAAAATAAATGAATATATGCAAAATCGAATAACAATTTAATATGGAGTGGAAAAGTTAAAATACATGCACACTACAACCAGTATCAAGATAGGTAAGACTTGGTGGCTGTGAATAATTTAATCTTGCATGCTACAGAAGAACTGGTTAATAGATAAGCAAGTACAGAATGGTGTGACATTAATCAGTCATAGAAACAAGCAACAAGGAAGCTTGACACAGTATTCATGTCAGATCGCTATTAAGCATGCTGAGATTTTGTTCATTAGATGAGAATAGCGACCGCCGTACAGTAGCAAAATTACGATAATTGCTCTGCTTGGATGGTAAGCCGGGGGCTCGGATTCGGCCCATAGCAGATCCACGGTATTGCAAGCCGCCCTGTTATTGGCAAAAGCTAAGATATGTTCATTTCTGTCAAACAAATCAAAAGGCCATCTCCGATCTTAACCCATAGACGACGTGGACAAATTACCCCTTCACCTAAAACGAGTTAGCATGGACACATTTGAAGGCAATTGGACAACAGGAGAGTCTGTCATTGTGTCAGGAGCGCTTTCTGACCTCATGTGATCAAACTCCTGGCGTTTATAATTGGTTGCTTGATGAGATCTCAGAGCAGGTCATCCATTGAAGGAGAAGCAGAACTGTATATGCAAGAATGGAAGCGGAGTATTGGCTCTTATTTTTCCATTTATTTGGATTTTCTTGGTTGCTACATGGAGATACGGGGACCATCATTGAATTGCAGACAAAGTACGGACGATTACAAGGCAAGCGCTTCGGTAGACTCACCGATGCCGGTAAGTTGGTCTCCCTTTGTTGAATGTTGCAACTCATACGTCGTGCATACCTATCGACTAAACAGAGTGACAAATAACCGACATTTATAGACAGCCATACTTTACACATTTTGTATTATGGTGACTCATACCATATTGAGCAATATTTGGCTTAATAACAAACTCATTGAATATTTTATACTTCGTCACATACTTCAAAAATTTCAAATCCTTCATCGAAACATTGAGATAAAAAGATAGGGTTCTCTAGATCGACTTAGCTCTGGAAAGTACATTCTCCCTAAAATGTAGGATTGATTTATCTGCATTGAAAAAATGTAATGTCACATAGCACCAGATGACCCATTGCGCGGTATTTATATATCTGGGGCTGTTTAAATACCAAAGAAACATCTTAAAAGAGAAACAACGCCCACAAAGGAGATAAAAGCACGAAGAAATTATTGCGGGGTTTCCCCACCGTGGAGTCATTCTCCCTGTGCATTCCTTTACCTTCTATACAAAGAAAACAGAAAAAAAAAATAAACATTACCCGAACTTTGGGATTATAAAGCCTTCAACGTATTGGGTATCTGACGGACCTATCTGTGTCTACTTAACACACACGTTAACGGCACACAAACCATTAAGAAAACCGTTTGACACACAGATAATGGGACGATAAACGGAGCCTCTTTGGAGGCCGTCGCTCTCGTTGCAAAAAGGAATAAAGAACATTTAAAGTAATATACCCCTTTTGTTCACCTGAGTTCATGACTGAGTGCAGGAACTCAGTGCTAAAAACCCGGACCATATTCCAAAGAACTGCTCGATAAACATGCTGGCTTTGTCAAATATTGTTAAATGAGCCACAAAGATCGCAAAGGTAGTTCTATCTGTTGTCCATTCCGCTAGATCACATGTTAAAAGACTCCAAAGATTTCACCAGAATACACCAGAACTATACAGTACACTTCCAGAGCACATGGAACTGCATACCGCTTGGGAGAACATAATGTTTGTGAGTGTGTGCATCGGTCCATCAAACCAAGCAGCCTTTGAAATAATCGTTGTCGACTTGCCTGCAAAAGCAGACCTGGTTCCGTGTTAGCACACTTGCCCAGCGGAACAAGATACAAGATACAAGATACAAGATACAAATCTTTATTTAATCTCGGCGTTGACAACAAGTAACATTAGCTATACAGCTATTATGACCGAGCAGTAGTGTATAAAAAATATAAAAAGTTCATCAGAACACAAATGAAGAGACAAGTTAAAAATATGACATCAGTGAAGTTAAGAATGATATGTAACATAAAATACGCAACTTGGGTCTGCTTTGGAGGCAAGTTGTCGACCGGCCTGGGTGAGGAAGTGCTCGAATTATGCTTTATTCTGTGCTGTTAAGATAACTGCCAAGCACTGTTGCATGCTGCATCGCTACAAAAGTGACCCTGACATATGAAACAGACCCAAAGCTACACTGGGTTCACTTCGATTATGCTCACACTGCATCAATGTTCCATTTCAAATTATGCACAAAGCCTGAATGTATTGCCAGTCAAGTAATTTCTACGTGAGTGTAATCTTCGTGTTGTTTCTTCACTTCGTTCACATTGCAGACAGCAGAGGTCTAATATTTTGCCTAAAATATTTATCTCACCCGAGTAAAATGAAACTTTTGGTTCTCATTTGTACAAAAAGTTGGAAGTAAACGGAAATAAGCCCAAAATACTGTTTAATTTGGCAGCTTTTGCAATAGGGAGCGTTGAACAAAACATGTGAAAATGTTGTAACGGAAAAAATAATGTTTGTATTTTATGTCACCACCCTGTTGAAGAATAGATGTTAATGCCTGTTCCTTTGCTAAGCTATAGTCTCATCTGCTTCCTCTTACATGTTTGGTAACTATGTGGGCCCATAATGCAGTCAGCAGCTGTTGACCTCTACCCAACTTTAAAATGACTAAAATTGAGAGGTCACTTACCCTGATTGTCAAACGGTACCAGAGCATGTGTGTCAGGAACCGCGAATGAATCTTCTCGACACTGGTTTCGTTCCCAGAACTAGGATTCGACAGAAAATTTGGTGGAAACAGTGATATGGAATCCCTGTCAGCGCCAAATGTTCACATCCTACGTTTTTTCGGCTGACGATCGTGTTGTTGTTTGGAGCAGTATATTGTAGTGTTGTTCACAGCATCGTAGCTGTGAACGTACGAATCTTGTAGCTGTCATGTTTTACTGCACTTACAAACATTGGTTGCAACCCATAGTTTCATTTATTACAGGTTCACCGATTCAACCATTGTGTCCATTGCAGACCCCCAAGGAAGACGCGCATGAATGGAAGGTCTGTTAATGAGGAATTCGGATCATAGCTCAGTATTGTAATTCTGATATTAAACAGGAGGCCTCTCGTAGTAAACGGGGCCAAGCCATTTATCATCACAAGTATCAACCGGCATGACAGCGCCGAAAACAGAAAAATTTTAATTAGAAGAATAGTTTGGTTTCAACATATTTATTTATATATGTTGTTTATTGCCTGATAGTACAAATTGACTAACCAAGAGGCTTTACAAGCGCACAGTGACACACAATAAATGTTAACGACGCACAGATCGATAGAATCCAACAACCAATATGAATATATTTTGTGTTGCGTGGCGCCCTTTTTGAAGGCAAATAGTATAAAGATACACAAATGACAGAAACGTTTCGTGTCAGAAATATGTTGTAACCACGGAAGCTGTTACACATTCTTGCCTTCTTCGTCACCCACACGCTCAACCAGATATACCATATTCAGACACACAAACACACACATGCACACACAAGAATTTTATACTATCCACAAATAACGTGTCATGTTGTATCTATAACTGGATGTATCGACTTTTTAAAAGGTATCAGGTTGTGGGGGTTTGCGTGGTATTCAACCTTTTGTTTTATTTTGTTATTGATTTTAATTTCATTGCCCTTCGTAAAAAGTCACTTTTAAAAGAGATGATGCATTCCAAGGGTCACACCCTGCTGTGTTGTGTGGTCTGCGGTGTTACGCACGGCCAGCTAGTGGCAGTTCACGAATCACAATGCAATGCAAATAAAAATAGTAACCAAAAAACCATTTGCTCGTATTCCATTCGTCTCTCTCTCTCTCTCTCTCTCTCTCTCTCTCTCTCTCTCTCTCTCTCTCTCTCTCTCTCTCTCTCTCTCTCTCTCTCTCTCTCTCTCTCTCTCTCTCTCTCTCTCTCTCTCTCTCTCTCTCTCTCTCTCTCTCTCTCTGTGCATCGTTACACACGGGTACGATTCTGCCGACAAATATATATATTTACATACATACATACATGCATACATACATACATACATACATACATACATACATACATGTCTGTAAGTAAGCAAAATTCGGGCTTGACAAAGTCACTTCTTACTGCTTGTAAGGATGGGCTTGATAAACGTATCTGCTGGTTATTACAAAAGTCATAACAAACACTTCATTGTTGAACATGGCAATTGTTCGCCCAAAGTTGACGAAAGATTACTGCTACTATAAAAATTTCAGCTGTGAGTATTATTTACTTACAGCACCTCGTTAACAATGCACACAATGCCCCATCTGAAAACACTCTTTTTACAAAGAATATGTCTAGTCATCTGAGGGTCACAGCAGGAGAAAAAAATAACATAATGACAAATTACGTTTATCAAACTATGTGGCTGTACCAGAATGTAAATGTGGATACTAACACTCACCAAAAAGAGATCACTTTCTTTCTCGCTAAGACACATTAGCCCTCCAATCACCATAGTTCGTGTGTGTGTGTGTGTGTGTGATTCATACATAATGAGCTACCAAATTCCTAACCTGTGATCTGGGGCCTGTAAATGATTCCTGGGGTAACTGAATAGTAATCTGCATCTGAAGCTGTTGCTACACTTTTAAATGTTACAATTTTGGCATATTGTTCTTAGTGTGTCCCTACATTGTATGTCACAAACTGTTCAATGGAAGCAAGAATGGTGTTCTTCTTTGTACCACTTTTCATGGTAATGAATATTATAAATCTTAAAAGCTCCTAGCTAGCATAGATTACACGTCTGTAGGTTGGATCACGTGTCCACTGGATACACCTATATCACAAATCCTTTTTTGGCAATTCAGATGATATATCTATAATACTTTCAGAGGCATTAAACTTTTATAATTTCTAATGCACCTAATTAACAAAAAATGGAGAGATTATGGCTTGGGACATCTGTTCATCGCATGCGCCGATACAAAAAAAGTGAAATGTAAAAAAAGTTGGAATGAAATCTCTATATGTTATACTTTTCACGATATGTAACATAACATGTTAAACGTCTAAAATTGAATTGATTTAAAAACTGTGATTCGGGTCATGTGTTTATTTGACGCTAGATTGTCAAAACATATGCAATCCAGATAGGTGTTGGAATTTTGCGTCTATCTTTGTGATATCTTTGAAGACGTGAGGGATTTTTTTTTCCCGTATACATAGTATACTTTCAGGTATCTTGAATATTCTCGATCAGGCGCACAAGTTGACCTACAAGGCTAAACCCATACCAAATGTAAAGTTTCAAGGCAGAATAATATCCCAGGAAAACGGCAGAGGTTTAGTTGTATAGAGAGAAAGAATTCCTGGATAAACAAAATGACTGTGTTGACACCATGAAGTAATCGTGAATCCAAACAGAGTCCCTAACAAGAAAGTGTCACCGCCCGATATATAAGACTTACATTGAATATTCATTAAATACGACGGAATGATTCGGAAAAGCATAACCCATATTCATAAATTTTAACCCAACAATGATAGCAAATTGAAACACAGCTTAAGGCACAGGTTTGGAAATCACCAAAACTTCAACTTTCATCTTTCAACACCAATGTGAAGAAATAAATATCGCTCCTGACTTGAGACACGCAGTCACCCATAAAAGGCAACTGGTGGTTTTAAACCGGTCCTCTCAGCCTTTAAAATATTCTTCATTAACTACAAACTTTAGTCTTTTTCCAAAACATATAAGGCCAACCAATTAGGACCGAAACTTCAGCACTTACGCCAGAGAAAAAAGACATGATAGCCATGCCAATATTGGTTCCCCTGATTCAATGACACCTTGTTTATGATCATTGTCATACCATTTTAGCTGGTCAAATATATAAAGTGTAACATGGTGTGGATACGCAGATTTCATTATGAGCTATTAAACTATTGAACAGACTCACAGCTTTACTACCATAATGAAAGCCATATGTATCCAGAGTCCATGTCAAAATCATATTGCTGACTGAATAAAACGAACAGCACATTTTCACGATTTAAAAATCAAACTCTACACCATAAGTATTTATAGACAGTGAATTTATGGGTCCTAATTAAAAAAAATACACGTATCTGAACGTTAACCGTCAGCATTGCATAAAATCCCAAGATGGGTAACCGAGAGGATTGTGATAGTCGTGTGCTCAGCAAACTTTAATGCGCATTCTGTGACCGTTGGCATAACACCAAGGTCGCCTTTCTTTAAGAATATCATCATTGTTCGAAACATGATAGTCTTCACTCACTCTCTGGAGTCACCGTTGGGTTTTGTTTTTTTTTTTTTTTTTTTTTTTTTGGTTTTATTTTTGTTTGTTTTTGTTCTGTTTTTTATTTGTTGTTTGTTTTTTGTTTTGTTTTGGGTTTTTGGTTTTTGTGTGGTGTTTTGAGTTTTGTTTGTTTTTTTTCCAATTGGACAACTAAATGATGCACTATCACCAAGATATAAACCAGTATGTACTCTAACCTTTTAGGGTTACTCGAAGTAAAAATTCAATAGCACCAAACTTAACCCCGTTGGTACTTTCCTGTTTTGTATGACACTAAACATGGCCCTTGGATACACGATTACTTTGACATATGCCAATGTGTTGGTTTGACTTTTCAAGCTCACTTAATGTCAGAAGAAAGAACACCAAGAGACACCAAAAAAGCACTTTTTTCGATGTTTGATAGTAACCATGTATCTATGATCCACCCTTACCAAGATATAAGCCAATATGTCACATTTGTCGCTTTCCACAAAATGACAATACTTATTTGTACATGTCCCTGTATCCCAAAGAATGTTTTAGTGGTGACCATTTACGAAATGTACATGCCATAGTTCCCTGTCAATACTTTTAGGCTTAAGATACAGGGGTATTTAGCACTATGGACATCCAATCCGCATACCTGAATGACAAGCGGTGATTGCATAGACATTGTCTAGGGCCAGTGCATGTTCCTGCCAACCTGAGACAAACACAGCATACAAACTAGAAAAGAAGATTTGCTTCAAAGCAAATCTGTCTGTATGTCTTCAAAAAGTGTAAATATTACAGGCTACAACTTTTGTCTTTGGTACTTCACAGTCCATTAAGCTTATGGTTGGATGAAAATTTCAAAGTCCAAATGACCTTGACCTTCGACCTTTACAGGTCACATGTAAATTGCAAAAATGTACAGTGTTACAATACCCACAATTTAAGCCCAATATGAACAAAATCAGATGAAAATTGACCAAGTTATGGCAAGATGAAACATTCAAAGGGCCTGATGACCTTGACCTTTGCCCTTTACAGGTTGCAGGTTCTTGCAAAGATGTGCAATGTTGCAATACCTACAAATCGAGTCTTACATGATTAGAATTGGATGGAAATTAGCTGAGTTATGACTGGATGAAACTTTCATTGGTCCAAAAAACATTGACCTTTGGCTTTTAGAGGTTATATGTAAATTACAAAAACGTGCAGTGTTACAATTGCTACAATTTGAGCCCAACATGATCAAAATTGGATAAGAATTGGCTGAGTTATAGCTGGATAAAAATTTCAATGGTCCACATAACCTAGATCTTTGACCTTTCAGAGGTCACATGTAAATTACAAAAATGTGCAGCTTTTAAATAGCTACGATTTGAGTTCAACGTGATGAGAATTGGATAAAAGTTGACTGAGGTATGGCTAGATGAAAACTTCGAAGGTCTAAATGACATATCTTTGACCTTTAAAGGTCACATGTAAATTACAAAAAAAAAAAAAAGTGCAGTGTTACAATAGCTACAATTCGAGCCCAACATGATCAAAATTGGATAAAAATTGACCGAGTTATGACTGGATGAAAATTTCAAAGGTCCAAATGACCTTGACCTTTGACCTTTAGAGGTCACATGTAAATAATAAAAATGTGCAGTGTTACAAACTTATCAATTGAATTTGGATTGGTTACTATAGTTTTGAAGATATCAAAGATATAAATTTTCAAATGGTCCTAATTTGCACGATTTTCAAAACCGTTGAATTTCTTTACAAAAACTCAAATCTTCATGTATGGAAATATAATCATGCCAAGTTTGAAGTTTTTACGTGTAATACTTTTCAAATGAAATGTCTGACAAATTTGCCTGTAAAGAAAAAAGGAAGAAAGAAAGAAAGAATTCCTTGAAAAACAATATGTCTGTGTTGGCACACAGACATAAATAGACTGGACAGACAGCTCACTGCAAGAGAAAACCGCAGCGGATGCTTTATAAAGTCTGTTCTAGATCCACGTTCTTCTGGAGGCCCTAAGGGCCTTATTTTCTGATCAGGTGGGCCAATTAAATAACCATGCAAAAAAAGGGGTTCGAAAAAAGAAGTCGAAAATGTAGATTGCCATTGCAATGCCCCTCGACATCTATGAAAATTAATAGGAATGCGTGCATTGACCAACAAGTACCCGAATTGAAACTATCGTTAAAATCAGTATCTGGATCGCCACCACATAGCAAGCAACTTTGTATCATCTTTCCACAAGGTGCATTTGCACTAAGTTTCAACGTAATCTGTGTGACGGCGTTGGAGAAGTGGAAATTATCGAGGACACACAAAACGTAGTAAAAAGGAAAAAATAACGGCACCCCCCCTCCTTTGAACAGATTCAGGTCTAGGGTCCTCAGAAGTGCTGTTTCGAATTGGTTTTGAAGAAAAGAATTTCCATGCCTGTTCCGGAAATAATAATAATAAGAGTAATAATAATAATAATAATAATAATAATAATAATAATAATAATAATAATAATAATAATAATAATAATAATAATAATGACGATAATGATAATAATAATAATAATAATAATAATGGCAATGATGATGATACTACTACTACTACTACTACTACTACTACTACTACTACTACTAATAATAATAATAATAATAATAATAATAATAATAATAATAATGATAATAAAAATAATAAAAAGTAGACCGTTATTACTTATTCAGATTAGGTAGAGACTCACCCAAGGTAGAACCCCGCCAATTTTGAAGTGGATACGGTCATCGATTTTGGAAAAGAAAATAAAAATGTGAATTATGGAAGACCGACCACAACAACGGACGAGTGGCTCGCCGTAGTACTCAGTCCAGAAAGTTTAGCTGTAATGACAAATCAGCTGAGCTAAAAAAGGGCCAAAATCTATATAAATTGTGCTGTGGGTAATATTATTTGCATCAGCGGATACACGTATCGCACATGTACCAGTTTGGCTGGTATCCGAAAATATGACTGCATAATCTCATACCCTGGAAAGACGAGAACAATTTTCCCTTCAGTACCGTGACCAATGCCTGTCATCAATGGCTGAAATAGAAGACGTCAATAAACTTGCTTCGTGCCCAGACACAATAAGACTAAATATAAGCTTATAAGAAGAACGCATGGTCTATTTAAGAGTCATCCAAGCAGATGTACACAACGAATTAGGAGCGTGACAGTACAAAATCCTCGAAATTTGTTGTCATTTGAATCTGGTCGCCTGACGCCTCGTGAGAACATACTCCAGCTCAACGGTGGGCCGGGCAGGATTTACTGCCAAGTTGTTCGTGCAAGTCAGTGAAATTCCTGGAAGCTCCCGCATTCAAGGAGGAAGTGTGCATGCCGGCACAATATATGAATATCCATGTTTCTGGCGTCTTGTATAGTTGCTACTCCACTAAATAGCATGCCATCAATTTGACATTATTCGTTATCTGTACGATCCACAAATAAACCTTATTAAGCTTCAACCGGCTGTAATCAGATTAAGTCAACAGTTTTCGCTGGCGCTTTTCAAATGTTAAGTACCGAAATTGACCTCACAAGAAGACAGACACAAAAACAGACAGACGGACGGAAAGAAGAGAGAAAGGAGGAAAGAAAGAAAGAAAGAAAGAAAGAAAGAAACAAACAAACAAACAAACAAACAAACAAACAAACAAAACAAACAAAGAAAAGTACAAGGTCTCCTGCCCATAGTTTTCACATAATTCAACATCAAACATCACAATAACGAGGCCACATGTATCAAGTTAATATTTTGATGTAGTTACTCCTTTTGTTCTCAGCATTGTAGCTGAACGCAGCACTGGTTAAAGAGTTAATGGGGTTGCTGGTGCTCCTTTCTTCCCTTCTACGTATGTACTCGAGGTTTTAGGTGGGGACGCGCTGCAAGAAGCTTTAACTTCGTAGGTCCAGTCAAGTATCTTTGTCATGATCATCCACATGCTCAAATGGGACAAACACGACAACTGGAACTTATACTTTCTGTAGCATTTTGTCACACGCGAAAACAAATTAACACAAAATGTACTCCACGTTAAAAACACAGAAAAATTATATAACATATTATGTTCAATATATAAAATCCTGCCATACCAACAAACAATCTGCCAGAGTTAACGTCACAGTTCCATTGTTTTCCTGCAACAAACAGCACAGTCTTCTCCGCATTACCATGAACGCATTTCTTCTGTTGGGTGTTTCTATTAGCGCATTTGCCTTTTTAGGGTACTTAATTGGCATCAAAACAAGAGGATTTTAAAAAAAATTATTGTTCAATTTGCGTCGTATTCGATTTTGGTTCCTTGCATATTGGTGAATAAAGTACAACAAAATAAAATCAATAATAAAAAATAAATTAAGAAAAGAGAAATATAGAATATTTTTTTTTAAATATGAAATTAATAAAACAAATATCTTTACAGTGTTATCTTTGTCGTCCATGGATTTATTTATTTATTTATTTATTTATTTATTTATTTATTTATTTATTTATTTATTTATTTATTTATTTATTTATTTATTTATTTATTTATCTATCTATCTATCTATCTATCTATCTATCTATCTATTTATCTATCTATCTATCTATCTATCTATCTATCTATTATTTAGTATTATTTCTTACAACCAAATTTAGTTTTGTGGAGTTAAAATAGCATTGAAAATCCGAAACTTATCATGGCGACAGCCCTTGTGACTGTAATTGTGCTGTTGGTGTTAAGAGTCAACACAGTCGACACAAAGCAACTTGCATCCAACTGAGCTGCCTTATTGGCCTCATTTTGTCGAAGGCATTACAAAGTCAAGTTCATCTTTGTAAAGGTAGTTTCGGTAAAGCAAACAATGCTTTTTTTCGTGAAACTACTTAGCTGCTTGCGATAATTCCGATGTTGGTAGTCTGAGCTGAGACCCAGTGTGTGTAATGCCTCTGAACAATTCCACGAACCTACATGCAAGATAGGAAATTTATGGCAGGTCTACACGGAAACTTGGGCAACGTGAAGCGCAGTATTCCCGCTCCTCAGCATGGGCAATAACTCTGTAACATCTATTCCCAACTGAAGCTGGTAGTTATCTGAACCATTATGATAATTTCCGATTAAATTTCTCAAAAGGAGACCTTTCATTCAAGTACCCGCATTCACATATATGTGGGTCTAATATGTTTGCAGAGAACTGAAGAGGAGTCCCCAGTCAACAGCTGTCGTCTGCTAGCTTTTAGTGCATAGCAACCGAATCGCGCCAAAGTAGTTATTGACTCAGTCCAAACTTAGCGCTGAAAGAGTCAAATATATTTTTAGAGTAGGACGACTGTCAGTTGTTGGTTTCATGACCTTTGGAGGCGCAGTGGAAAATTGACGTCACCGTCATCGCAGCACTTGCGGTACAAATAACGTCAAGGACGAGGCTTGGACTACTTTAAAAAATGCTCTCAAAGTCAAACTGCTGTTTTGAAACAACTGACTTGTTATGAAAAGAGAAATGAGCTCCAATTGTGGATCTCATTGTGATAGCACACCGACATATAGAGTTTAAAATGGCGCGTGTCTTATTGCTCCTGTTAGAAAGACTGGCAATGTTTGACTTCAAGAAGCACAGGTTGAACACCTGTTAAAATGAAATGAAAGTGCACGAGTTCTTCCTAGCTTGGAACAGCTTGCCGACAAGCGTTGTAAGCAATGATTTTCTTTGCTTTCATTCCACGTCTCCTTAAGACTTTTTTTTTTTTTTTTTTTTTTTTTTTCGTAATTATTATTATTCGTGAGTGTGCAGCGGGGAGGAGGTGTCATGGAATGCCTTTTAATGAGGCACAGTTACTTCATATTTTCCAGCATTCTTATCTTTAAGCTTGGGATACACGTTCTGCGGTTAAGTATTCAATATGTCTAGAGTGCGACATGAAAGTGTCAAACTATAAATGGATCCAAGCCATTTGATGTTTTTAATGTCTATTGGTCTTGGACGGGTCCTAATGAAAATTACAGCTGACCCAAAGTAATGTCCAGCCGGTTTTGTAATTTTTAAAAATTATTGTTCTTATATTTTCTCATTTTTGGTAAACAGATATCTGGTCTGTGATATACCCAAATTTGTAAGTTCTAGTCCAAGACAATCCGAAAAGATAAACAAAATAATTTGAATATTAGATGGCAGTCAGTTAAATAATAACAATAATAATAATGATGATAATAATAATAATAATAATAATGATAATAATAATAATAATAATAATAATAATAATAATAATAATAATAATAATAATAATAATAATAATAATAATAATAATAATAATAATAAATCTTGATAATGTATTCATTTGTCTATGATTTAATAAGATGGGATGGATTGTTACATCAGTAGGTTTCCCGCAACTGGAAAATGTTTGGCAGGGACATACAATCATGAATAATAATAATAATGATAATAATAATAATAATAATAATAATAATAATAATAATAATAATAATAATAATAACAACAACAACAACAACAACAACAACAACAACAACAACAATAACAATAATAATAATAATAATAATAATAATAATAATAATAATAATAATAATAATAATAATAATAATATATCTTTATTCGTACTCAGCAGGTACACATACAAAAATTATCATACATTGAAGCAAAGGAAAAAAATTGCGTCCACCAAATGCATGCAAGTATAAAGAATATCAAGAATATCAATCTTGACCTGGAAGGACCTGAGGATCGTATGTGAGATTCACAACAAAGGTTTGGTGCATAACATTGTAATGGTGTCAGAAATATCTTGCCGTGAGAATATAGTATTTAATTTGCCATCGCGAGCAAGGCAAAGTTCTCTGACAAATTGAAAACTACATAAAGGTAAACTACGGCATGACATATTGTCACCAGAAAAAGATTTGCTTGTAGATTGCTTATCGATGCGGATGGTATAAATTTTTAGATTCATGCAGTAACAAGGAAAAGAGACAATCTATGCTCCCTGTTTAAGTTGAACGAAAGAGGGAAAATGGCATGAGGGAGTAAGAGAAAGGAAGAAAGGCATTAAAGGAAGAATAAAAAAGCAATACAGAGAGAGACAGACCGGAATGGAGGAGCGAAAAGGGAATAACTAAACAAAAGGGGGAAAGTCCTGATTTACCAATATTACGAGAAAAAGAATACAATTCGTATCGACAATAAGCATAACTCATCCAGAAAATCTCTTGCTCCCAAGGGTCAAAGAGCAGTGTTGCACTTAATTTCCCAATGTTCCACATTACCACCTTGCTTGACTCAGGTGAAAGAAAACATAATAACGTTGTCAATCGGGAGAATTTGTGCAACACGTCATTTTGGTTACATCTTTTTGTCAGTCGTTACTGTAAAATTTTCAAGTAAGTAGTAGTAAGTACCGTCATAAAATATAGGTTTCCCAGGTAAGGTCTTCAACCAATACACTAGTTTTAAAACGCTATTGCCGTACAGGAAAGATATCTAAAAACTTGATGAAAAGGACAACAGCCGACAATACAATGAAAGATAAAAGGTTCTTGCTGCAAGAACCATAAAGCAACCAATCATCTGCTAACCTGCCTTTTGAAACCCAAAGAAGTAAATATGCGCTTCAGAGAATCTTCCAATTCAATATGACAAAGGATGAAAATAGTTAAAACCCAAATGGCTACATGTTAGACAGTTATATATATACCTACATATATATATATATATATATATATATATATATATATATATATATATATATATATATATATATTATATATATATATGTATTGCCAACCAGTCAACGTGCAGGAGAATTAGCTCCGGTTTTATTCCATTGCATTTTAACTAACTGGGCATAAGTACCGATGTTGACTCGAGTCCTTGAAATATGTATAGTCTGCCAAAACATAATAACACACGGTTTGAATTACAGCATATGAATAGTCACATATATCTGCAGAACATTCCTGTGAAAAGTGGTAACATTTTTAAATGAATCATTTTTATCATTTTCCTTCAAATCCCGGGTTGGAGCCCAGTCAATGTTTTAAGTATAAAAGTTCCTCATGTAAAATTTGTAAATAAAATTCCATCATGCACGGCAAAGAACAGCTTCCACCGAAAAAAAGTTTCACCCAAATGGAATTTTTATAAGGTTTTGTCAGAGCTTAAACCATACCAGGGACTTTACCTATGTCAAGGTATGGTGATCAAGTGTTACAGGTTAGGCATTTCAGCTGCAAAGTAAGAAACTACAACACGGCAGCTGGTTGGCACACTTCGGGAATCCATGGAAATCCAGTGGCGCTCCCTCGGGGGTTTTACGCTCCATATTTACAGACATTTACAACTCCAAATCCCCTCAATCAAGAAACTAAGAATCAATGTGCCCTGCATTAGTCTAAATCGTGTTACGCAGAATATAGTTTTTGTTCTGTACGTTCTGCAGTCCCTAGAATTGAAAGGCATAAACATATTGCTTCCTGAGACTAAGGCTCTTCTATCACATATTCTTATATTCTTTTTTCTCTTTATCTTGCAAAGTGGTACGGACGTGTTAGTGGCATTGTGGTTACATTCATGCAAATCAAAGTATGTTCACTGTTCTTATCCCATGGATTTTCTGCGGTGAGTTTACTCTGATTCATCTCCCAAATTAATATGCCGCAGGCTTATTTTGCGTGATTGGGGATAGACTGCAAACTTCAAACAAACAGCGACAACTGAGTAACAAATGAGCTCTTGTCAAAACGAGATTGTCAGTAAAATCTCGTTTGTTAGTGGTTTAATATTAGTTATACGCACGGTAAAAATTAAAAAAGTCGCCATTACACGACGGTAAGCGAATAAGAGTTCACGAATTAGGAAGAACGCATTATCGGTACACGCGATTCCTTGGGAGGTAGATCTGGTTGAACTGGAATTAATATTGTTCGGGCTACGAGGACCCAGGGAACATTTCAAACACACGACAATAGCCGTATTATAAGGCACATAACAAGCATTAACATATGATACAAAATCCAATATCTATATACCGTAAAATTCCCTCCGAAATGAAAATTTACCTGGAACTTCAAAATTTGATATCCAGAATTTTTTAGCCGGTTTAAACGTTAGAAAGGATAACATCTTTTTGTCGTGAAGAAGTATGGGGACCGATCCAGACAGACGAATTACTTAACTTAATTAGGTATACTTCGTTGAATTAAATGCAGTTAGACTCAATAAAGAAATTGACAGCGTTATTTCCTTAAGCGCTCGAATGTGTTATTTCCAATTACTCCATCGCATATACTGCTATTGGGTGATTAAAAAAATAGTTGTGGAAACTAGATGCTACCAAAGAATTGACATAATTATATTTAAGGTATGAAAACAATAACTAAACGCATTGTGATCAGGTAGTCCATGATTGAGAGACCGCTTTGAACTGTCCATCCATGGAACAATATTTTGATGAGAGCACAGATATAATTGTGATTATTTATTCCTTCAGAAGAGTTTATGGGTAGATACTATAAGTTAATTTTTTACTATGATCCAAGGAGTTGATAATGCTATTTAACTCAGTTTCGCTGTGGGTTTTTTTTCGATACTCGCTTATTATTGCACGACTGCACAAAACCATGAAAATATGACAAATTTAGAAACAATTTTAAAATAGATTCAACAGGAGCTATGCCCAAAATGCTGATATTAAACTGCGTCAAATGCCTGACATACAAATACCATGAAAACTGATATTATGTCAAAATGAGAACTGTGAACCTACTTTCTTTTTCTGGCATTCACTTTACTATGTGCCCTCGTAGGCTGTACCAAAGAATTGACTGTATACGAATAGTTCTCGAGAAAGTACCCCAAGTAGGCTTAGTACATTCGTGGTCATTACTTTTTGGAGACACGCTGTAAGTTTGTGATTGATCTGTGAAAATACGCCGAGCGAAAATACATTTGGAATTTTCTGTATTAAAATCTGATTCAAAGGCCACAATGTAAGTCTACGGGAGAATAATGAGCGATACTATAAATAAAAAATAAAAGAGGAAAGAAAACTTGCTTCCGGGAATGGGAGCGTGGGTAGGCTAGCAAATAGAAGTGTAAAAGTGCCCTATTCCCTGCCAATTCTAAGGTTATTAAGTGAAAACCATAGATCTGCTGATGTTACTTATCATGCTCGAAGAAAATTGATACCTAATGCTCCCCCATGGTCGTGCTAGGGTTCAAACAATATCTTTGTTGCCTTCCATAGAAACATTCAAAGATGGTTGATGGGTGAGCTCTTGGACTATTAAATCTTATTAACCCACTGTACTTTGAACAGTAAAGTGAGATCACAAGGTAACGCGTCTGAGTACGCAGCGGCTTGGCTTTATCGACTGATTCAGACAGTGGAACCTATCTTGGGAGGAGCATGAAGCAGACCCCACAAAGCCATAAATATACACTGACGACATCAATATTATAGAACGCAAAGAAAGACGAAAAGATTCAAAATTCATACAGAACGTTAGATTTCAAAAATGGTAACACGTCTCCCAGGTTTCCATATAATGGACATGTCTTCTTCTTCTTCTTCTTCTTCTTCTTCTTCTTCTTCTTCTTCTTCTTCTTCTTCTTCTTCTTCTTCTTCTTCTTCTTCTTCTTCCTCCTCCTCCGCCGCCGCCGCCGCCGCCTCCTCCTCCTCCTCCTCCTCCTCCTCCTCCTCCTCCTCCTCCTCCTCCTCCTCCTCCTCCTCCTTTCTGATTTAAACATATTTTCTATTTCATGAAAAAAAAAAAAACAATTGGCCGACAGGCTCACAAGCCCATATTACGGCCTATGTACATATATGACAATACAAACGATGAAATTCCGGAACACCATTACACAGATAGATTGGACACACAGGACCACAAATGACGAATAAAGGTAAAAGGGGTTGGTGTGTGAGCTTCCTACACGAACACCACAATGCCCAATTCAGTGGTTAAGTAGCCGTGTTACAAATACCACTTATAATTTAAATCTTCCATTATCTTTAATATAATTATGAATTGCTCCAAAAATTTCTATGTTTTGGATCTTTGTATTTCTTTCAATACCAAATAACAGATTACTAAGATTGAAATTCCCCCAAAGTATTATTTTCGAATGTAGTTCGTTTCTCAACACACTATATTTACTACATTAAAAAAAAGGTAGATATTTTCAATGCTGGCTCCACACTAGCAAGCACTCCTCCTCCTCCTCCTCCTCCTCCTCCTCCTCCTCCTCCTCCTCCTCCTCCTCCTCCTCCTCCTCCTCCTCCTCCTCCTCCTCCTCCTCCTCCTCCTTCTCCTCCTCCTTTTTAAACTGGACCAATATATTTGATTGGCCAACAGTAGTCTCAAAGCATCCTGTCGAGCATGATGCAGTTTTCATTTACAAGTATAAAGTTGTAACCAGAAACCAGATTTGGTTCAAAGCAGACCTGCCTGTGTGCCTTCAAAAGTTGTAAATGTGGCAAGATGAAAATTTCAAAATCTAAATGACCTTGACCTTTAGAAGTCACATATAAATTACAAAAGTGTGCAGTGTTGCAGTTAAACTTTCAAAGGTCCAAATGGCTTTAACATTTGACCTTTAGAGACCAAAATGTAAGTCACAAAACTGTGAAGTGTCACAATATTTACGACCTGAGCCAAACATGGTCCAAACTGGATGAAAATTGACCAAGTTATGGTTAAAAAAAAATCCAAATGGCAAAATTACCTTGACCTTTGACCTTAAGAGGTCACATGTTACACAACTATGAATTGATGTTAGAGATTGTTGGCTTTACCAATAATAAATTTCAAGGCACTAGTATTCAGGATTTAAATTTTCAAATGACTTTAATTTGTATAAGTTCCAAATTGTTCAGCCTCTTTACAAAAACACAAGACTTTATGTATAGAAGTATGATCACGCTAAGTGTGTATAATTTTCAAATGAAATGTCTGACAAATTTTCGGGGAAAGAAAGAAAGAAAGAAGGAAGGAAAAAAGAAGGCAGGAAGAAAGGAAGGAAAGGAAGAAAGAAAGAATTCCTAGAAAGACAATATGTCTCTGTTGCCACACAGACATAACTTGGTCTAAATCAAATTCTTATAAAAAAATCCAAATGGCAAAATGACCTTGACTTTTGACCTGAAGAGGTCACATGTTACGCAACTATGAATTGATGTCAGATTGTTGGCTTTACCTATAATAAATTTCAAGATACTAGTATTCAGGATTTAAATTTTCAAATGACCCTAATTTGTATAAGTTCCAAATTGTTCAGCCTCTTTACAAAAACACAAGACTCTATGTATAGAAGTATGATCATGCTAAGTGTGTATAATTTTCAAATGAAATGTCTGGCAACTTTTCGGGGAAAGAAAGAAAGAGAGAAAGAGAGAGAGAGAGAGAGAGAGAGAGAGAGAGTGAAGGAAAAAAAGAAGGCAGGAAGAAATTAAAGAAAGGAAGAAAGAAAGAAAGAATCCCTAGAAAGACAGTATGTCTCTGTTGCCACACAGACATAACTCGGTCTAAATCAAATTCTGAAGAGAGCGCTACTTATCGTCTGCTTTAAAGGCTAACTTGGCAATTCTTAACTATTTTATTTTTCCGCCCTGTACTTCAAAGTATTACCCATGTACAGCATAGTAAGTTGTACCATTTTGACAATTATTCGCACATTTTCTCGTAACAATAACCTTACTTCATAAGGGAAGCCTGGAAAGTTTCTATGCTCCTATGTACATGGGGCAAGCTGGCAAGAAGGTAAGAATTTCTTTGGCGCCGCCATAGGTTTCAGCTTTTCACATAGTATCTATATTCAGTTTGATATTATTCTAGCTCACGGACCAGATTTTTGTATAAAAAAAAGAGAAAGACCCCCCATCCCCACCCCCAGCCACCACCACTACCCCAAAAAGCAAAGAACCCCCCCACACACACACACATACAATAAGAATATAAGAATTATTCCAAATGTTTGTAGTAGTTTAATTGCCCATGTACGGCCATACAGCCGGGTTGGTTAATGCTGCTGCAGTAAAGGCATGTATGAAACAATATACAGTATGTGATTATTTTTGTGCTGACAGATATTGTAAAAACCTGCAGAATTCGATTTCAAAACACATACCAACATGCCCAAAGTCATTTAGAACGACATTAAATCAGTTTGCCTTTAAATGTTTATAAACCGCCGACTTATATTGACTAAGAAAACCAAACACATTGCTCTCTGCAATCATTTAATGTAAAATCGACTTCTATCGCTCAAACAAAGAGAAAAAAAGGAAAATCATAGCTTGCGTCTACTTTGCTGCTATCTGTGATGGATCGATCTTCGTGTAATACTAGCACTTTATTGATTGCAAAGGTCGCTAATACTATCTGAAATGTCTGTAATGTTACCATTCTACCACCTTATGGTCATGAATGGTTAAATAGCGACAGACTATTAATGTTGAGGTTACAGCCGTGTTATCGGTCTAACGAGGACTCGCACCTCGGATTACGCTATTTCTGTTACATTTCGCATGATAACATGGTTCATAAAAATGATACCGATGATAAAGGCGTCTGAGCAAGCATTCCTGATTTTTTGTTGTGTGGAGATTATTTTGCTAAAGTAGAATGCTTTCATAGATGAACCCCTATCTGAGAATCACGCTGTATTTAATTCTTGTATAGCTGACGATTTGCAGGCGTCATGCTTCACATTAAATCTCGATAACCCAGCTGCTTAAGTAACTTGAAAAAAATCTTATAACTACTGATATTCAACATGACGCTGATCCTCCAAATAAGTCCACAAAGTAAATGCGAACAGTATCAATGGGGAGTTTGACCTTGCCCCCCCCCCACATAATGTTGTTTTTGTTTTGGATCATTCAATGATAGTATCGTCAGTTTGACCACATCTAATAAGTCCTCTGACTATTAATTATGCAGCCCCTCATTAAAGCTTTATTATGCTTCTGGCCATACAAGTGTCCATCAAAATAATTAATCAAAATAATGATGTATAAACATCCTTTTTGCTAATTACACGGGACTCGGTTTCGCAAGGTGTATTTCACAAAGCGATGAACTTTCAGCAATAATGATGACTCTCGGTGCTTCAGCCAGACATTCTGGCGCTCAAAGTTCTTGACTTTTTTCATCACTAATCATAAAGAAAGTCCTGTTCTCTTTAAATACCACAATGGCACCGGATTCAAAATCCCAATGAAAAAAAAAAAAAACTTTCAGTGAAACAACACCATGCTTTATTTCCGCGGAAAACATGTAAAGTATGCAAGCGGAAAGCTGGGAAAGGGTTAAGTAGTAATCAATTGCTTCGAGTCATTTACTTTACAACGCAATTTGTTGAAAAATAATTTGGGCTATTATCAGCAGGTCTGTCCTGGTTCAAGAGTTTCAAGTGTCATAGGCAAGGTTTTTAGTCCTTCAATAAGAAAGGTTATTCTGTAAATTCACGTAACTTCGCTGCCTTTTTATGCTGATTACAAAAGTCTATAAAGACCACAGAAAATAGAGACAAAACTTGAAATTCCGAGTTTTTTCTCGAATTTTCGACTTTTAAATCTCGAAAGTTCGAATTACTATTTTTCTCTCACAAGGGATCGTTGATCCCACTTATATAAAAACCCACCGGTACTTTCGGACCTGTATCCACTGTCAGGGCAATCTTCTCGCCCAAGCTCCATCTCTCACACACCAAGGGGTCATGGCGGGTCCCACTAGTGCTGCTGCTTCATGCGTAGCCTGGGGGGACTTCAGTTTCTGGTACAAAATCCCTGCGCTGGGGCCCACCGCTGGCTATAACTGATATCTGTATTACGGTGTATTTACATTTTCAGGTAATGCTCACTCTGGCAAAGTCCCATTATATATTGTAAATTATATTTATTCGACAAATTAACCTTGCCTTCACCTCAATCGCAGACATATTTTGGATACTACCTCTTCAAAATATCCAATTGGCTCACCAGCACTCGACTGTCATTTGGAATATCTCAGATTCCGCACCCAACGGTTTGTAAATGAGTATAGTAATTATTGGACAGTCGGGGGGGGGGGGGTATCATATAGGCAACCAAAGGTATATATTTTGCAAATGTTTCAGAGCATCAATAATGATATGATATATCCTGTTACCGTGATTCACTTTGATATCCAAATCAAATGTATTTTTGTGTGGCATTGCACAATGTTCAAAATGGTTTTCACCAGGTGGTTCAATGTCTATCGTGTCGCATTAATTTTTAATTTGTAACTAACGATGATAACTGTTTCGGACACAACCGTGTGGGCAGATTAAGGTAAAGACAGTAAGTCACGTTTCAAAAGTAATTTAACGAAGGTTTGCCCTGCTAACTCATAGAACGGACACCTGAAACCTAGCGAAAATTTACGATCACGCTCACCGAATCAGGCGGGCTATGAGGTCCCTAAATGCTGACACTATTGGGGTTCACCGAACTACCGTGGCTATGCCTTGACCTTGGGGTTGTTATGCTGTTTCCCCGACCCAAGTGAACACTCCAGACAAGTTGAAATAAAATGCTGTGTTTGACTTGAGTGTACTACAACATAACGGCACATGACGGCCCCTTTCTCGATAAAATCTTTCAACCGGGATATGGCTATGCTGTTTCACCGAACACCGTGGCTATGCAGCTATGCTCATTCCCCGTCCCAAGTTGCCCTCCACGGCAGACAAGATGAAATAAACTACTATGTTTGAGCTGATTTTACTGCAAAATAACGGCACACGACGGCCACTTTCTCGATAAAATCTTTCAGCCAGGGTGGATCGATTTTGATTAGGGAAGGGCGGCTTGTAACTTTTGTTTGTTTTGTTTTATGTTTCATAAAATTTGCTTAGGGTCGGGACTTGGGTCTTTTCAGTGGGGTCGGTCGGGCTATCGGAACTACACATAGAGAGAGAGACATATATATATATATATATATATATATATATATATATATATATATATATATATATATATATATATATATATATATATATATATATATATATATATATTGATAGGCCTCAGGTTACTTCGACATTTGTCAGAACGTGACAGTTACGTTTAAAAATGGATGTTGTTTCCTCCTTTACACATAACTTACTTTAACGTCAGTTGAATTTGTTACCTTGACACAACCGAAGGCACTTGTCGGTGGGGAAAATCACGAATGACCTCTGATCACTCGTGATGTTCCCCACCAGGAATGATCCCGAGCGAGGGTAAATAGTAACTGCTCTCTCCAGCATTGTATGATTTTACTTATTCTTTGTTTAATTGGGTATTCATCGCAAGAAATATGCCCTAGTCCTACTTCCGACGCCTACCTGGTGTGCCGTGTTTTTTTTTTTTAAATTCGCCGTAGTTATTCCATGTCACGTGTGACCCACAATCAAACATCCCTCGCGCACATTTGATTTTGTCTATATGTTAAGGCACTACGTCGCTAATGCAGACGCGTCACAACTTAGTCGTAACAATGTTTAAATCATGTGATGACAGTGAATTACTACTTTCGAATTTCACTCTAGAAAACGGCAATTCACTCTGAAACATAGAATAAGATATCGTTGTGAAAAGATGCATATTACATGTATATTATATTTATCGGCTGAAAAACTACCATTTTCATCGGGGGCACCAACGATCGGGGATTGTCCGTGGCTGTGGTTATCCAGAGAAGCACTGCGAGAATAGATTGACACCAGTGAGTTACCATGGGTAACATCTATCAGTATGCACTTTAAAAACACATGAGAATTATATCTGAGCCAATTGATTTTCAGTAACAAATGCACAATATGGCCTTATTGAACTTTAGGGGACCCCAGCCCCTATAGGACTAATAGTCGTTCAATGTTCATGAAAGTTCGGGATATGTTTCAAATAATCATTGGCAACACAAATCACGTCTCTGAGATGACTACTGACCGTCCTAACATGGTGTTAACTAAGCTTCAGCGTTTCTGCCGATAATCAAAGAAGTGCTATTGGGGAACGTATCATATAGTTTTGAAAGTGATCCTTAATAATAGAAAAAATATTGCTTGACTATTTCGAAGAAAGAATTTACAAGAAGGAACGAACGCTGAGACCTTACCCAGGAATATCACAGGATACCACGTACACCTATCTCGTAAATGTAAACACACACACACACATGGCTAATCTAGTAAACGTACCGTGATTGGCTAAAATCGAGTTCCGGTTTTGCATTGTGGGTTATGTCGACGTCAAAACTCTATCTGTGTATATACAAATGGAGTATGCATTAACCGATTCCACCCATGCTTTCACGGAATAAATTCGAGCTTTTTATATTTTAATACAAAATGCCTGCGGCGCAAACATATATTCCACGAGAAATACTGTTAAGGCACAAACTTTCCCGAGGTACTAATTTTCCCGAATTTTTCCAAGTGGTACCGGTCGGGAAAATAATAACCAGTAAATTTTGGTGGCATGCAGTGTACAGAAGTACAACTGAACAAGATCTCACATGATTGATAATTCATTACAAGGTTCCTAGATAAATTAGAATAAAAAAATGATAAATTCCAAAAAAATGTATTATTTCATGTTTTATTTTATTGAAAAAATGAACGCCATGTCAAATCAGTCCATGCATGTTTCATGTGATTAATAGTTTTTACCCTTTCAGTGCATTTTTTTCACTAGATTTGCTGTTCTGGTAAATAAAAAACCTGGATTATTTTTTTTTTTTAATTTTAATGGTTTCGGGAACTTAAATGCTGAGAAAATTTGTGCCTTTACAGTATAAGAATGTTACCATATAGCCCTCGGCGCAACAATCTTCCAAATAGGTAGGAATGTAGACATCGTAATAGGATTTCAGCTGCAGGGGCTCGGGTACCCGAAAGTTCCACAAAAACCCACAATACCATGATGCCTGCTTATACCCTTAGCCACGTCAGTGTCAAACGTAATTTCAATAAATTGGACACATAGCCTGCTGTTTAAAACACCATCACAACACTGGCCATGAAAAAGCTAAATGAGTTAATTTGTAAGGGTGTCTTCATTTTGAACCTACGTACCCAGTCACAGTTCCATGCTATATTTTCCTTTCATCTATTCTGAGAAGCATCGCAGAATTTGGATTTGTGTAATATTTACTAGGCAAATTACAATGAAATATTTTGTGGCAGATGTATCGACGCCGCACGGCACTTGTAGCAATGGATATAGCCATGCCACGATGTGCAACTTTGCTCTTTGTCTTGTCTAGAAATAGCAAATATTACTAGTAGTCGCAGTACTACTGCTTTTTACCATTAAAACTACTACTATTACTACTAACCCCACTACTTCTTATATTGATAATAATGACATTCATTTCTGTTTTCTGTACTGTAAAGAATTGGTGACATCTTCCTGGTTATGATACGCTTTATATCGTTTAAATTTATATTTTGCACATAATAATTCATTTAATTTCTGTCAGTGTCTTTGCATAATTTGCAGTCTTCACTACAAGGAAACGAATTTATCTGAAAAGAGAAGCATAGCCATTTTTTCCTAAAACATCAAAGAACAACCGAAAGTGCCAAATGCCGTCTGCCCTTTATTTTGTGCTATCAAATTAAAAAACCGGAAATTATTTCAAATCACTTTGCTGAATGATATCCCTTTGATCACACCGACCGAAAATCTTCGGCTTGAGTGTTCTGCTGCTCAGATCCGGCAGCGTATATAACTTAAGTGATTATGCTTGCTTGTAACATTGTGACTTGGATCAAAGCAAAATATGCGTAAAGTTTCAGCTCATTTTGCAAAATGTTTGGGTTTTTACAGGCGGACAAGCTGACTATGTGGACCGATATATGGGGATACCATACGCCTCCCCTCCAACTGGAGCCAAGCGATTTACTGTAAGTTTACTTTCTCTATAAACACATGTCATAATTGCAATTTTTAGAGAATTTGATCGATCTTTGATAGATGGCGTGTCATTATGTGTTGATGTACTGAGTTCCTGTGCAATTACTGAGTCATCTGCGTTGGACCTGTAATTTCATAATTTAGACATTCTGACAAAATATGTGAGAGCCCAAGCTAAACAAGATCAGTTTGTTTTGGCATAAATTATTAAAAAGACAACAGTAAAATGGCAATAATGATGATATGACGATGATGGTGAGTATGCCGATGACTGTACTCATGCTGATGATTCAGATGACGATAATAGATATGAATATCACAGTTATAAGAGGTCACCTTTACCATGATCCTTTTAACTATCTACAAGAATATGAATCCACTAGTAGATTTTGTTTCTCAAATTAGCTATCTTAATGTCCACTGAATCTCCAGAATTCATAGACAGCCTGAAATGCATTACCATGGGACCAGACTATCATTTCACATCGCTTGAGTTCGAGTTCCTGTTAACGGAATTCCATGTCGAATGCACATGAAAAGTACCTGGCTTGCATTGAGTCATGGTGTTGGCATACTTGTTGCAGACTTTTGTCATCTGACCTTTCACCCTAGCTTCTTCGAGTATTACTCACACGTAAACGCGTCGAGCAAATTTATTGCACGACCTTTTCACCTTACCCACATATTGAGAGGGGACATGATTTTTGTCATAAACTCATCCCGTTCGTATCGTTTCTTTAATGTATCATGTATTAAGCAAATTGTGATAAATGATTTGAAACATAGCAAGGATTTAGGTAATCGAGCGGGAGAATGTCACATCTATACACCAAAGGCACGTTGGAGGAATGGCGAGGTTCAGGCCATTCTTAGGGACAGCTCATTCTGCTTTCGACAAGTAACGGTGGGGGGGGGGGGTAGAATATCCTGCCTTTCTAGTGATGCGGGATGCACATATTTTATTGAAAAAGGAGTGCCTACATTAAAACCTCTTGTGCATGAATGGATAATAAAAAGCAAAAACAACAAATACAAAACAAAAACAAACAAAGGAAAAATAAGCAATAAATAAACAAAGGACAAAAACCAAAATAAACCAAAAACCTAATCTGAAAAAGCAAGACTTCCTCCATAGGTGCCTGTTTGTCTACAAAGTTAGAACTCTCTACAAATGGTACCAGAATGATGATCTTAAACACATCGAGAATTGGTCTAAGCAATGGCTAGTTACATTCAATAGCTCCAAAACCAAGTCAATGATTATTAGTAAGAAGCGACAGCCTCCACATCATCCCCATGCTCTATTTCAGGGTACTACACTTGAAGATGTAAAACAACACAAACATTTAGGTCTTATTTTTAGTGCAGATTTGTTATGGTCACCTCATATAAATTATGTTGTCTGCAAAGCAAGGAAATTAATTGGAGTAATGAAATTTTTGCAACATAAGCTCAGTAGACGCACATTAGAATTGATTTATTTCACCTACATTAGGCCTATTTTAGAGTATGGTGATGTTGTGTGGGGAGGGTGCACGAAATTTGATGCAGACCTTCTAGAAGATGTTCAACTGGCTGCAGCCCGCGCAGTGACGGGCGCGTCTTGTCGAACAAGTCATGCATTCCTGTACAATGAAACTGGATGGGAGACTCTCTCTAAGCGTAGAGAAAAACACCGACTCATACTTCTTTATAAAATTATTAATGGACATACACCTGCATATTTACACGATTTGATTCCGGAAAATGTATCCAACAGAAATGCATATAATGTGAGATCCAGACAGAACATAAGCCAGGTTCGTACAAAAACTAATACTTACAATAATTCTTTTTTTCCCGCAACGATTCGCCAATGGAACTTACTCCCATCCAGTGTTCGAAATTCTGAAGATATAGATACTTTTAAGCGTAAATTGGATAAAGGGAGACCAAAGACAAATGAGTTGTTTTACATTGGTAATAGGAAAGCCAATATTCTACATGCAAAAATTAGGATGGGCTGCAGCCAGTTGAACCACGATATGCATAAAATTGGTATAGTAACTTCTCCTGCTTGTTCTTGTGGTGCCGAAATAGAAAATTCATTTCATTACTTTTTTGAGTGTACCAAATACACGACTGAGCGGAATTTATTGCACCAAAATATCATAGTATTGGCTCCTTTCACACTACAAACTCTTATGTTTGGAAATCCCAAGTGTTCAAAGGCAGTAAACCAAATTATTTTTGACAGTACCCACACATATATCTTAAATTCTGGCAGATTCAACTGAGGCCCGTACGTTTTCCACCCAGGTTGACGAACAAGCTTTGCTTGTGACTCCTGGTGGTTCACGTGCGGGCCGGTACTTTCTTTCTTTTTTTTTTTTTTTGTTCCGCGAGCAGTATTCATGTGAACAGTGTTGGCTGGCCTCGACAGTATTGTATTCTCATAATGTATACTTCTGTCTGTCCTGTAATTGTGATGTCTGATCTTTTTGTATGTATGTCCATGTCGATGTTACGTCAATGTGGTGTCCTGTGGCCCGTCTTTATCTTTTGTACAGCATTTGTATTGTTCTTTTATTTCTTTTTTTTCACGAGAGGGATTTATATAGGCAGAGCCTGTTTCCCGATCGCTTTTTTTAATAAAATATGTTTAAACCAAATGGTACCAGCTGTACATGATCGTACAATAATAATCAAATATATAAAAACATTCAAAGAGTTTCTTTATCTATTATCTTAAAGCTACTGTGTTCAATGAATTTCAAATTGTTGATTACCTAATCAGCATAATCTGACATGTTATATCTACTGTGTATTAGTCTTTTGGTGTGCCTTCATCGATAACTTAAATGAAAAAATGTACATACCTGTCCATAATAGTTTAAGATATTGAACATTTAAATTTTGAGATCCGCGTGATTAATATTAATTTTGTATTGAACAAAAGAATGATGTCACTGCAGGAAGAATAACCAGGAGTAGAACATTTCAAATTTACATTCCGTTAATATGACCACTCAACATTTGTAATCAGATGTTGCACAGTACAAACCGTTAATGACAATGATGACATGCTCAAAACACAGGCAGTGATGGTAATTAGGATAAAAATATTTGAAAATATTTAAGATAATGAAGATAATGCCGTTTGACCATCATAACGATAGCGATGATACTTTAAGTAAGTTAATTAATGGCTGCAGTTGACATATTTATCACATGTTTTACCACCAAGCATCGGATTTACATACTTCATGTTAGTGTAATACAAAAGTTATTAATCGCAACGCTTAAATGTCATTAGGGATCCCTGTGACCAGAGATCAAGCTTACTACAACAAAAGGTGCCCTGAAAAGCCATTTGGTCTCCCGTGACAGGTTGATAAACATGGGGACTACAGACCTTGTGAACCTGTAAAGCAGTCTCTCACCAGAGGGTCTCTCGTGATGGAGACTACTGTGTTTGGCAGTACAGTGATAGTTTACTTAACTCATCCCAGCCTGATGACTCTTTTTCCCGCTAATATCTAAATGTCATCTGCTAAGAGTATGTTACTACTTTAGGGATTACTTTTCAAAATTTAGGATGAAACGTGCATGGAAGATCATTCCAAATTATATGCCCATGGTCAACAGCTTTCCTTGGCGCGCTTTGGGCGCAATGCGCCCAGAGCGCGCCAAGGAAAGCTGTTGACTCGATCTTCTATCACGGTGGAATGAATTAACTCAGCTGACGTGCCTTTGCTGAATAGCCAGCTCAGATCAGGGCTACTTCAATGGAAGGTGTACTGTACTCTGTAGTTTGCCTCCTGTACAGCACATGTGCCCTCTGCCCCATCCTGCTACATGCTGCACAAAGGAATACCATAACGCAACGGCTGCATCTTCACGTGTAGTACGTAGCTTTAGATTGCAACCTACTGCTTCCAAAAATGGAATGACTGTACAAACTTATCGTGTGGTTATTGCAAACTTTATAACAAATACTCCTTCTTTATTGAACATATAAGCTGTGTGGAAACGTTTGTGAATTGAGACTGTTTGGTCCAAGAGCTCGAACACTTTTATTCGTGTGTCTGAGGGAAAAAGTTTTGACTGTGCCATTTTGCTCACCTTTTTGCTCTGGATTCTAAAAATCCAAGTCTTATTTGTCGCAGCTGGTGGGTGCTCCATCTACATTATATTATTTTAATCGTTGTTGGGATGAAAAAAAGGACGAGAAAGTCTACCATTCATAAATTCCCCGTACAACCAGCATTTATTGCTCAATTCCCATGACGTTGGTGTCAAATTGTCCAAAAAAGGCCTTCAATGACATAAAAGGATCATTTAGCTTTTATATCTTGACAATTTGAAAACAAATCCTGACGATTGGAGAAAACTGGTTGATGTTGCAGCGATTTTAAAAAAAATTTCTTTACCCAATAAGCTGCCGCTACCGCCGCTTTGAATTGTCCGATATAACTGATCTATACCTTAAAACGTTGCACACACACACACATTATATATATATATATATATATATATATATATATATATATATATATATATATATATATATATATATATATATATATATATATATATATATATATATGTCACTTCCAGAGAACGAATCCCCGACACGTCCAAGTTAGACCACCATATTCCTTTATTAAGTATATGTACCTTACACATGTCTCATAAAACTGAAAAAAAAGAAAGAAAAACAAGAAAAGTACAATTACTAAAAAGTTTTACCTGCCGTAAGATTTAACACACAATGTCAAAACATTTGCAAAATACTGAGCATAGTAGGACCTTTAACTTTTAGGACAATTAAGCCTACAAGCACAAACTCGTGAAACATACACGCGAACATGATGGCATACACATTTTAAGATTAATTTGCATGACGCTTGTCACATTATCCTTATATTTACCTCAGGCTAAACGCGTGGACTCTAAACAGCTATAAGAATAATTTACAATGTCTAAGGACACGCGAACTCGTATTAACCTTAACTTCGCGACCATAAGAAATTACATAGCTAACATTCCACTCAAGCAATTTTACGTCTCATGAGAGAAAAATCATATTACCTGTCGCATGTTCGCAAAATTAGTTAACTAGACAATATTCTACATAGAAAAGCTCTTCAAAATGCAGTCGAGTCATGAACATGTATGATAGGCAACTTCTAGTGCATTTGCGCACATGCATGTCTTTGCAGTATGTGGGCACAATTAATAAACAAAACTTCAGCGCCAAAAACAACAGCAAGTACGCGACGCAGAACATATTAATGCACAGGTAAGACATTTGTACCAAATACTGCGTTCAAGTTATTTGAATACGCTGAATGCATTGTGTATGCGTGCATACAAATTGTCTGCCGGTACTAGTCATGTGCACACAAATATAAATTCAATTTAACTAGCGCATTTATATCCCTATATCGCCGCAATAACGCGTATAACGAAGACAAGCAAAAGCTTACAAAACGTGTATTGCGGTTTAATGGGCAGTAGACAGTAAAATTGCATGGCAGGAACAAAACCATAGCTTATATCGGAGGCAAAACCACGAACAAAAAAGCCCCAAAAGTGAGTAAAATAAATGCGGCGATTGAAACAATGATTCATTTGGCGACGTTGTGTCAGAGGAGTTCTCATATGAATAAAAGACGTGTTAAATATAAGTACAGTCAAGGCATATGAGATGTCATTGCAATAACTCTATAACATACAAAACAGCACCTTGACAAAAAAAAATGATAATAAAATAAAATAGATATAATAAATCAACATTTTCAGTAAGTGAAAATGACAAAATATATATTAATTAGTTAACCCTCAAAATGAAAAGCGTGTAAAGAAAAGATGTACGTTTGAATTTGAGATTGTTACGGACATTTAGGCCAAATATATTGTTGTTTATAGTTTTTATCTGTTGTTTCACCATCAAGTGTGTAATGTTTTTTCCAGTTATATACATAATAAATGGATATTAAGGACACTTAAGACACCAAAAACCTTTGCATGGCCAATTTTAAAATTTTAACGGTTTTTACAAGATGAATGTCCTTCCTATTAGTTGTCAAAATTTC